>VXBP01009791.1:920375-1066593 GCA_013400115.1 Rhinopomastus cyanomelas | reverse complement strand
TAGATAATAATATATCATAGATATAAAAGCATAAATGTACTTTTAACAGAGCACCAAACTGGATTTCAGTTTTTGCTTACATGTACAAGTTGAAAAAGTCAAAGGCTTCTCCAAACGCTGTTCTGTGCCCTGGAGCAATCTTAAACCAGCAGAATAAATGGTTTACTTGATGATTCAATTTAAAACCTCTTCTGATTGTAATGAAGTGACAGGTTCCTTCTGTAATAAGAGAGTTTGTTATAGGAAATCTGAGTGAAAGGCTCTTTTGTTCTGTCTTCACTTTTTTTAACATCACTTCATATTAAATTCATCTGTGATCCTTCTGTCAATTTACTTGGTGCACAGACTGAGTGTTTGAACTAAGTTTCTGATTTCTGAGCCTTTTCTAAGTATAAAGTCAAAAATCGGTGAGTCAAGAGAGCAAGTTCTGACACTGAATTTAGTTTTAATGTCTGGATTCTATAACTTTCCAAAATTCAGTGGTTTTGGCTTGGGTTTTAACAGTTTAATATTTTCATTTTATTTATGTGTGAGTAGTTTAATTTTAATGTCCTGATAATGTCATTTCTCTGCCTCTGTTCTGTCATATTTTATATTATCATATTTAATATGAAGATTTTCTTTCTATTCCAGATGCCTTCTTCTTTATGAAACTTCAGTTTAATCTTTAACTATATATATATATAGAGAGAGAGAGAGAGAGACACACCTCAGCCCTTATGTAAGTGGATATATCTCCCATAAACTCTGTGGCACTTATATGTATTTATACAAGTCTGAATTTGACCCACTGCTTTGTTTGTGAATAAGGAATAAGGATCGACAAGGAGCTTAGCTCGTTAGTCATGAACCGTGTCATTATTTATGCAAAATGCAATGGACCCCTTTCTTTGCTGATACTGCATAAACATATCAAAGCCTTCACATCTTTGAATTGCTTAGCAGCTCATGCTTTTTTTTGTTTTCTTGATAAGACTCTTGTGTGCTCAGATTTTTTGCTGACTGAGTAGTATTGAATCAGAACCTGAGATCTTTAGATTACCAGCCTAATTGCTGTCTCCAGTCTTATGGGTCTTTCATTAATGAGAACTCCATGTTCAAACTTCAAGTATGGATGGGAGCATAGAAAAGGTGAAAATAGACAGGTTTTGAAGAGATGGTAGAGATATGTTAACGCTATGCTCAGAAAACGTTCTGTGTACTATTACTGGACACTTACAAGTGAAATTTTCTTCTCTCCTTTTTGCTCATAATTTATCTTTTTAAATGAATGTTTTCCATTTCTTCATTTAGATATCTTTTGTACATTCAAAACTCAGTAGCACAATCCTTGCTTCAGAGTGGGGTGGGAAGAATTAACAATGACCAAAATTTGGACCCCAAATCCTTAGAAGAGGACATAATAGAAATGACAGATAGGTTTGTGCATAGATTAACTCTGGTTTTACATAAAGCCATGCAAACTCTAGAGTAACTAATGAAGACAGGCATTTCCAGAACAGTAGAAGCCCCAGCTATGAAATCTCCCAAGCTTATCCCCTTCTCTACAAGACAGCATGCATGTCATCCTAATAATGTGCTTTACTGTGACTGAAGTCTGTAGAGAATTTTGGCATAAGTTTAAAGCTGTTGAACATATGGTTGTGGCTGTAGTGGATCAGATTCTCTGTGATTTGCAGCTGTGTAAGGCTGGCCAACAGACAGAGATAAAGATGGTTTTTGTAATTCTAGATCTGCACAAAAGTCCCAAAATTACTGAAAGCAATTAGGACAGCACTGGCTGGAGAAGAAGAAATAAATTGTTATCCTTCTGTAAGGAATAATGTCCTAGATGTAAACTTATGCAAGGAATAACACAAGTTGTGGGGTTTTTTCTTGCATGTAGTTGAAAGAAATAAACCATTGTTTGAAGACACAGAAAGAAGTCCAATATTATTACCTCATACAGCCACCACAAATTTGGTTATGTCTAGACTAAACAGGCCAATTTAGGGGTCCAGTCTCATTAACTTTGAATCTAAGGGAAGAGTAAAAGATCAGAGTTTACATTAATATAGAATTACACAGCATCAGGATACGTTCTGCTAAGTCAGGTTGTCCTTTATGTTTAGTCCATTATTTAAAATGATTGGAGGTAAAATCAAAACAAAAACTTTCTTCAGTTCACGTAAGAGCTGGCTAACATCCCAGTCGTGTAATCTGCCATCATGAAGCTAAGATCTGGATTTGAATCTGTGAGCCAGCCTTCACATTAGGCTTGCATTGTGACATAGTTATAACTGTGATCACCACTTTGCCATAATAGCAAATGCCAGAGCAAAATGTATCTGAGAATATGAGGACAAGGTGAAGTAATTTGTGTTCAAAGAAATGCAAATGTCTGAATTATCAAATATCTATCATATTGTTGTCACATTGTCTCACATTGTCGCCTATGTTCCAGCTGACAAACATCAAGTAGGGACAAAACAATGTTTTCTGGTATCAGGAACAACTTCTTTTCATCCTGATTTTTTTTACTTTCTGATAAGGTTCAAATAAACTACTTTTAAAGTCTGAGGACTGGAAGATTTTTTCCTTCCTGGTTGTGTTTAGTTGAGGGCTGCTCTTCAGCCAGTCTCAGTAACCCTCATGAGAGCAGCTTTTCTCTGTGGACCTAGAAATATTTGTACATAAAAGTAGTTATTTCCAGTTCACTTTTTGTGTTTGTAAATACCGATTGTATCAAGATAACCTTAACATCCTTTCTGTCATGACCTCCCAGCCCTGCTCATCCCTCAGCTCAGGCCAGTACTTGTATGGGCTGGATCAGGGAACAGAGCCAGGTAAAAATTAAGAGATGTTTTGGACTCTCTTTGTGTGTGTTTCGGTCAGCTTCCAGATGCACTAGTTCCCCAGTCCAAGTGATCATGTGTCTGACCATGTGTGTTCACACTGGCAAAAGGTAGGCAGCAGAGTTGGTTGCAGAGCTGCCTATCTCAAGGACAACTCAGTTTGTGAAGAAATTGAGCCTTCACAGAACCATATGGTTTAATAAATGGCAGTCTAACTACACACAGCCAGCAGAGATTAATACAGGGAAAGACTTGCCAGCTGCTTTCAGTGAGGTCAAGCAAGTGGCATTTGTTTACTGCACCGCTAGAGATTTATATTTAAACTGTTGATTAGCAAAATTCATAGATACTGTAGATCCAGAAGGCTGCCTTTTCATTAGTCTCCCAAAGGAAAAAGGTTTGTTCAAAACACCACAGAGTACTTCTCACTGATACGAGTTTTCACTGCACTCTGTTTACTCGGTTGTCTGCGCAGAGGCCCACTGTGCATAAATCAATGCAAAGAGTAGAGGATGGTTTTATGACACAACAAAGTTTTCCAAAAATGCCTTAATTCCTTGTTCAGGAAATAGCACCATTGTTTACTTGAAATAGAAATGTTAAGTGGCCTGGAGGAATTTTGTTTAAAAAGACAGATTAGCGACTGCTGTAAGTAAGGGTGTTGCATTGTTCCTGACAATAGCAATTAGGAAGATATTTTGAACTGAAAGTAATTAAGAAGAATGGCAAAACGCTGTTCCAAAGCTTGACAAACGTTTCTATTGTTGAAAGCTGAAATGAGCCCAGTCGTTGGGACAAATTTCAGATTTCACAGAAGTATTGCTTAATATCAACAAGAAATCAGCCGTGAAGGATCGCTGTAATTTCCATGGTATTAACTGCAATGCATTTCATAAACAAAATATCAGACCTGACAAGATGTTGCGTCAACATGTTAAATCCCTCAAATTTTCTTATCTTAATTAGCAAGATATCAGTGAGCAGAAAAACTTCTCTCAGTTCTCTCTATGACACCCCCATCCCTGCTGCAAATCGTCTCAACATTAATATCTATAACCTTTCTACCTTCCAGCCCCTTCTCCCCAATTCCTCCTACCTCCTCTCAACAAATGGTCTCAACTTTAATATCTGTAACCCTTCCACCTTGCACCCCCTTCTCCCCAACTCCTCATACCTCTGCAAATTCTCTCAACTTCAATTTCCACCTTTCCACCTTCCACCCCCTTCTTCCCAACTCCTCCCACCTCTTCAAGACCTCTATGAACATTCCTCACCTTCCTTCTTCCCATTGTCTTCCTTGAAGTCCACCAGTCTTCAGCTCACTGAACCTTCCACCAAACCTTCTTGCCTTTCCTTTTTCTCAGTCCTATGCTCTTACCTACCCAGGGACCCATCATGCTACAGGTGCACAGTAGGTTCTGCCATTCCAAGGACAGTTTGTTTTCAATAACATCTACTCCTGTGTGCACTGCTGAAAGGGAAGTGTAAGCTAATTTAGGAGGAAAAAGCTAAAACTGAAACATTTTACGATTGTATTACAAAACCTCAAGAAGTTTGTCATGAATGTGATGATGTTCCTCCTGTGCTTCAATCCCTTTGGAGCAGAACTGACCTGTTCCACTGTAGCACATGACACTGTATTGTCACACAGGAGCTCAAAATATCTGCTGTATGTTATTCAAACCTTCTTGTTTGACATCATGTTATAGGCATCTGGGCTACAGACTCACGTTCTTTGTGCTGATGTAACACCAAGGAACCAACAATCAGATTTCTGCTATGGGAAAAACATGAGATGAAGACTTTCTCAAGCGAGATGGACCAGACCAGTGAGTTCAGTACAAATGATGACACAGATACGTGAAGTTGGCTGGACAGCACAGTCCTGGATTAGTGTAAACCTGGATACCAATCACCTGACTGAGCAGCAATGAAGCTGTTCTGGTGAGTGCTACCCATGCTGGTGAATTAACAGGCTGATATAAAGATGGTGAAGAATAGGTTCCCTCTACGTGAAAGACCACAAAAGCACCAGAAATCGCTCAAGCATTCACCAGCTTAGTTAGGCAATTCTCAGCTGATCCAGTGTGCTTTGTTCATAGACCTAGCTGTCTCCACCCTAGCACAAGGATTACCCCTGGAGAAGAAAGGGATGCCCTGCAGTTTCTGGTAATCTGCAATTACAAAATGATCCCAAGAGGAACTATGAGCAGCTGCGATAGTTTAGAGCTGTCCAGCAGTGGTGATCCCTCAGAAACTTAACCCTTGTTAGTGACCTCTTTGTATATCTGGCCAAAAGTGTCTTGATGCCTCTGTTATAATGTTGGGTGCTCATTTTTCATATTAAACCTTGAAAAGTGCAGAGGATTACAAAACACGCGGTAAGATTTCAGATTCCAAGATCAACTCCAGTGTGAAGAATGATTTTTCCCATCTCTTGCTTGTGGCCAGATTTTCTTCACAAGTCACTAGAGGGCAACACAACTACTCACAACGTGACTCCACCCCGGAGAATTCCAAGCAACTCTGTGCCAAGGTCCACGAGGGAGACTTTCACATCAAAATTCACATTTGTTTCCTGCAAAACCCATGCTCTGATGCTGGCTTTAATAGCTACTTGTGGAGGGCTTCTGAATGGGCAGTCTGGAATGACACCACCAAACTCCAGTGCTGTTTACAGTGATAGGACTTGTATGTGTATCTCGCTTCCTCATAGGGGTCATTGTCCACCACAGTGCAGAGAACAGTAACTGCAGTGAGTTTCAGATACGGACTCCCTGATATTGGACTAAAGGAGACTTATCACTGTCTTCATTTCACACAGCATTTGGTCTCTGGTGCTGACCTTTACATATTTCACAGACTCACAGAACGTTAGGGATTGGAAGGACTGCAAAAGACCATCTAGTCTAATCTCCCTTCCAGAGCAGGATCCCCTAGATCAAGTCTCACAGGAACATGTCCAGGGAGGTTTCAAATGTCTCCAGAGAAGGAGACTCCACAACACCCCTGGGCAGCCCATTCCAGTGCTTTGTCACCCTCACTGGGAAGAAGGTCCTTCTCATATTGATGGGGAACCTCCTCTGTTCCAGCTCACACCCATTGCCCGTTGTCCTATCACTGGATGCCACTGAGCAGAGCCTAGCTCCATCCTCCTGACACCCTCCCTTTCCATATCCCAGAATACAATTTGTTTCCCCAGGTTGGGTTAAAGGAACCTAATGAAACCTGACTCCAGACCAACAAGTAGCTTTGTCCTGGAGTTTTGTGCAAGCTGAAGGAAGGAAAACCAAAAACGGTTGTGTCTGTCCCATGTAACACAAATATTGCCATACAGGCTGACCTGTCTTAGCTTGCAAGAACTCGGTGTGCAAGCAATCTATAAATCTGTACATTCCTATATATAGCAGTACTCTCTTTTAATCATGACCATGTTGGCCACATTAAAGGGTGGTGCAATTTCCAAAGGAGATAAGACTGGCTGACTATCTAGTATCAAAGGTGATTTCAGTTGTTTCAAGGAGATTAAGTTTTTATAGGCCCCTGTGATTTTTACTGCGTGGCCAACACCCTACTCTGTCTTGGAGCCAGAGTTCTCTGATTCCATGTGATTATCTTGGGACAGTTTCCAAGTATGTATATGTTGGCTTACCTACCACCTGAGTGTATTTTCTTCCCTACTTGCTCAAGCAGTGCCTCCAGATTATGTTTCAAGGAGCCTATAAATACATCTATATTCAAGCCTCACAAATGCAAATGTGAAGTGGCTTGACTCTTTGTCTGCTTCCCTGCAGCCAGGTTTGCACAGTTTCTCTACCATGCCATGTAGCAAACACATGTAAGTTCACCAGCTATGACATTTAAAACCCACCTGGATATGTTCCTGTGCACCTTGGTCTAGGTGGTCCTGCTCTGGCAGGGGGATTGGATTAGATGATCTTTCGAGGTCCCTTCCAATCTCTAATGGTCTGTGATACTGTGATAAATTTTGTTTTAAATAACGAAGGTAAAATACATCCATATTTAGGTCTCGCAAGAATTTTGTGATAGGTGAGAGAAGGACTTGTTGAGTTATATGAGTTAAAATATGCTGGAGTCAGAGTATGGGAGCAAGTCTCTGTGGCTATCCCCTCCTCAAAAACACCATGTTTGAAGGAACAGTATTCAATACAAGCCTAATATATCTATTTTAACCAAGTGACTTGTACTTTGCACATTTCATTTGACATATGTGATATGGAAGTCCCTCCCATGAACTAAGAATACTTGGGGGTTAGATATCTTACCACTATTTTTAGATGTATATGCTTCTGGTACATTGAGATAATGCAGATACTGCAATATAATTTAATTATGGTTTTATCTTATCTTTGGACTATAAAAAAAAAGCACCTTTTAATTTCATAGTAACTTCATATATAACAATAACTATTTAATACAGCATCTCCTATTTGGAATGCAGGACTTGTTATTTGGATTTAGCTTGTACACTCATTTCTTTCAATATCCTTCTTCTGACATTGACCAGCAGAACAAACTTCAAAAGAAGTTGAGTGAAATCCTGCCACTGGTTAAAACTAGAACTGCTGTTTTATCTTTCTCAGAGGAATGATGCAGTTTACAAATAGTTGGATTATAACACTCAGTTATATCCACATAATATTTTAAAAGAACTTTAAATGCCATCCTAATTTTTGCTGCTGGAGGCCAGCTTCACTTTTTCTCTTAGTCCTTTTGAATCTTAAAGACAATAAAAGGTGATGAAAAAGACTTTGTGGTGAATCCCGAAGACTAGGATATCCCCAAGGCAATGTGGTTAGTGCAAAACCAAGAAAAGCTTTTAATTCTGTAGATATAATCCAGTCCTTTCAGTAAGTGAATAGAAGCCTATTAAAAACTCATCCTTTAAAAAAAAAAAAAAGCTAGGCAGCGATTTTGTTAGTTTGGAAGCTAAATTCTCTCAGAAGTCTCCCTGCACACCGCAGGTTTTGTCTCTGGGATCAGAGAATCACAGAATTTTTTAGGTTGGAAAAGTCCAAACTGTTTCAAGCCCACTGCTAAACCCTGTCCCCAAGCTCTGCATCTACACAACTTTTAAACTAGGGATGGTAATTCAACCCCCTCCCTGGGCAGCCTGGTCCAGCGCCTCATGCTCCTTTCAATGAACAAGTTTTTCTTCCCGTCCAGCCTAAACCTCCCCTGGTGCAACTTGAGGCCAGTTCCTCTTATCCTATCACTTGTTACTTGTGAGATGAGACCAACAGCCACCTCTCTACAACCTCCCTACAGGTAGTTGTAGGCAGCAGTAAGGTCTCCCCCGAAGATCCTTTTCTCCAGACTGAATACTCCAGTTCTCCAAGCTTAGTTCTGCGCGTCGCTCTCCGCACTCTTCCCCACCCTCATTACCCCACTCCAGGCTCACACCGGCGCTGAAGTGGAGGACAACGAGGAGGAGGAGGAGGAGGAGGCGGGCCGGGGGGCCCTGAGTGGATGAGTCCCGCGTCACTCAGGGGCAGGGCGAGGCCGCCGGCGGGGGATGGCGGTCCCGGTTCGCCCCTGGGGCTGTAGTTGCCGAAGAGCAGTGGAACCATGCGGGTGGTCGCTGGGGTAGGAGAGGGGAAGCACCTGCTCGCTGTGAGTTCTTTCCGCCTCAGGCCACAGCCCCCCTCCCTATTCGGCGGCGACAGAGCAAGTCCCGTCGGTGCCCACCCCTGTGCGGTTCATCTCTTTCTTTCCTAGGACGCGGTGGGCTTCTTCTGCTTCGTTTCCGCGGTGGCTGCGCTGGATTTCAAGTACCACCACGCCGAGGAGCTGGAGGAGTACCTGAAGGGGGTTCACGCCGCGAACCCCTCGTTCACCCACTTGCACAGCATCGGACGCTCAGTGGAAGGTAGTTGGTGCGGTCGGGGTTGAGGGAAAAACGAGGGCTTCGTTGGTTTGGAAGCGAAGGGTTTGTGTGTCTTTAAGTTGGGAGTAGCGTGGGTGAAGGTGGCTGCGATGGTTGCTTTGGTCGCATGTGTCTCTCTGCTCCCAAAGTGCTGTGAAGTTTCCCTCTTCCTCTTGCTTAAGCACTAATAACAAACTGATGACACATCTGACACTTCACTAGGGGCAGACGCTCTCCCAACGCCTATTTCTTTAATCATTTTTAAACTGAGAATTGGAAAACTCTTCCGTGGCAATTTCAGAGAAAAAAATCCCCAGCCTAGAAGTATGTGGTACCCCTTTTTGCTCAGTGCTTGTGGTACGTGGGGCTGTGAGGAACCAGCTTGTGGGTTATGTTAAAAATGTCTTTTGGCTTCACCTCTTAGTTCGGTAAGTCTGGACTGACTATAAAAAAGGATTTCAGAACTTTCTTACAGTTACTTTATGAAGGAAAAGGTCATCTCTTTTCATAGACTCACGGAACATTAGGGATTGGAAGGCACTGCGAAAGATCATCTAGTCCAGTCCCCCCACCAGAGCAGGATCCCCTAGATCAAGTCGCACAGGAACACGTCCAGGGGGGTTTTAAACCTACACAGAAGGAGACTCCACAACCTCCCTGGGCAGCCCATAAGAGATCAGAAATTTGTGTGTTTATTGTCACAAAACACTTCATTGTGCATCTGTGTAGTTTTAAGTAAAAAAAGCCACTGAAGTAAATTTCAATTCAGAAAACTGAATCACTTTGATAAGAGGTATAATAGCAGCTAGATAAGTTTATTCTTAAGAAACATCATCTGTCCCTCTAATTCCACTTCATACTGCTGAAAAGAGACAGTTGCAGTATCTGTTACCAAATCCATGCTTGTGTTGTAAAAACAATCAGCTGCAACCTTCTGAGCAGATAATCTTGAAGAGTGGTAGTAGTCTTCTTTCATCATCTCCTTCCTTGGGTTACCCTGTATCTCTTCAGATTTTTAAAATCCACTTGTATTTGTCTGGGACCTAACTTTTAGTTGAAAAGAAAGCTCTTTTTCAGCGAGATATACAACAGCTGTCCTGTTGCTGTGGATATGTGATCTTGTCTCTGTGCATTTCTTCATCTCTTTAGAAGGTCTCACAGGAAGGCTCAAACTAGATAAGAAATCTTAAAGTTGCCCAAGTTGTGTTTTGGTTTCATCAAAGGCAGAGTCACATTGGATTATGTTATATATCCGCTCAAGATAAACCTAATTCTCCTGAGTAGAGTTTCTTGCAGTACAGGGTAGGTAGGTTAATACCAGATTTTCATTTTCCTACCATGAGTGGACTTAAGCTAATGTGTTCATGGTAGAACTAAGTTCTGACTTCTCTGGCATGGACGTTGCTGGCTTATCTTTGTGCAGGTAGGACAAGATCTTTCATCTAACTGGAGACATGGAAATTTTTGCCTTTGCATATCTAGACATCTGAAAGTTGATAACATGAATGATTCAACTCGACTGAGTTCCACTAACATGAATGCTGGAAATGTCATCTCCTGATACTGATGGAGCAATGCCCTGTATGTGCTCTATTCAAATTTCAGTGTATTGCCTTCTGCTTGCCAAATCAGAAAAGATAATTACTTGGCCTCTCCCTTGGCCACGTTGTGGTTTACAAAAAGGTGATTGGTTGTGCTTTTTGGATGTCCTGTGTGCCTGCAGTATTCCTCTGAATGGGATACGTAGGCATTAGGAACTCTCTCAGAGCCATGTCAAGGATAATGAAAACCATTCAGTGCCACTCTATTCTTTTTTATTTTTAATGTTAAGAGATTTCTACCTCAGAGAAACCACAGAACATTAGGGATGGGAAGGGACCTCGAAAGATCATCTAGTTCAATCCCCCTACCTAGCACAGCAGGACCACCTAGACCAAGTTGCACAGGAACATGTCCAGGCAGGTTTTAAACGTCTCCAGAAAAGGAGACTCTGTAACCCCAAATGTGCTTTCAAAGCCCACTGAAATATCATAGGGGATGGAACTGAATTAGGGTGTCTCTTTTTTTCTTTCAGTGGGGTAAGGAAGAAAAAAGTTACGTGAGAACAGTGGTTGTATAATTTCTGTGGAAATGAAGTTTCTGTTCTAGTCAGCTGAAACTAGACTGTTGACTGAAGTTCTATTCCTCTTTTCTTACGTAAGTGGACAAAACCTGTATGTTTATGCAAATACACTTATTGGGTATGGCTTTATTAGTGTTGTCCCACTACCAATTAGCCAAATGTATTTATTGATTGTGAGAAACAGAAATTAATGTAAATATTACAAAATTGAGGTGTGATGTAGCAACTTTTCTGTTAAGCTGATATGATTCTGTTTCCTGATATGGAAATGGTTGATAAAAAGCCACCAGCTGTAATTTTACTGTTCCCATGCATAGCTACTGTTCCCATGTTATTCTTAAATCTAGTGCAGGCTTTGCTCTAGTTTTGTCTAATAATCTAGTATTGTATACTGCCATCTAGACATAGATTATGAAGAATGTGAAGTGAAGGCTTGGCTTTTCATTTGCTTGTGTAGACATGGAACTCTGCAAGGGTGTAGAATCTACTCTTGCAAACAGAGTGTGATAGGAACCTGTGTATTACCATGTCAGAAAGTGAGTGCCTGTAGTTCTTCAGCAGAAACATCTAAACATTTTTCACATTGGAATCCGGACAAGCTCTGGGCAGATCATAAAGTCATTTAGGTTGGGAGGCCATGTAGTTTGAGTTCCCATTCAAAGCAGGGTTAACTTGAAAGTTAATGATGCTCTGGGTCCTCTCCACCCAGATTTTGCATATCTGTAATGGCAGAGTCTCTACAGTCTTTGGGTGCCTGATCCAGGGCTCAGCTGTCTTTTGTTGTGGAAATGTGATATCTTGCACCTGATTAGAATTTCCCTTGCTGGGAGTTATTACCTGCCCTTTTGCTGTGCACCTCTACAAAGGGTCTGGCCCTGCCTCTTCTATGTCTCTTCAGATAGTGGAAGGTTGTAGCTGTATCGTCCTTCAGGCTAAACAAACCTGCCTTTCTTCAGCTGTGGTGTGGTTATCTCAGTGGTCCTGTGTCGTACTTCCTGCCATGTGGTGGTGCCTCTCTTGTGCAAGGGAACCCGTAGCTGGACACAGTACTCCAGTGGTAGCTTTAATAATGCTGAGTGGAGGTGAGTAATGAGCTCACTCAAGCTGCTGGCTGATGCAGCCCACCATACAGGTTGCCATTTCTGTTGTGAGAGCTCCCTACTGACTCACATTTATCTTGTCCTTGTGGACTTCTGCCACACCCTGTAAACCTCAGGTTGCAGAGCTGTAATCCAGCCACTTTGCAGCCTGTGCAAGCATGGAGTTATTTTCTTAGACTGATAAACCTGGTATGGGCTTCTTCAGTTCCAGGTGCAGGACTTTGTTCAACTTCATGTGTTTTCTATTGCCAAATTCTTTCAGCTTCTCTGAGTTGCAGCCCTGGCCCTGATGAAGATGTTAAAACACTATCAGCTTCAGCATTGATCCTTGAGGAACTCTGCTAATAATTTGCTGTCACTTCAGCCACCAGGTGCTGAGTCCAGGCAGCTGCTAACCTCACTGTAGTCTACTCATCTAATCCTTATGTCAACCATATGTTTCCAGCTTGTTTACAAAGGTACCGTGGGGTTTACTGATCACTGGAGCAGGCTACTCAGGGAGGTTGTGGAGGCTCTGCCTTTGGAAATATTCAAAAGCTACCTGGACACAGGCCTCTGCGACTGATTGTAGGTGGTGCTGCTTGAGCAGTGAGAGTTGGACCATGTCACCTCCACAGGTATCTTCTGGCTGTTCCTGTGATTCTGTTGAAAGCTAAGGTCTAGGCTAAAGGAACAGAACGATTTCCCTGCTCCAGCTAAGCTGGTCTTTTCCACACAATAGGTAAGCAGCCAAGTGTGACTTGTCATGGATAAATTTGAAGTGAGGTTTACAAAGTGTATTTATTTGATATATGTAGACTGCAGTGGCAATATACACAACACGGGTGTGTACGAAGACCCTCGCCGGATAACAAACCAAACGATGCCAGATCTATTTTGTGGTGATTTACATCACCACGTGGTGATTCACTTCCCCTCTGCCAGATTGCTGGGGACATCTCTGCTAGACAGCTGGGAAGAATGTGTTCTAGATGGGCAGTATGCTTCATTTAGAAGCTGTGATGATTATTCTTAAACTAAGGAAGAAGGAAGCTTAAGAAGGTGCAGCTCATTGGCTGACAAAGCTGTTACCTGTTTGGTTTAGTGCAGTAGGTAACCTGCAGAGATGTGTGATGGCCCAGAAAATACCTTGATCTTTTGGTATTGTTTCAGATGTTGTGTTGTAAAAGATCTTGTAGGATCTTTTACAGGAGCTCTTCTTCTAATATAACAGTACCGAACCTCAGTACATTGTGTGGACTGTGTAAGAGTAGAGGAGGCTGCAGAGTCTGGTGTAATCACATGAAACTGTCATGCGTACTAGCACTACAGCGAAAACCAGACCAGCTCTTCAAGCAATCACCTCCTAGTGTGCATTATCAATAAGAAAATATTTAATGTATGTGGATAGCGTTTGGCTTCTTGTTGTTCAGGATCCCCTGACATTATTCTTTCTTCCCCACCACTTTCATTCTCTTCTCAGACTGAAGGACTTTAAGAGATCTGAGGACTTCATTAAGAGAACAAAGGCAAGCAACACTGAGAGAGCTGAGTGTGGCAGATCCAGACTCTTTAAAAATGCCTTTCAGATACACTGCTGATTCAGATAAAGCGGTATCATGCCACATACAGCTTGTCTTAGATCTAGCTTTTCTGGAGGCCAGTCTGCATTTTTGGAATTCCAGTCAAATTGGAACAGTTGTAAACATCATCCTTAAACCAGCCCCTGCTCCCTGAGCAAGAAGTTGGGTATGGTTACAGTACCTCTGTCTTTACCTGGTGGAGAGTTTGAGTTGACTTAATAGCTCAACATGTATTCAGTGGCTTCTGTCAGTGGAGAGACAAAAGGTGAAAAAAAAAGACCAGATTTTAGTGTGGATTTGTTAGTTTTCAGGAATAACTTCTTGCAAAAGAGCCATCCTGAAAGCTGCTTTTTCAGGTGAGAACTGCATGGTTTAGTCGCCCTGTTCTGCTGCTCACTGTTCAGTTGCTGTCTCTCTTGTCCTTGAACTGGCACGTGCCATCCATTAATCTTAAGCACTTTGCTGACTTTGACTAGTCCACCAAAACAAATCCTCATGTATTAGCAATCCCTTATCCCTGCTCTACAGAGAGGCTGAAGCATGGGGGTGGGATGCATTTAGTTTTTAAAGTTCATGCAGGACTTCCACGTGACTGTGTGCTCAGAGGATACTACATACTACCAGGGAAGTGTGCTCTGCAGGACTCCCAGCAGGCTGGGGTTCCCAGAGGTGTGTGTTAGATCTCATTCTTTATCCTTCCTGCCTGCATTCATGGGTTTCCCTCCTTGGAAACCATGAAGAAATGGCTCATGCCAGGGTTTCCATCTGATAAGGAGCTGTGACTTCAGCAGAAGGACACACTAACAAGGAATTAGATCTCGAGCAGTGCGGTAGGAAGTGTGCATGTGGCTGGTAGTGGGGTTAATAGAGAACCCAGGCAATTCACCTGCCCTTGCTGCACAAACATCAATAGACGTGTGCCCGAGATACGCCAGGGATCAATTTAAATCTCCTGACTTTTCTGAATTGATTGAGCACAGTCAATACTACTAAATGTTTGTGAGTGGCTATTGAACAGGGGAGTGCTAACTGCAGGTTCACTGCACTACAGTGAAAATACTTAGTAATGAAAGACCAGGTGTTGTCTAGTCTATGTATACATAGTCTGTAGCCTGTGTATCGAGCTGAAAAATGATGTCTACCTGTAAGTAGGAGATGATTTTCAGATGTTTCTTGTGGTGCAAAATAGAAGGAACCAGAGTTGCTACCACCGATAGGAAAATGCACTGAAAATTTGACTCAGCTTAAGTTAAAAACACTTGTGTTCTGGATGGCTTTTCTTCATTTAAAGTACTAGAAAACAAATTTTACTGCTGGAAAAAACACTACTGAAACTTGTGTCCATGAAATGTTTGCAGTCTACTGAAATTGTTCTTCTCAGGTTAGTTTTGGGAATCCTAATGCTGTACAAAAAAAATGAGAAGGTTATACATAGCACAGTGGTCTTTGAGGTAAGTTTCTTAGTGTTACCCATTATTACTCAGTCTGTACAAACAGAATCCAAGTACCAGAGCATTTAAGAGTAAGGAATTTTTTTAAAAATGAAGACTGTTTTTGTCTTGAAAATAAACAAACTGTCTAGAGGAAAATCCGTGGGGAATGTAGAGAATATTGAAATTATTTTTTCTGCGGTTACATGATGTGAGGTCTGTTTATGTAGAAGACAACTACCTTCATTTCTTCCATTCAGATGACTGCTGCAGATGGCTTTCCTCCTGTCTCCAGTCCATAATAGTTTCCCCTTCCTGTGTACTCATCTCCTACCCCATGAATTTCCACAGCAGAGTGACATGCAGGCTTGTCATGCGAGCATGGTGTGTGTGTGTAGATAATAAAAGCGTGGAGACTTCCAGCGTTCAATTACAGAAACAAGAATGAACAAGACATTTCCTGCTCTGAGGGCCTTGTGTGAAAGATACTAAAGTCACTTTGCTCAAGTCCAGAGATTAGTTTAAAAGCGGGCATTGTAAAACTTCTTGCAGTAGTTATGCTTTTACCTTTTCTTGTCTGCTTCTCTTCTGATTTGTTTTTCCTCCTTCATGTGCCACGTGCTTTCTCTGGTCTTGTCCAGCGTAGCCATCTACCCGTTGTCAGTGCTTGTGGTGTATAAACATGTGTCAACAAAATTCTGGATAGGATTATGTGAAAGGACTTAGCTGAGAAGCAAAACCACTGAACAACATTAGCTCTGTTCTAACTCAAACCGCAACATAATTTTATTATTGAAAGGGTGTTGGGCTTGATCCTCACAGCCTTGTAAACTCTATTTATGACATATTATGTGAGTCATTGGGATGTGAAGAGAAAAGAAAACAGAGGGGGAGGGTGACAGGCTCCTTCAGAGTTTATCTAGTCGGGACCATAACTTTAAAAACAAGTACTACCCTGGATTTTTAAAAATCTTTAACTTCCTACTGAGCTGTGCCCTGAACTGTGTGCTTAAGTAGAACTCCCCGTTACTGCATTAGCTTTAGCTTCCACGTCCATTCCCATTTGTCCTAGCTGGAGCTACCAATTCCTTCAATATTGCATTGTGGTTTATCTATCCCCAGCTGGCAACTGAGCACCAAGCAGCAGTTTGCTCACTTCTTGCCCCCACAGTGGGATGGAGAAGGGAGGAAAATTGGAGAAAAAAATAAAACTTGTGGGCTGAGAGAAGCACAGTTCAGTAACTAAAATAAAATAATAATTGTGATGAAAGTGAATATAGCAAACGGAGACAGAAGAATAAACCCAACATAGACAAGTGATACACGATGCCATTGCTCACCACCTCCTGACTGATGCCTGAGCAGAGATTGGCCCCTCCCGGTCTGTTCCCCACACAGAATCACAGAACATTCAGGATTGGAAGGGACCTCAAAAGATGATCCAGTCCAATCCCCCTGCCACAGCAGGATCACCTAGACCGAGTTGCACAGGAACACATCCAGGCAGGTTTTAAACATCTCCAGAGAAGGAGGCTCCACAACACTCCTGGGCAACCCATTCGAATGTTCTGTCACCCTAACTGGGAAGAAGTTCCTTCTCGTATTGGACATTAATACAGCTTGCTTCCCTTCTGGATAGCCTTTCTGCCTAGAACCTCTGGCTGTAGGTCCTGGAGCTACCAATGTTGCTCATTCTCAGGGCTGCCTAATAAAAGCCTGACTGCATGTAGCATATTGTGTTCAACTACTTGATGTAAGTACAAATGGACACCTACTCAGAACACACTCATTAGCTGATAGGCAAGATGTGACCACTTACCTTGAAGCATTTTTTCCTCAGGCAGTTGTGCCATCCATTATCTTACATAGAAGAGAGAGCTAGATTTTTAATTATTTAAGCTGTTTGTTTGGGTTTTTTTAATTTCAAATGAAAGGTGGATGTGCATGTGATTGCTAGTTCCACTTTCAGAACCTTGTATGAATTGGGTAGCTACTGGAGATGGAAACCACTACTATGTAGGGCTGGCTGTAGTGTAGCTACATGCTCAGCTGGTACTATATCCCCCCCTGTAAACTCTTCCAGTTCTGGCACACTGACTTATAATCTACTCAGTGCTTCACATGTGAGGAAAAGGTTAGAGTATGCTTCTAAGCTCATGATTCTGCAGCTTGATGTCTAGGGCTTACTTGTTGCTATGGGAAAGGCCACTTTATGGCAGCTGGTGTTGACTGTAGATGCTCTGCAACGTGCTGAGCTGGGTTTCATAGAATCAAGGTTGGAAAAGACCTTCAGGATCATCAAGTCCAACCATTCGTCCTACAAGCCTAAACCATCTCCTGAAACACCATGTCCCCCTGTTTTTTGAAGGGGGATGGTGCCTCCACCACCTCCTTTGGCAGCCTGTTCCAACACCTCACCAACTCTTTCTTAAAGTTTTTCCTAAGATCTAATCTGAATGTCCCCTGGTGCAACTCGACCTCATTTCCTCTTGTTCTGTCACTAGAGAGAAGAGGCCAACACTAGATGATCTGTCAAGGTCCCTTCCAATCCCTAATGTTCTGTGATTCCTTGTGTCCGGCCTGTTTTATGAGCACTAACTCTGCTCTTGGTGATCCAAAGGTACTACTGTCACTGAGCAATGTTGCTTCATTTTATGCCTACAGCAGCTTTTCTGGAAATTATGCATACCAGCCTCCTGCCTTCTGCTGAAAATAAAGCACTGTTTATTCAGAACTAGGTTTTAAAACCCTGTGGTAATAGGAGGAAGAGATGGTGAAAAGGAAAAATGGTCTGTTTGGTTTCTGGGAGTTAATATGGAACCAGTTAGTGTAAACAGTGGGGAAGGCTTGTTCAGGCTAATTCCGCATGTCTGTGGTGCTCACTTGTCAGTGAGCAATACTGAGTAAGGTTAGTGGGTATTCATTTTAAAATAGCATTTCCTTCTGGGTTGTTTTGGGGATTTTTGTTTGAGTTTTTTAGAATTTTATTTTTATCTCTAGATTTGTGTTCAAATAAACTGTAAGGTGCTACAGTGGAGACTGCCCTGGATTGGCATTTCTTCGTGTTTTTGGTATAAGGAGTGACTGTGAGAACTGGAAATGGTACGGTGTGATGAGTCATGTATCTGTAGGAAAGAAAGAGTTGTTCTTCTCACAAGGCACAAGTCCTGTGAAAGTGCCTAGAGCAGCTACGGATGTCCCAACCAACTGAAAGATTTGTAAACCTTTAGGAAGATAAGCAGGCATGCGAACCGTGAACTGTTAAAGCTCCCTTCCCTTCTTGAGTGCTTTGGTAACAAACAAACAGTATCTAACAGGGTTTTCCAACTCTGAGACCAATGGGTCACTCCTACAGTTCTGCTTACAAGGTCCTGACTCTCAGTTGGTTTGGCTGGTATGATCTCAGGAAGTAGAGACGTGCTTATTAAATAGTGGGAAGCTATCACTTCTTTTTTTTTCTTTGGAGAGATAAGAAGTAGGAAGGGATACATGGAAATGTTAAGTTAGGTGGTGACCCCAGCACACACAACTACGTCAGTGGGGTAGTACTGTATAGAAGGTATCTGCTGTAATCTTCTTGTCCTTTGTAAGTCAAGAAAAAGCACAAACGGGCTGAGATGGGACTGTCAGTACTCAGAAAGTCAACAGTGAAAATACAGAGCCTAGGCTAGTCCAACCACTTTGAAATAGAATTTAGAAATCTTGCACAGGTGCAGTACCAATGAGTTTCTCTTGGTGTTGTCCTCAAGTGAGCATTTGCTTCTTTATCAATGAATTTTACTCCTTCCAATAGCTTATTAAGAATGATATGGTTAGAGTAGTTCTCGCCAAGGATGATCTCTTTTACAGTCTCTCCATTAAGCAGGATGCCTGGGGGAACAAAATAAGTAGTAGAAGCTTTGATTCCCTCCCTGCTTGAGAATTGCAGTCCGTTTGGGTTGAGAGGAGTGGGTAGGTGGCCATGGTACACTCACAGTCTAATGTTGCCTTGGGCTCTTCTGGGTTTGTTCTGCTTGCCTATGCACCACGCTGAACATCTTTGCCAGAGATGCCTGGATAACAGGGGATTGATCTGTATCTTTTTAATCTGTCAACACACCTTGAAGACTTCATGATATTTAAAGTGCCCTAGCTTTTCTTGAGATACCAACTTTGTTCATTACTAATGCCAATCCAGGATGAGTCTTTAGATCAGAGAATCGCAGAACATCAGGGACTGGAAAGAACCTCAAAAGATCATCTAGTCCAACCGCCTTGCCACAGCAGGAACACCTAGACCAGGTCACACAGGAACATATCCAGGCAGGTTTTAAACATCTCCAGAGAAGGATCCCAGCTTCAGGTATGTAGGCTGTTCTGAGTATAAACTAGACATTTAGCGTGTCAGTTTTCCTGAACTGAGACAGCTGCCTGTTTTGGCTCATAGCTCCCAAAATGTATGGAGCTTTCTATAGTAATAAGCATAGTTTGGTGTATTTCCAGAAAACGGGTGTCAGGTGCAGCTAGGAAGATCGCAGAACGTTAGAGATTAGAAGGGACCTTGAAAGATCATCTAGTCCAGTCCCCCTGCCACAGCAGGATCAGCTAGACCAAGTTGCGTAGGAACATATCCAGGCAGGTTTTAAACGTCTCCAGAGAAGGAGATTCCACAACCTCCCTACCCTGACGTAGTTGTGCAATGAAAGGGATCCTGTAAAAGTGCCTTAGTAACTTGCACAGTAACAATTAACATAGATTTACACTAATATTAGAGGTAGCTAGTTAGGATGGAGTATCCCAAGACATTGCAGAATACGTTGCCAAATGCACTTAGGGAAGGGTTACCAGTGTTAGTATTGCAGAGTTAGAGTGGATTAAACAGCATATGAGGGATTATGGGGGAATTGTGATATATCTACAGAAGAATTTATCAAGGAGTTACTCGTGCCATCCTGTCTCCCAACATTTTGTATAAGTCATGCAGATGTTGGTTATTTGCATCATCTTTCTTTCTTCTGTCAAACCATAAGTAACTAATGGTTGCTCTTGCAATGGAAGCTGTTAGAAAAATCAGCTGGTAGGTGCTTTTCACTACTACTGCTACTAGAATCTAGGCTGACACTCTTCTGCTTGTATGGAGCAGATTTATAGAAATTATGCCCTCATCCTCTTGGGTTCTCATTGAACAAAATGTCTGACAGTGTTGCCCAGTCATTCCACTTCATTTCCTAGTCAAAACTTTCTTGGAAATTAGAACAGTTTCTGTTCATAAGATGAAGCTGTAAAGAACAAAAGCAAAGAAAAGTAGAAATAAACTTCAGAGTAAAATGAGATGTTTAAGACCCGCCTGGATGTGCTCCTGTGTGACTTGGTCTAGGTGATCCTGCTGTTGCAGGGGGATTGGACTAGATGATCTTTCGAGGTCCCTTCCAATCCCTAATGATTCTATGAACGAGAGAGTTCAATCCAGACAGCAACTTCTATGAATGATTTGATTTCTTTCCCCACTGGGTTTAGTGATCAAATGTACCTCTGAATCCTAATTCCCAGTTTTTGTAGACCTGTTTGCAGTAGTGATCCTGTGCCATGGGCTATGGCAATGCCAGAAAAGAAAGGCTGCTTGTTCTACTAGAAGCTGAGCGATCTGGCCCTGTTCCAATACAAGTCTTGTTACCTGTCCTGAGCCACACAGATACTCACATTTGTCTTGATTACTTGAAATCAGTTAAGTCAAGTCTAGTGTGGCAGTGAGAAATGGCTTTTTGATATGCACTCGCTTGATTCAAAGCATGGGAGGTAGCTTATCTGTTCACATCGGGTACAAAACCAGAGTTACCTGGGCAGTACAGATTAAGGGAAGCTTTATCTACACGCTGAATCTTTTTTATATGCAGTGAATTACCGCTGTATGGGAAGAAAATCTTGCATCAGACCTCACAGGTACAACTATCCAGTACTGCAGGCTGAGCAGACCCAGGAATTTATTTTAATTGTTAATGGCAGGCTTAGGAATTCTCACAAGCTGGAAATGCCAGCTTGGAAATGGTGTCTCAGTTCATGGGAGTGTTTATCATTTAGATGGCCCTTGCACAAACTATAAACACTCTAAACACGAATGCTGGAAAGGCCAATTTAAATCAGTACTTACTGCTAGTCTATACTTAGCTCTTCCTTCTGTTTCCCATGAGTGCAATTCCGCAGTGCTGGCAGCAGGAATGAACACTGCTGATGGCCAAGCACTGGAAGTACGCATGGTTTTTTAAAATCTGAAATCACATTTGAAATTCTGGAACTCAGAATAAAGTATAATTTGTAGAAAGTCTCCTAAGACAGAAAGAACTAGAACTTTTTAGCTGTCCTTGTCGCTTTAGTATTGCGTAGCACTGAGTAGTATTGAATTGGTGCTGGTGCTGCTATGGGGGAGTATCACAGAACATTAGGGATTGGAAGGAACCTTGAAAGATCACCTAGTCCAATCCCCCTGCCACAGCAGGACCACCTAGATCAAGTCACACAGGAGCGTGTCCAGCTAAAAGCTATGGCAGTGTCGTGCCTTGTGTCATGGGATGCTCCAAAGCATCTGTGTGCATTGGATGTTGTCATCGCTAGTAGTTGCATTTGAAGTATTCCGTGTGAGCTTGCCTTTCAAATAAAACCAGAGTCTAATCTTAATGGTCACTTACTGGTGTGGTAAGATGTTTCATATCTTAAGGAATACAGTGTTGTTTGGCTCTGTGACTGGTTGGTCATTTTATATATTGGATAGCAATTACACAGAATGTATTGGTTAGCTTAATGCAGGGCCAGGACATTAAACTATCTTGCCTTCTAGGTCACTGCTTTGTGCTTGCGTAGGACATCGTCAAGGGTTTGAGGATGCTAATGCTTTTAATTGGCACCTCCTTCACTTACAATCATAGAATCATTAAGGTTGGAAGAGACCTCCGAGATTATTAAGTTCAACCATCAACTCAGTGCTACCCTGTCCACTAAACCATGGTTTCTAGTGCCACATCTATGTGTGTTCTGAACACCTCTAGAGGGATGGTGACTCCACCACCTCCCTGAGCAGCCTCTTCCAATACTTGACTGCTCTGTCAGTGAAGAAATGTTTCCACATGTCACAGAATCACAGAACATTAGGGATTGGAAGGGACCTCGAAAGGTCTAGTCCAATCCCCATGTCTAATCTAAACCTCTTCTGGCACAAGTTAAGGCCATTTAAGGGTCTGGTGGTTATTTTTCTTTCCTTTTAGGGGAAGGTAGTGCTTAAAAGTTAGCATCTCTGGTTTCTCTGCTCCAAAAGTGATCTAGTTTTAGAGAAGTCAGACTCTCTTCCTTGTTTTTAATGATGCAGGGGCTTTGCATACAACAAAGCCAATTACTCACCAGACTCCTCACCGAAGTACTTACTGTGAACTTATTTCTGAAAGTATGGATTGCTTGCTCACAGTGTCCTTTGATGAAAGAGTAGGAGCATCTCGTAGCTTTGTGCAGAGCATGTAGGCATAAGGGTTGAACACCAGTGTCTTCTAGAGTGACTGTGAAACTAGGGGATCCTGACACTTCTTGAATCTATCTGCTCTCAGTGCTCTCTTGTTGCTTCTTGACCCTAAACCTGAGACTGTGATTCAACTTGTTCAGTGAGTATTTAGTTTGGCAACCACCGTCCTCAGTTTTACCTGTCTCATGGTTGTTTCAGTGCATCTTGTAGTGCTCCTTCTGCCCTCTTCAACATTTTTTCCCTCTCATTCCTGAAGGTACTGCGGTTGCCACAGCATTTTTGTTTTCCTAGCTCACCGTGGGACTGACTTACTGCAGCTGTACCATGAGGGTCATGGCTTCCACCTCGGGGAAGCCATCGTGCTCCAGATTCTGTTTACTGCAGATGTGATGATCTGCAAAGATGTAGGCCATAATGGTTTTGTAGTACCACATACAGCAGCACCTGCATGCTTCTTTCCTGTAAGCAGCTGGAGTCCTCTGAGACGTGGCTACTGTCAAGCCTTGTGGGAAAGCTGGGGACAAGTAGTGTGCACACAAGGCTTGGGCATTAGCAGTCTGTAGGCTGTGACTGCTGTCAGGGTACTGGTCCAGTTTCATCTACTGAAACTGGAGCTTTCCACCCCACTGAGCAGACTAGTGGGGAGCATCTGAAATGCCACAGCGTCACCGAATAATGACACAACATCATCGACACTGCCCCACTCTGCCTTAAATGTTTGTTTAGTTGCTTAAAGTTCAGCTTCCTCTGCAGCTTTAGCGGTCCTGACTAATTCTCTTCCTGTAACCATGAATGCTTTCATCGTTAAGGATTATTAATTCTTTCTTTTAATTCTTTCCCTGCTGGGTTTGATTTTTTTACTGTCTCTGATACAACTCTGCATGGCATCTGAGCAGTAACTCATGAGCATGTTTTAGCTTTTCTCTCTTGTCTTTAATATAAAAAGATGCTCTTTGGTAATGAAAGCTTGTGTATGTGCTTCAGAGAGCCCTCATGATTTAATACCTTTTGAGGAAGAGTCATTTTCTAATTAAATTTTTTCTTTTGTCTTGCATTTTTTCTTGCATTCTTTTTGAGGGTTTTTTTTTGCATTTTTCTTACATTTTTCCTTGCATTTTTATTTTTCTTGCATTTTTTCTTACATTTTTATCGCATTTTTCTTGGCTTTTTCTTGCATTTTTTTGCATTTTTCTTGCATTTTTCCTTGCATTTTTATTTTTCTTGCATTTTTTCTTACATTTTTATCGCATTTTTCTTGGCTTTTTCTTGCATTTTTTTGCATTTTTCTTGCATTTTTCCTTGCATTTTTATTTTTCTTGCATTTTTTCTTACATTTTTATTTTTTCTTACATTTTTTAAAATACTTTTTCTTACATTTTCTTACCTTTTTCATTTTTTTCCTTACCATTTTCATTTTTTCATTACCATTTTCATTTTTTCATTACCATTTTCATTTTTTCATTACCATTTTCATTTTTTCCTTACCATTTTCATTTTTTCCTTACCATTTTCATTTTTTCCTTACCATTTTCTTTTTTTCCTTACTTTTTTTCTTACTTTTTTTCCTTACTTTTTTTCTTACTTTTTTCTTACTTTTTTTCTTACTTTTTTTTCTTACTTTTTTTTCTTACAAATACTCTTTAGTCACTTGATAACTTTTTGTGACAAGATCTTGCTCGCTAGCCTTGGTCTGAAATATACGGGTTACCGAAAACCCCCAAAATATTTTCTAGCACTGATTAAATGCTTTTGAAACTGCAGTGTTCGCCACTCACTTGTGGTCGGAAGACAAAACATACCTGTCCTGTAACTGCAGAACAGAAAGCCCAGAGTCTGCTTTGATCTACTCTGGTCAGGACTGACTGAGCAGCGATGAAATACGGGAATTTGTCTGGTGACCTTATTGCCCAACTCCTTGTATCTGTCTCTTCTCTAAGGTCTGTATGATTTGACACTTGTTTAAAACCCATTTCTTTTCCCCTTCCCCTTTTAAAGGTAGAGACCTGTGGGTTCTTGTTCTGGGAAGGTTTCCAACACACCATAAGATTGGCATTCCAGAGTTCAAGTATGTTGCTAATATGCATGGGGATGAGGTACGTTTCAACTTTTGCACTGTCGTTTATACCAAGTACATGTACTGCAGGTTTGGACTGAACCTCTCTCGAGTGTGTACTCCTGGTTATTGAGGACCTTGGGTGTGGGTGTTTTTTGAGGGGTTTCAAGAGTAAAGGTCCCTTGTTTTGGTGGCAGGGCTTTTTGAGAACTTACATCATGATGAGGTATCCTACAGTCCTACACCTAAGACACCTCTTAAGTAGAGGGTCATCTTCTCCACATGAATAAACCCAGAGCTCTTAACTTTATTGGCAATTAGTAAGATCCAGTGAGTAAGATGCTTGTAAATTATTATTGCCTAGGCATGACATAGGACTGATGGAACTCAAATATACCCTCAAATATGCTCTTCAATACACCCTAAGATTGAATAATAATTGCTGTGAAGCATCAAACAATTTATCTTAGAAAGAAAATTTCTCCTGGGAACCTTAAGCTAGGGACACCTAGATTACCTGAGGTAACTCGGTACAAAACAAAAGGCAAAGTGGGGTTAACTTGCTCTAGAAAGAGTACCCAGGTGTTCATGGTAAAGGAGAAGATGATGGTTATGCACTTTTCCTGGATGAATCTGGAACACAAAGGCTCAATGATTCACTCTTCTTTCTAATCTTTTAATGCAAATGATAAAAATATCAACAGAAATGGCAAAATGTATACATATTTATGTGTGGCTATATATTTATGTATCTGTGTGCTCAGCTGAATCCCCGAGACTGAGGAAATAGATGTAGGAAGTAGATCCTGTGTAAAGCGTATTGTGCCACAGCCTATTGCTATTCCCAGCAGCGTGTGTGAGCACTTGCACGCCTACGGGCACTTGTGACATTATGTGCCAAGAATTTTCCCCAAGTTAGACTAGTTTCACCTTGTTTGACAGTGGCTGTGCTCACAGTGCAGCTGGGAGTTGGACTGAGCTGGAATTTAACTCTGTGTGGGAGGGAGTTGATTCATGCTTGGAAATGGGGACATGCTACTGGAGACCGCATCTGGAGGATTGTGTCCAGTTGTGGGCCCCTCAGTTCCAGAAGGACATGGAACTGCTGGAAGGAGTCCAGCACAGAGCTACAAAGATGGTGAAGGAAGTAGAGCACCTCCCTGATGAGGAAAGGCTGAGGGAGCTGGGTCTCTTCAGCCTGGAGAAAAGGAGACTGAGGGATGACGTCAGTCATCCTTTTATGTGAAGGATGGTTGTCAGGAGGATGGAGCCAGGCTCTGCTCAGTGGCATCTCATGATAAGACATGTGGGGGCAGTGGGTGTGAGCTGCAACATAGGAGGTTCCACATCAATAAGAGAAGGAACTTCTTTGCAGTGAGGGTGACAGAGCACTGGGAGGGGCTGCCCAGGGGGGTTGCAGAGTCTTCTCCTCTGGAGACGATTAAAACCCATCTGGAGATGTTCCTGTGTGATTTGGTCTGGGTGACTCTGCTGTGGCAGGGGGATTGGACTAGGTGATCTTTTAAGGTCCCTTCCAATCTCTAATGTTCTGTGATTCTGTGATAGGGTTTGTAACTCCTCCTTGAGTGTCAGCAGGGTAGTCCAAGGTGGCCAAGAACCAAAGCTCCATACAACAGTCCCTGCAGACCACTGAAGGAAATTGCAAACCTATGGCTTCACAAGGGAGCGCTCCTGCTGTTGTCACTGCCCAGCTGAGTAGGCACTTTGACCATAGGGGCAGGCACTCTTGGCTTATCCACAGGGTCAGGAATTGCTGGAGACCCAGCAACCTGGATCACTGCCTAGGACTGACACTTTTGTACTGACTTTGAGAGGAAATGAGGGAGGATTTTTTCTAAGTGTCTGTCACTGTGCCTTCACTGATCCTTCAGCTGATGATGTAGCACTAGGCACTGTGCTACACTCCAGCTTGTCCGTTAGGTCAAGCATGCGCCTAGGGAGGAGTCTGGAAAAAGAATTCTTCTTCATTTTCTGGCCATCATGATGATGATGATCTCTGCCTTACGTTGTGGGTTCGTTTCAGTATGGATAGAACACACAGTTGGTGTTTGTTTTTCGTATCTGCCCATACATGTATTTCAGATGGCAGGAAATGAATTCCTTATATAGAGAAGCATTTGAGAATGTTTTTCCCATAAACTAAGATTCTGCTGGACTAGTCACTGGGGAAAGATTCAACTACCCCTATAATATAGAAAGCAGATAAGTTTTGTGTTAAGCGTATGACAAGCTTGAACTTGTGTTCCGCGGTCTTTCGTAACTTAAACTTGCAGGATTATGGCTTCATTGATCTAGTTACATCTTCTGTGCTTCAGCGATGTTTCACGTAAGTGGTTCACAGTGAGAAAGGTTTTGTTCTCGCGTGTTTGGTGCTGCTGCCCTTCTGACCAGTCCTGGTCACACGAATGGCATTTTGCTTTTTTCACTCTGGCTGGCTGCTCCTGAAACCTAAAAGTTGGGCGGGAGCCCAGATTGCCTGTGTGCAGGCTGTTCACACATGCTGCTGGAAGAGAACCGGGGTTGTTTGGAAAGCTGCCCAACAGGGAAGCTCTCATAATCACAGAATCACGGAACATTAGGTATTGGAAGGGACCTTGAAAGATCATCCAGTCCAATCCCCCTGCCAGAGCAGGATCCCCTAGATCAAGTCTCACAGGAACATGGCCAGGTGGGTTTTAAACCTCTCCAGAGAAGGAGAGACTACAACCCCCCTGGGCAGCCCGTTCCAGTGCTCCGTCACCCTCACCGTGAAGAAGTTCCTTCTGATACTTATGTTTATATGGCTAGTAACTATTTTACAGCTGGTCTCTGTAACAGCAGATGTGATGTAAAGAACCTTGGATTTCAAAATCCAGAGCAATGAAATCTATTTGCTAACAAGACACTTAAACCTGAACCAACAAAACCTGGATGCTGAGATCTCTTTCAACACAGGAAGGGTTGCTGCCTCATCTCATTCACCTCTTTCCTTATCTTTACTCCCACTCTTCTGGAAGTAGGAGAAGCAAAAGTCCCTCCTCCAGCTGAAGCCTGTGCTGAGAAGCCTAAAACCTGTGGGCTTTGTCCAGGTGGTAGCCTGCCAGTTACTAGTTCAGAAGCAGGTTTTACGTTGCCATTTCCTTCAGTGATTATCACAGGAACTGCACTTCCCTGTCGTACATGTGGTTGCTCTCAATCTCCACAGTGGTGGCTGCTGTAGGAATGAGGGGGCACTTGGAGGGACTGGGAGGGGGACTGAGGGCACTGGGAGGGGACTGCAGCTCGATCTAGGTGGTCCTGCTCTGGCAGGGGGGATTGGACTAGATGATCTTTCAAGATCACTCCAATCCCTAATGTTCTGTGATGCTGCGCTGGGTCTGCACTGCAGCCAGGGCTGGAGCGAGGCGACTGGTGAGACTGCGCTCTGGAGCAGGTCCTACCTGATGGTTTAGATCTTTCTTTCAACGTAGTTCAACTTGAAAACCAGGCTACGTGTAAGGACATAATTTCAATCATAAAAATGGCCTGAGTGTATCCACCCATTGTCCCCTGGTGTTAGGTCTCTCTCATGTGGTACCAAAAGTGTTTTCAACGACAGGGGTGCTGCAGGGTAGTGTTACAGTGTGGGTGCAGTTGAGGCCAGCCTTCAGCTTTTAACCAGCTGTCACTAGGGCTTCTTGAGCAAGTCCTTCAGAGGCTGAGCAGAGTGCTGACCCAGCCATGCCACACAGCACAGTCAGCAAGTTCAAGCAGTACAGCTGCAGAAATGGCAGTCACACCCTTTTCAGCGGTGCTGATCCGTATCCTGACACTTGCATGTGAAGTCTTCATCCAGGCTTTCCCCTGAGGATCACTGAGAGCCTTTCCTGCTGACTCTCTCCCTTTGGGGCATGAAAGCAAACTGACAGCTGAAGGTACTCAGAGAGGCTTAATGTCTAACTGTTTCTCTAGAGGTGAGAGAAAGGCTTTTCCTTTGATTTTGCATCAACCCCCATCTGAGCTACAGCAAAACAATGCAGCTGGGCATCACCCTTGGGATTCTGCAAAATATGCCAGCTGTGTCCTGGGCTGTATCAAAAGAAGTGTCCCCAGCAGTTCAGGGGAGGTAATTCTCCCTCTCTGTTCTGGCGAAAACTCACCTGGAGGACTGTGTCCAGTTCTGGAGTCCTCAACATAAGCAGGACATGGAAATGTAGGAGCATTGTCTGTAGTTTTGCTAGCTGTGTGGTAGGGCTGTTCTTGCTTCTGAACCTTTATCTCTCTTGCCCAGGGCCATGATTTGGCTGATTTCTCTCCCCTTCTTCCTTTCCCCGTGCTTCCCAAGATGTCTGTCACCCGGGGCTGGAACCGAGCTGCCTGTACAAGGCAGGTTCTGTTGCATCACTTCTAGAATTTCAGAGTGGATTTATCAAACCTGTGCAGCAGTCTGCTTTCATGTAACTCAGGTGCTGGTCTGCCAGCTTCTGACAGTGAAGGGAATTGGGTACCCTCCTCCCACCCGTGTGGGAGCCTGTTTGCTCTAGCATCTAGGAAGAGGGCCGCTTACTGTCATAGAATCATAGAATCATTAGGGATTGGAAGGGACCTCGAAAGATCATCTAGTCTGCAGCATTTGTGGAAGGCAGCTTTCCCTGCTGAGTGGTGGCTTGTAGGAGACCAGCAGGAGCTGACTGTTTGAAGACTTAGGGACAAACCTGCTAGGGGGCAGCTTGAGAAGAGGTCCTTCTTCGTTCCTGTACAAACAGCGTGGCAGATGGCTTGTGCACCAACTGGGACACCATGGCAGCCCTCAGAGTACGGCACTTAGCGTGGTGTGATCTGCAGCCTAGTGGAATCTGGTTTGGCAATAGGCTGTTTGTTTGTTTGCTTGTCCTCTTAAGTGCCAGCAAACTGGCAACACATGCTTTGCTCCCTACCCAGCACCAATTACACCCATCCCTCCTTGCCCTATTGCGTACCAACCCAGCTTCTGCAGGCAGAGCTCCTGCTGGGCAGTGCCTGTGCTCTTGCTTCACTTAACACCCAGTGCAGGACTTGACACTTAAAATGCACCAAGACCAAATTTCAGCAAGATACCAGGCAGCAGTTAGCTGTGGGGAAATACTCCTTTCCCCCTGCCTGTCTACCTAAGCCTGTACCAGTCTGAAAGCAAAGAGATCACAGAATCATTAATGATTGGAAGGGACCTCAAAAGATCATCCAGTCCAACCCCCTGCCACAGCAGGATCACCTAGACAGAGACATACAGTCAGTCAGGGTTAGAAGGGACCACAGGATCATCCAGTTCCAAGCCCCCAGCACAGGCAGGGACACTCCTCCCTAGACCAGGCTGGCCAGAGCGTCATCCAGCCCAGCCTTAACCCCCTCCAAGGACGGGGCCTCAACCACCTTCCAGGGCAACCCATTCCAGGCTCTCACCACTCTTCACAATGAGGAACTTCCTCCTCACATCCACTCTAAATCTACCCATCTCCAGCTTTGCTCCATTGCCCCTAGTCCTGTTGCTANCAGCTTTGCTCCATTGCCTCTAGTCCTGTTGCTACCTGACATCCTAAAAAGTCCCTCCCCAGCCTTCTTGTAGGCCCCCTTCAGATACTGGAAGGCCACAATAAGGTCTCTTTTCTCCAGACTGAACAGCCCCAACTCTCTGTGTGGCCTCACAGGAGAGGTGCTCCAGCCCTCTGATCATCCTCATGGCCCTCCTCTGCACTCGCTCCTGCAAGTCCACATCCTTCTTGTAGTGAGGGCTCCAGATGTTTATCTGTGACATGTTCATCCAGTGATGCCTCTCCTTGTCCCTCACTTTAGAAAAACCATCATTCTTCGCATTACTTCCACTGGAGTGGTGCAACGCTCGTTCTGACAGATGCTGAGATGCCACAGCTCTGACTGTGAGTCTGTGGTGACTTACCAGCCCTTGCTCTTGGTGATAATTTATCTCCAGAGTGCATCTGGTTGCAAGTGTTGACTCATTCCTGTCCTAGCCGGGGATTAGGAGCCCTACAGCACCCTTAAGGCGTGGGTCAGGGTGCCACACAAACTGCTCCTGCAAAGTATGTTCCAGTGAACCCTGTACTGGTGCTTTCTGGTGTAGAATAGGGTTGTTCTGAACACACTGGAGCTGGAACTTGCCAGTACTTTGCTTGAAATTTGTTAGAGCAGACTAAAGGGAGCTGCCCCGAGTGCTTTCCCAGTCTAGACAGACTTACACAAACAAAAACTTGTGTTTAGCTTTTTCTCTGTCACTGCCTTTCCTGGATCTAAAGTCTGCACACAGACGTCCTTCTGCCTCCTCTTCTAAGGCCTTTCACTGTTTGGTTTCCCCAGTACCTGTCTTCATGGCATTAAAATAGAGCAGTGCAGACACTGCAGTGTCATTGGGGCCTCTTGAACCTCTGTTAGAGTTGACTTCCCATAAAAGGGGGTCAACTAGAAAAGGTCCTGCTCCATATCACCCTGGCAAACATGGAAGGTACCTCCTCTCCTCCTCCTGACTGCTGAGTGATGATGCACAGCGCTGACGCCCAGGGTCCTTGGGGCATCACCCAGAGCTGACGCTGCAGCGTCACTGGGATAACGTGGTGGTGCATTTCCCGTGTCTGCCTGATCTTCACCAGGCAGCCCCCTGCAGTGTCAGGCTCTGGTCACGCTGTGCCTCATCAGAATGCTCTCCTGTGCCTTGTACCTGCGTAGAATCCTGTAAGAAAAACTTCTAAATCCAAGATGGGAGGGCTGATTTTTTTTTTCTTTCTCCAAAGCAGATTTAAAGTCACATCTGTGCTTCTTTGTGCAGACTGTCGGGAGAGAAATCCTGCTCCATTTGATAGACTTCCTGGTGACCAGCTATAGACGCGACCCAGTTGTTACGCGGTTACTCAATAACACCCGGATCCACATCATGCCGACGATGAATCCCGATGGATTCGAAGCTACCAAAGTGCCTGATTGCTATTACACACGAGGAAGGTAAGGCTGGCTTCAGAGGGTGGGGAAGTAATAATGGGGGGTAGCCAAGAGACTGACTCATGGTGAGGATAGCCTAGAGCATGTGATAGAGCTAATTCTGGCCTCCGCTGCTCCAACAACACTGTTACAGCAGAGTTTTTGGAAGACTGAGTCAGACTGGTGTTATGTGTGGTACTGGCAGAGAAAACTGGTCAGAATGGTGTCATGACCCAACCTCCTAGGCAGGAGACCTAGAGAAGCAACAATACCTATGTAGACCTTGAGGGTGCTCCAAGAAAAGAAGGGAACCTTCACGCCTAGGGATCTGTTTCAGCTGGAGAGTCCCATAAACCCTTCTGGGGCTGAGCTTGTTGACTGGACCCCTAGAAATGTACTTAAAGGTCATGTTGGACACAGGTTTGGCAAGAGAGAGAAGTTAAGCAAGCAGAAGTAGCTGTAATAGGTGCTGTGCTAACAGTAGAGGCAGGAGAAACCCTGGGGCAGAAGACGTAACCTGGCACCATGTCCCGTGCTACTTTGCATTCTTCAGTGCAACCAGGCAGAGGCCAAAAAGGGGAGGAAAGGTTTGATAACCTAGAAGAGAGCAAGGGAGAACAGGAGAAAGCACCAAAGGGACAAGCTGAAGTTGGAAAGTGTGGAAACAGCAAACTCATGAGCTACAAGTTCTTTTGGATCATTGGCCATGGCAATGTTGAAAGGAAGTGGAAAGGTAGTTTAGGTAGTTCAGTTCTCCCTAATTTTTATTAGGGAAGAGATTTAGTCTTCAGCAAATAGAACTGTTATGGAGGGTGGTATTTTTTTATCCCCTCATTGTCAACTAGAGTTTCACAGAATCATTCAGGTTGGAAAAGACCCTTGGGATCATCAAGTCCAACCTTCAGGTTGGAAAAGACCCTTGGGATCATCAAGTCCAACCATCAACCCTACTCTACAAGTTTACCCCTAAACCAGGTCCCCCAGCACTCCATCTAAGTGACTTTTAAACACATCCAGGGATGGAGTTTAACCAACTGAGTTTAAAAGCCAATACAAGTGATGCCAAATGCCCTTCATTCCTGTTCTGACCTTCCTTGAGTGGAAAGGGAAGAAAGCATTTGCATGGGCTCAACCTTCAGGTCCAGGGAGAAGAGAATGCATCTTTTTCTTGGAGCCAGATGTTTTGCTCTGTGTCCAGAGCGACAGCAGGACATGGGTCATGACCATCCAGTAGTTACCTGGGTCTTCTATACATGTGGGAAAAACACAGAGGCAGGCAACATCCTCCTTATCTTTTTCTAATTCACACCTGTTTAGGTGTCTGCATGCTCCATGTTAATAGAATCCCAGAATGTGTTGGGTTGGAAGGGACCTCTAAAGGTCCTCTAGTCCAACCCCCCTACAAGCAGGAACAGTACTCAGAGCACCTGAATGTCTCCAGGGTTGTGGTCTCCACCACCTCTCCAGGCAGCCTGTTCCAGTGATCCACCACCCTCAAATTAAAGAACTTTTTCCTAATGTCCAGCTTAAATCTGCCCTTTTCCAGCTTAAAACCATGACCCCTCATCTTAACGTTTCACACCTTGTCTTTTCCAGCCTTCTTACAGGCCCCTGAATTGTTTTATTGTGCCCTGTGAAAATTCCACTGCTGCCAGATAGCAAATGGTTGGTCTTCTTAATGCTTGAGAAGATTTAGCAATAGTCATGTTACCTGCTCTGTCTTCTCTCTTTCTAAGGTACAATAAGAATGGAGAAGATCTGAACAGAAATTTTCCAGATGCCTTTGAAAACAACAATGTCAGCATCCAGCCCGAGACTCAGGCAGTCATGAAGTGGATAAGAAATGAAACCTTTGTTCTCTCAGCAAACTTGCATGGGGGTGCCCTGGTTGCCAGTTACACCTTCGATAACGGCAACTCCGGTAAGTTAGGAACAAGCTCTCTTCTCTATAGCTGGTTTGCCTGAGGAATGTGAATCTACCACATTTATGAGGAGTTCTGCAACGTTTGCCCAGCTTTTGAGCTGGACAGCCTTTGATAAAGCCCATCAAACTCTGGCTGTCTGGGGAGATGTTTATCTTATGTGACAGCCAGCTCTCTAGGTTCTACCAGAGTCACCTGACGGTCGTCTTTGTTCTGCAGTTACTGGCTCTTCAAGCGGCTACAGCCGGTCTCCAGATGATGATGTCTTTGTTCACCTGGCAAAAACCTATTCTTTCAACCATAAGAGCATGTACAAAGGGATCGGGTGTGACAGCAGACAAACCTTCCCAGAAGGCATCACCAATGGCTACTCTTGGTACCAGCTGGAAGGTAAGAATGTCAAGGATATTTTTTTTTCAGCTCCTTCACAGAAAGTTAGGTGTTTGAAGGGACCTCAGAAGATCCAACACCCCTGCCAGAGCAGGATCACCTTCAGTAGGTCATGCAGGAAGGCATCCAGGTGGGTTTTGAATGTCACACAGAATCACGGAACATTAGGGATTGGAAGGGACCTCAAAGGATCGTCTAGTCCAATCCCCCTGACACAGCAGGATCACCTAGACCAAGTCACACAGGAACATGTCCAGGTGGGTTTCAAATGTCTCGAGAGAAGGAGACTCCACAACCCCCCCCGGGCAGCCTGTTCCAGTGCTGTCACCCTCACTGAGAAGAAATTCCTTCTCATATTGATGTGGAACCTCCTAGGCTCCAGCTCACACCCACTGCCCCTTGTCCTATCACTAGAGGACATTGAGCAGAGCCTGGCTCCATCCTCCTGTCGCCCACCCTTCACATATTTATAGACACGAGGTGACCCCTCAGTCTCCTCTTCTCCAAGCTCAAGACACCCAGCTCCCTCAGCCTTTCCTCATCAGGGAGATGTTCCACTTCCTCCATCATCTTCATGGCTCTGTGCTGGAGTCTCTCCAGCAGTTCTGTGGAATAACTCATGTTGTGCAAGGGGTGAGGCAGTAGGAAAAACTTCTTTGAAAGGGTCATTGGAACAGTCTGCCAGGGGAGTGGTTGAATCAACACCCCTGGATGTGTTTAAAAGGTGTGGAGATCTCAATTTGGGGCAAGGTTTAGCAGTGGGCTTGGCATAGTTGGGCTAATGGTTGGACTCACTTATTTTGAAGGTCTTTTCTGACCTAAACAATTCTATGATTTACTTTTCTTACAGGCCTGAGGTAAGTACCAACATTTTAACTTGCCTGTTTTCCTTCTAGTTTGAACTTGGTTTTCTTTGCCGCTGAACGTTGTTTCATCATCTCACTCTTCAGGTGGCATGCAAGATTACAACTACGTCTGGGGACAGTGCTTTGAAATTACATTGGAGCTGTCGTGCTGCAAATACCCCCCAGAAAGCGAGCTGGAGAACTTCTGGATGGACAACAAAGCCGCTCTGATCGAGTACATCAAACAAGTGCATCTGGGTGAGTGTGGGAACGGACACGGAGCTAAAGCTGCGGCCAAGTCGCTGGGCAAAGTGAGACCTCTTCAGCAGCCCAGGCCAGAGCTCACCAGCGAGCGGCTCTGCCGTGAACGTGGGAGCTATCACTTCTGAACAGCAGCTGCTGTAAGGCCAGGGATGGGTAAAGGAAAAGAGCCTAGATGTGTGTCAGGGGTGGGGTGCCAGGGCTAGAGCAAGGGACAGGCCTGTGGTCTGCCCCATCAGGCCAGCCATTCATTTCGGCGGTCTCGAACTGCGTGTGCCCGCGAGCGCACAGTGCTTCGGGGGTCTTTGCTGCTGCTGGGGTTTGGTCTCTGCCAGAAGAGAGCTGCTGCTTAGTGAGACAGAGCTACTTCACAAGTGGAAGGGTTTGTGCAAATCTGGTGCTGATTTTGTGGTTTTTCTGCCCAGAAATGTCTGAGCTGCTGCTTTTATCTTTGCCTAATGGCAGCGCTGCCTCGAAAGGCAACAGTCTGTGAGGCTTTAGGGAAGCAGACGTGGTGGTGGTGGTCGTCTGCCACTGGGAAGTACTAGACAAGAGGCTGATTCAGTTTAAATTGAACAAGCAAAAAACAGCAAGAAAGGCCAAACCAAAACACCAAACTGGGAAAACAGCCCATGGCAGTCCTGAAATTGAAGCCCTCCATTCAAAGACTGACGTTTGTATCTAAAGTAAGTGTGTATCTACGATACATACTGATGCCTTCAGCAGATGAGCTTGAGAAGCAGAGGTAACAATGCTGCTCTCTTACTTAAGTGTAAACTATTGACAACAGCAAATGGTTTTAACTCCCCTCAGTGAGTTAGACGTGATTGCTGATATTATCAAACATTCTTGAAGTCAGTGAAACAGTGCGAGTCCATCGAGGAACACGATCATCTGACTTACCTGGAGCTGGAGGCTCAGCACTGGTACAGGTTGTGATCTTTCTCTCCTCCCACTTTTTCACAGGTGTCAAGGGTCAAGTTACTGATAAGAATGGGAATCCCATTCCCAATGCCATCGTGGAAGCCAAGGGAAGGCCTCACATCTGCCCTTACACAACAAACGAACACGGGGAGTATTTTCTTCTCCTGTTGCCTGGGACGTACGTGATCAATGTAAGTGCCCGGCCTCTTCCTGCTGTTCCTAACTGTGCTGCACTCCCCAGCACAGCACAGCAGCCTCCTCATAACCAGGGAGATGACCCTGAGCAAGTCTGTACAGGAGCTGAAAACGCTCTGTAGCAGATTCAAAACAAAATGGTATCTTAAAAACATGAATCAGTAGGAAAGGCATTTTGATAGAGAGGATGATCTTGAGTCCCCAGAATGTTTAGCAGTAAGTGCTCCTCTGACTTGGATGGTGGAGCCAGCTGAGCCTCTGGACCACGGTGACACTGGCTTGAAGTGTCTGAAACAAACCAGAGCTCTTGAAGGGTGAGACGGTGGAGGCTGGGAGCCACAGAGCCCAGGCAGTGACAGGCTGACACCACCATCATCAGCAACAGGTACTTACTTGGGTGGAAATAGTTTCGCCGCTGAAGTTGTTGGTAGCCGCAGATGGAGAGCATTGCTGCAGCAAAGGCGGTGCCTGTGGCAGCCAAGGGCTTGTGCTGAAGGGCAACTGCAGGACTCCTGCTCTTGTACCGCATGTGGTGCCCCCACTGTAAACATCTACTCTGTTACTGTTTCAGTTCTTGGGAGTTTATTCCTCCTGCTCTAAGGTGAAAACTATTTTCTCAGTCCATGCTCTCAAACTTTCATCAGAACCCGCTTCACTGCACGTTTTAAGTGCAGACTGGCACATGAGATGATGATCATTTCACAGCCAACCTCAGCGTTCCACGCCGAGTAAGAAAACTTTCCTGCTTGTTCCTAGGCTACGGTACCGGGATTTCAGTCGATACTGAAGACCCTGGAAATACCTGACAATACCGGTAACTTCAGCGCTGTGAAACACGACTTCTCTTTCCCAGAAGTCTTTACCACATCAATAGCTCCCTCATGTCCCAAAATCCCCCTCTACCAGGAGCTGGAACGGGCTTCAGCTGCAGTCAAGCCAACCCTACACATCTTGGTTCTCCTGATCGTTACGCTTGTAACGTTCATGTAGTTGGAAACGACGTGAGAGAGCAGCGTTTCCCTGCGCAGATGTGGCTTCTCAGACAAGGGACGGTTTGTGCAAGAGGACAGAACAAACCCTCAGAAATTTCAGTCCATTGTATTTTGTAAAATACTGGCTCGGCAATCAAATGTTAAACTTTAACAGACAACCTTACTTTTCTACGTATTTCATGCTAAAGAAATTCTGTACAGCCCGGGGAGCTAGCTGAGGATGCAGAAAGGACATCTGCCCAAGTTCAAAAGCAGCCTGGGATTGTACTGCAAGTGTTTGGTGCCAGCTGAGGCTCCTCCTTGAACCAACCACTGATGTGACACACAACTGCAAGCTGTTAGCTCCATCCTTTAGTTCCTCTTAATAAAGCCACTGCCACAACTGAAGACTGGTATCTCCTACCTGTGCTCTTTGTTAGGGATCTGCAGTCCTTTCACACCTGGACAGTTGCACGTCCTTTTCAGGGTCACAGAAGTAGGGTTTGGAAGGGACCTCAAAAGATCATCCAGTCCAATGCCCCTGCCACAGCAGGATCCCCTCGACCAAGTCGCACAGGAACACGTCCAGGCAGGTTTTACACTTCTTCAGAGGTGGAGACTCCAGAAACCCCCTGGGCAGCCCCTTCCAGTGCTGCTGTCACCCTCACCGTGAAGAAGTCCCTTCTCAGATTGATGTGGAACCTTGTCCTATCATTAGGTGCCACAGAGAACAGACTGGCTCCATCCTTCTGACACCCACCTTTCACATATTTATAAGCACTGATGAGGTCACCCCTCAGTCTCCTTTTCTCCAAGCTAAGAGTCTCCTTTAGTTGAAAGTCCTCCAAAGCAAATCTTTGCTGCGAGATGCCAGCGGCCAAACAGCTGACTGAGCCTCAAGGTAACTACCTGCAAGCAAACTGAAGCTGTAGATCTCCCGACAGACACCAACATTCCACAAAGATGTACATAAACAATCTTTATTTACACCTTTTAAATGCAACATGGTTGTTTGAGTCATCTCAGAACAGGAAAAGCTGAAAACAACCCAAAGGAAAACACAACACCTGTAATTCTTCTCCTAACTGGGCCTGTGCTCTGTGCTGTTTGGGGGGATTGGTTGTGTTTCCACCGGTTACTGACTGTGGCAGCAGGTGCACCAGCTATCTAGAAGGTATGAACCAAGGTCCTGAAAGTGTGTTCACTAGGAGCAGTGACAGACCTGCAGAGTTACTTGAATTCATTATGACCCAGCCTGTGGAAGTTACTGCAGCCACGCAGCAAAGTACAACTCTGCATTAGGTACCACTTAATGGTCGCCAGCCATTGCTGCGAAACAAGAACTGCCCTTGGAAAAAAACGGGGTGTTAAATTAAAGCTACACCTGCTCCAAAGGGGTGTTAAATTAAAGCTACACCTGCTCCAAAGGGGTGTTAAATTAAAGCTACACCTGCTCCAAAGGGGTGTTAAATTAAAGCTACACCTGCTCCAAAGGGGTGTTAAATTAAAGCTACACCTGCTCCAAAGGGGTGTTAAATTAAAGCTACACCTGCTCCAAAGGGGAGCCAGCACCTTCGTGAGCAGCGCCAGCAAACGGTGCCTGTGGAATACACAGCTCTCCATCTCGCCACCGAGGCGCCCACTGGGAGCCCACTGGGAGCGATCAGCGCATCGCCGCTACATTAACGAAACCCCACACATCAGTCAAAAGCAGCAGTGCTTTCGTGTTCACCAAGTGCAGTCCCGTGTTAAAAGACACCTTCAGGCAAGATTGCAGCAGGTGGGTTGGTTTTTCTGCTTTACGCTGTTTGTGCGACCTTTAGACAAGTAACTCAACTCTAGGATATGGATGAGCTGCAGGAGTTCAGCCCATCAGGCAGGTGATCCCCAGAGCAGACATTCTGTTTCCTCCTGGGATAACTGCTGCCCTACCACACAAAGAAAGTAATTGCTGGAAAATCATAAATTAAAAATTACACCAAAGCACAACAGCAGCTTTAAACGGGGAAGAAAAGCTCCTCACCCCTATATTAATTCTATATATCCATTTGGTTATTCAGTTCTAATAATTGTCTAATAGTTTTTCTGCAGAAACACACTTTTCTGAAACACTTCTTGTTAAGGCTTTCTGCATGAGTGAGGAAGTTTTCTACCCTCATATTAGCCTTTGAAGGAAAAACAAGTGCCTCGAGTGTTGCCGTGTGGCTTCATACCCGCACACGCCTCAGAGATACTTAAACATTCAGCCAACAGAACTTGGTGCTAAGAACTGTCCCAAATTTAAACACTTTCCAGCAATTACAATTTTGTAGCACTTGCACCCTTTCCAAAGCCAACCTGCCAACCCACCCGCACGTCACAGAAGGGACCTCGAAAGATCATTTAGTCCAATCCCCCTGCCAGAGCTCTGTCGCTCCTGACTCATCACTAAGGCTGGAACAGCTCTCAATGGAAGCTGCCCGACAACAAGCACCTTCTTAGCATCACAAATGTTCAATACAACCAGTTTGAGCAGTGGAAGATTCTTGAAGGACAAAAGCAGCAGAGTTTAGAAGTTCTAAGTCAAGCCTCAGTATTAAAGGGTCTCATACAGTTTAATACTCACTGCTTCTACGCTTTCTGAGAAACATCAACCACCAACCGAAGCAATTCTGCCATCTGCCTCAAGTACTTCACTTTGCACTTGGCTTCCGCGGGCCAAGCATTGAATTTCAATGCTAATAAATAGTTCTGTGGTGAAAAAGCTGTATTTAATACAAAAGCAGGTTTACTGTACTTCATAAAATGCATCTGAGTTCTTGCAGCACTTCACTACTGTCTACCTGAAGTGCACGAAGGACCAGACTAGAAAATCGTGTCCTGTCACATTTTGTCAGCATTCACCCCTCCCTTTACCAGCCTTGGTCACCCAATCAAAGGCACAAAAGCTACCACCACTAGCTGCAGGTCAACCTGGAGACCTCTCTTGCCACCTCACCTCATTCTCCAGACCATCACAACAGTCACAGAACATTAGGGGGTTGGATGGGACCTCAAAAGATCATCCACTCCAACCCCCCTGCCAGAGCAGGACCACCTAGACCAAGTCACACAGGAACATGTCCAGGCGGGTTTTAAACATCTCCAGAGAAGGAGACTCCACAACCCCCATGGGCAGCCTGTTCACCTCCAGTGTCACCAACTTCTCCACTGTACTCCAAGTCACAAAACCATTACAAAGGAAAACAAACAGCACTGAATCCACTTTCACTCTGCTGATGTTGCATCAGCCCCCATCTCTATTTAGACATTCAGTTCGGAAGGTTTTTTTAAGAAACACAAAAGCTATAAATCTTCCTAGTGCCCCCCTTAATTTGCATATAATCTGAATAGTTCTTTGTATTTTAATGCTACAGGTTTTAAAACCTTTTTCTTCTGACTGATTTACCCAGTAGACATATTTCTGTATCTACACACGTACCAGTTCAATAAATTAAAGCTCAAAACACGAACTGTAAGCACAAGAATATTTACAAACTGCAATAAATTAAAGATTAAAATGTGCTCAATATTAAACGAGGATCTTACAGACCCCAGCGAGTAAGAAAATATCATGAGCTCTTAGTACTAAAGTGTTGCCACTTGTGCGCCACTACCACGGTCAGAAGCGTGCAATAGGTGGGAAGAACAGGGTGGTGAACAGCAGGTTGGCCACTGGCCAGGGCTGTACACATGCCCTCCACCCAGCCCCTCTAAATCCCAGCACACCAACTTCTCCAGCGTCACCTGGAGAACAGACTAGAGGAGAACAGACACCAACACTCACCGCTCCTTTATTTTGTCCGGCGTGCTTTGTCGGGGGAGAAAAGCCAAACCACGAATCACAGGATCCTTCTGGTTGGGAGGGACCGTTCAGATCAACTCCAGCGACTGACACAGTCACAGGTCCACCGAGTTCCAGCGTCACTTACTGGGAATATGAAGGCAGAAAGTGACGCTGAAAACACGGGCGCACGGTGACACAGCCGGCTGGCCGCGGGTGCAGGCATCACAGTTACTCGTCTCCTCACCCGTGTGGGGAGCGTAAGGCACTCCCAGGGATATTCCCCTCAAGAGCTGCACTAGGGAGGAAAATCCATTTCAGATCATAAAAGGGCAAATTCTTGATGGTCTCCACGTGCCTTTTTTGCTGAATCAGAGTGTGTTACCTGGAAATGAAGCTGTTTTTGAAGACAAACCCCAAAGCCGAGTGAGTGCGACTAGCAAGAAGCGCTGCTCTGGCCACAGGTGCCTTTTTGAGAGCTGGGATATTGTTTAAAATAGAGAGATGGTTTCGGGGGGGTGACAGAGAGAATGCCAAGAGGAGAATGGTCGCAACAGGAACCGGGAAAGAACAGCTGCTCCGCTGGAAGTGCGGTTACACAGCCACCGCAGTGACCCCAGAAGAGCACAGCGGAGCAGCACGATGACACAGGAGACAATATAATGGACGAAGCTCTTACTACAGTTCCCATGCCACCAGTGCTGCTCCCTCATACACACCTGAGCAAGTCTCTCCCAGTTGCAGACTCCAGCATACACAACCCGTTGGTTCTGACCTGCAGGTGCAGTGGGAAAACGACTTCAGAAATACCAGGATCTTCCTCTGACACGCAGGTCATAGCGGTCAAAGTCTTTGCACCAGCACACAGGCAACAGCAGTTCTATCACAGAACCCTTTGGGTTGGAAGAGACCTCTGAAGGTCATCTAATCCAACCCAGTTTGTGTACTGGTGGCATGAAGGAAGCTCTTTGGCCTCAGCCTACAAGATGGTTAATGCAGGACAATCCCAGCATCTAGGCTACTTCTCTGTTCTTGGCACTGCCCCAACTATTCGTTCAACGGTCCAGATGTTCGGCAACTACCTGTGAGATAACAAGGTGCTAAAAACATGCAAGTCCTCTTGCAACCTGACTTCCCAAAGGAATAAATACAACTGGCTGGCACAGCAACTCCATCTGAAAAACACCTCAGATGAATAATCTAGCTGCATCTTGAAGACACCAGAGGAGCTTACGAAGTATCACCACGGCTGCTGTGGACACCCCAGCGAAGGGGAGCACAGACTGCTTAATACACTGATGGGTTTCACAGAGTTTCTGACAAAGCTCAGTGAGGAGACAAGAGCTGAAAGTAGTGATAGTGGCAGATCCAGTGAGACTGACTGAGTTGGCCAAACAGCTCGCCAACAGACGTTCAGAGTTCTTGTGGCACAGATACAAAACGTAAATCAGAAAGACTACGGAAGGTCAAGCACCAGTGACGTGAACCAGAACTGCACAGCTCCTTCGCTGCTGCAGGCGCAGGCGGCCTTTCTTTTCTGCTACTGTTACTCAAGCTGCACGTTGTACTGCTGAAGTCACAAACTAGGGCAGAAGACGAATGCGATTGTCCCCCTGTACCGCCCAACTTGACATTACACAGCATCTCCTTCATTTATCTTGCCTGTTCAAGTCTCCTCCCATGGTGATAAAATAATAATGGCAACAGGATGGACCTTCAACCCCACGAAGCTTTTTAAAAGGCGGTTTCTCAGGTCATTTCAGGGATTTCTAGGACTTACTAGTCTAGGATCAGCGGCTTCTCAGGGCACACACAGCCCTGAGAGTCACACTTTAAAACAAGACACGCAGTAAGTACCCTTCTGCATTGCCAAAGCTGTACGTTGTTTTCTAGTGCATGTTCCCCCACTCCCTGATAAGATGTCCCCTGTGATTTGGTTACTTGGAAGAATTTAAATTTGGGGAGCAAGGGTGACAAGATTGTTTACTTATCTGTGACTCATTCAGAGGGTTCTGATGGAGCCTGGTGTCTTCCCCAGGCAACAAACACTTCTCTTAAGAGGAGGAACCCACATGAGCAAAACTCTTCCACATGTCTCTCCTCTCCTGACCAGAATTTGTGTTTAATGCAGTGGGGAAAAGCATGTGTGGGACACAGAAGACTTGGAGAGGCAGGGAGTTCACAGAATTTGTTCTTTCTATCGAGAGGGACTTCAAATCAAGTTGATTTAACAAATATTAGGCTGACCTCTTACCGACTCCAGTGCACTTACTTCACCAATGACTTCTCATACTAAATGCAAAGAGATCCAAAATACTAATTCTCCGATACAAAAATAGTTTCTTGTTCTCTGAACCAGTTTGTGAAGTCCCCTTCGCTGCTTTCCAGTCAACAGCCATCTAACTGAAATAAGTTAGCACAATCATTTGTATGGGCTGCCTGCACACAGGGCAGGGTTTGTTCCTCTTCTTAAGCTTCCGCGCGCACGTGAAACACGACATGAGGTGCCCCGTTTTGCCGTGCACGATGCAGCCGTTCTTGGGTCGGCTCTGGCAGATGACGCAGGGCTCTATGCTGGTAACGGGCAGCCCCGACTCCACGCTGTTTTCCTCCTTGTCTGGCACTTCCCTCTTCTCCGGTTCTTCCTGACTGCCGCAAAACACGCTGCTCGAGGTCGACGGCTGGGAATAATCTTCACTCTCCTGGGACTCTGAGATTTGCACTGCTTTGTCCTCGTTCTCCTCCACGCCCGGCGGCTCTTTATCTTCCGTCACCTTCCCTTTCTTGCAGTCAGGTACATCAAACCCTTCTTCAGCCTCCTGAGGGAAGGAGCCTTCAAGCTTGGTTTTTTCCACTTTATCGCTCTTTTCCTCCGGGAGCCAGTCCTCACGAAGGGCCCAGCATCTGTGGCAATGGCGTGGAAGCGGAGGATTCATTTCGCTGCACTCGGAACACTTCCAGTAATCCTTTAGTGAATGAGAGGTTGGAACAGCTTCAGCCACTTGGAACACGTACAACGAGGTCATAAACAACCCAAAATAACTAAGCTACCAAAATTTGTTTGCAATTTAAAAATTCCATTCAGTTGTGGGCCCCGTTTTGCAGTTCTAGATTAAAATAATTTTTAAAAAGACTTTCTGGTTTGCATTCTTCTTGGAGCAATTTGTGAGGAGGCAGAATAATAGTGAGTTAGTGTGTCCTGTGCAAAACTGAAGACACGAGACTGAAGAGTCCTCAGAGAAACGCGTGAAAGAGTTTTTTCTGATAAAGCTGTCACCATTCCCACTATTTTTGGCCACAGACTTCCAGAATGGAAACGATTACAGGCTGGAGACACGCGGGGTGCAAAGCGGTTGGTGCGAGAAGCGGCCGCGAGAGGGCGCTCTGACACAGCAGTGTCAGAGAACAGAAACCACTGGCCATCAAAAAAGAGGCTCCGTTCACTGCCTCACAGGCTACTACACAGGCTACCCTGGAAATAAGTCATTATTTCACCAAAAACACACGGCATTTCTGAGGAGAAAGACCATTCCTAGATATAATGCATGCTGGAAGTGGGATCAAAACCGAACCACAACAGAAACATCGAGATTCAAAGAACTTCTTGTTCGAGTCCCAAGTAACTTCAGCAGCATCAAGAGCTTAAAAGGCCGATTTTAATTGCTAAAAATAACCAACAGACCCAGGGCTGGTTTTAGATGGTAGCTATCCCCGTGCTTTACACACATAGTAAAATCCCTCAGTCCTACAGCCTATCGAGGGACCGAACTCTTTTAGGACAACAGCTTTATTCAAGCTTCAACTGTGAAAAGCTAAGACACACCATGTTTTCATTCTACTACGTGCTTTTGCCACATCTACCTACCATCTTTGATGCCTCCAAGCCCTGCCACACTTCAAGAACGGTCTCCAAGAATGTAGAAAAAGCCACTCAATCTTTTCTTTTACAGCACTGTTACGAAAACAGCTTCTCCTTCACATCTGTGTGCTACAGATTCCCTCATTTGGGCTGGACAATGAAACTGGATGTGTCATGATTTATAGGAGGAGTGTTTTAAATGCACAGGACTAAGCAGGAGGGGGGTTGTGTTTTGGGCACATTTATGCTCCAAGATGTTTCTTCCATGAAGTCAGTGAAACTATAAAATAGCGTGGGCTGGTTTACTGATGAGTTAAGGTAGTTAGGGACACCCCACCCTAGATCAAGGTGACCAGTGCTTCATCCAGCCCAGCCCTAAACACCTCCAATAAAATTGGTCTCTACTCCCTCAGCTACTCTGTTACCCAAGGATGTGCTCACGGTGCTTTGCCAGTCAAGTTTTTACTCACAGCAAGAGAAATCTCTGGATCTTCATCAAACGAATCAGCATCACTTTCTTCATCCTGGTAAATAGTCAGCTGATATACCTGGTTTAAACAAAACAAAGTATTGATGGAACTGTTTCTTGGCAGGTTCTTGCCTGTTTCCTGGCATCCAAGTCAAAGTTCATAGATTTTTAAGCTGATAATTTGATCCTTCTCTGGTAAAACTTTTGATCCAATGCAGGAAGTAGCACACACATGCTAATTTATGTTAGCAATTAACTCTGCAAAATCTGACTGATGAGGAGCTTGCTGAAAAGACTGCTCTTCGCTCCTGTAACTCTGTTTGATGAAAAAAGAGTAGACTAGACAAATCACAGAACATTAGGGATTGGAAGGAACCTCGAAAGATCATCTAGTCCAATCCCCCTGCCACGGCAGGATCACCTAGACCAAGTCACACAGAAACACAGCCAGGTGGGTTTTAAATGTCTCCAGTGAAGGAGACTCCACAACCCCCCTGGGCAGCCCCTTCCAGGGCTCTGTCACCCTCACTGGGAAGAAGTTCCTTCTCATATTGATGTGGAACCTCCTGTGTTCCAGCTCACATCCACTGCCCCTTGTCCTGTCACTAGATGACACTGAGCAGAGCCCAGCTCCATCCTCCTGACACCCACCCTTCACATATTGATAAACATCACCCCTCAGACTCCTTTTTTCGAAGCTAAAGAGACCCAGCTCCCTCACAGCCTCTCCTCATCAGGGAGGTGGTTGTAGTCCCTTCATCATCCTTGTGGCTCTGTGCTGGACTCTCTCCAGCAGTTCCAGGTCCTTCTGGAACTGAGAGGGCCAGAACTGGTCACAATATTCCAGATGTGGCCTCACCAGAGTGGAGGGGGTACCACTTTCTAAAACAGAGGTGATCTTTCCCCTCTGCTCAGCACTGGTGGGGCCACATGTCTAGCTCTGGGTTCCCTAGTCCATGAGATATGAACCTACTGGAGAAAGCCCAGCTCAGTGCCAGGGAGATTGTTCAGCGTGGGGAAGAGAAGGCTGAAAGGGAGCGGGTGTGTGTGTTCCTCATCTAAAGGGTATGAACACCTGAAGGGCTGTAAAGAAGCCAGACTGAGGCTCTTTTCAGTGGTGTCCAGCAACACAACAAAAGGCAACTGGCACAAATTAAAACACAGGGCTTCCTGGCTGAAGGTCAGGAGACACTTAGCCTGTCATGGTGACTGAGCACTGACATAGGCTGACTGAGCAGCTGTGGAGCCTCCATCTTTGGAGACACTCACAGGTGGTCTGGACATGGCCCTGGGCAACCAGTTCTGCTCGAGCCAGGTCAGGGTGGTGGGCAAGATCACCTCCATAGATAAAACTCATCTATCCTGCAATTCTCAACACTGCTGTTACCTGGAGGCACCTCAAACCTTCCTTCCTGCAAGTCACCAGGGCGCAGCTCTGCAACACTTCAACTTGGTGTAAATCAGTAGAGTCAGTCCCACTCAGCCTCTCAAGCACCACAATCATGTCCCCAGCAAACGCTGCCTCTGGAACTTAACCAATCTTGCCATGAGCTGGCTCAGCTCTCTGAAGTAACAGAAAGCCAACAACAAAAGAATTTCTTTGCTCCTGACATTCCAGGTACTTAGTAGATCTCCTAGAGCTGATGGCACTTTCTGCCTCCTAATTAAAATCTCTAAACTTGTGTTTCAGGCTCTATGAAACCTTCACATTCAAGGAGACACATTACTCAGAAATATCCCTCTGCCAAAAGTTTTGGTGAGCAACTGCTACCTTAGACTTCCGGAGGGCAAACGTTGGCCTGGTCAGGAGGCTGACTGACAAAGTCCCTCGGGAGGCTGCCCTGAAAGGTCCAGAAGTCCAGGAAGGGTGGACATACTTTAGGAGGGAGTATGTCTTGATGGCACAGGAGCAGGCTGTCCCCATGTGCCAGTCATTGGGTTGGTGGGGAGAAGGTGCAGCCCGAGTGAGCAGAGAGCTTTTGCAGGAACTCAGAAAAAAGAGCGTATCAACTTTGGAAAGAGGGGCAGGTGGATCAGGAGTGTTTTAAGGATATTGTAAGGTTATGTGGAAAGAGAATCAGACTTGCAAAAGCTCAGTTAGAACTTAATCTGGCCACATCTGGGGACTGTGAGGCCTCACCTCGAGTGCAGATCACTTCAAGAAACACATTGAGGGGCTGGTGCGGGTCCAGAGGAGAACAATGAGGCTGGGGAAGGGACTAGAGGCCAAGTCTTACAAGGAGAGGCTGAGAGCTGGGATTGTTTAGCCTGGCAAAGAGGACACTCATGGGGGGCTCGCTACAGCTACCTGAGGGAAGCTGCAGACAGGTGGGGGTCAGGCTCTGCTCCCAGGCAACAAGTGATAGGATAACAGGGCAGGGCCTGAAGCTGCACCAGGGCAGAGTTAGGCTGAATCTCAGGAAGCACTTCCTCATGGAGAGGGTGATCAGACTTTGGAATTCACTGTCCAGGGAGGAGACTCCTGGAGATGTTTAACACTGGGCATAGCACTTGGTACCATGGTCTAGCTGATTGTGGTGATGTTAGGTCATGGGCTGGACTGGATGATCTCAGAGATCTTTAGCAGCCTCAGTAATATTTCTGTGATTCAGGTTTTGTCTAAGCTCACTGCACACTGCTGCAAGAAAACAGATGTGGAAACGGTCTCAAGCACGCACACTGCCACTGACTCCAACAGCTAGGGAGTGAAGTGAAACACGTCTCTGGAGCATCAAGAGGGCTTCAGAGCCTGCAGCAAGGCTGGCACCGTCCCCGTTACTGCCTAGTGGGTGTGCAGAGGCACTTAATGAACGACTGGGTACAGCTCGTGAGGCAGGGCGGGCACGCCCGAAATACATCTCACAAGTTATTTCTTCATTGCTCCAAGCTTCCCTCCCCTTCTGACAGCTCCCCATACCTAGTGAAAAACAAACACAGGCAAGTATGTACCTCATCATCTTCATCTGTGAGCTCCTGTCCTTCTTCATTATGGCTATAATCTTCTGAATCAATAGATTCAACTTCAAACTCTACGCTGAACTGGTCTGACACAGAACTGTGGTCAAACCAGTCGGAGTTTTCACTTAACGAACTGGCATCGATATCCTGGAAAAAAAGAGAAAACACACGGTGGACCTCAACAGCCCATATGCACAACCACTGCTGTTAAGACAGCTCATCAAATAAAACCAAACTACTGAGTTTAATTAGCTACAGAAGAAATGAGAACAGCTGCTGTTAGACAGAACGTGTTTTGAGAGACAAGCAAATGAGGTAAAAATAAAGTGAGACACGAAAGCCTTTTGCTGGCCCTGTACAGAGAGACTGCAGTCAACCCGGAGACTGAAGCTACTATTTCACAAAGGCTTCCCTAGAAGTGAAAGAGCAGATGCAAGACTGTCCTTTGGCTGCACATCACTACGTTCTGTTAAGCTTGGGCTGAGTGGCTAAACAACTGTCAAACAGCAAGAGTGAAGAGACACTATTAGTTCTGTCGATTCCAAACACTAGAACACTGCTAGTTCAGCTCTTCATGACCGAACTACGGAAGATTTGTCTCAGTCTTTGCTGAAAACAGTAACAAAAAGCAGTCTTTACTTGCAAAATGCACACAGCACATCGTCAGGGAGCTCCTGCACACAGCTGCTGAAGCTGGAACTTCAGTTCAGCAGTGCAGTGCTGGGCCTACCAACTGTTCTCAACTACAGACCACCTATGGCTGCTTTTTTCCTTTTAGCAATCAAAGAAATCAGAGAATCAGAGTTCTGGCTGGAAAAGACCTTCAAGATTATCATAGAGTCCAACCTTTTCTTGGCCCTATCATCACCACTAAGCCACGTCCTTCAACACAACATCTCTTAAACCTCTCCAGAGATGGCATCTCAACCATCTCCCTGAGCAGGGAGGTGGCTGAGACTTATTTTAAAAACACAGAATATACCTGGATTGGGATTTTTAAAGTTCTTAATTTAAAAATGTTCATTTCCACTCTGTCAGCACACCTCTCTCTATCCATGCAATAACTTCTCTTTCAGCCTCTTTTCACAGAATCACTCTGGTTGGAAAAGACCCTGGGATCATCGAGTCCAACCATCTACCCTACAAGTTCACTCTTAAACCAGATCACTCAGCTCCTCATCCAAGCAATCTTTAAGCACATCCAGGGATCGCGACTCAACCACCTCCCTGGGAAGCCCATTTTCTTTCCAGACACCAGTACAGAAGCTGCTACTCTAGAACACAGTGCTTTAAGTCACACGCTTGCACTAGTGGGATCTGTAGAATTTGCACCACAGAAAGTACTTCTTGTGACTTACAGGAATCGAAAGGGAATCCGTGGAATCACTGCTGTTGCTTCGTTCACGGCACAGGCCGCTGACGACGCACCACGAGAGGCTTTCGTCAAATGTCAGCGAAATGCTGTCCGACTTGTGTCGCTTTCTTCTGTCATTGTGCACATCATCTGAAGAATTGTCTTCTGGACACATTCAAGAACTTTAATTACTCCAAAGACATTCATGCAACGTGCAGTTTTGAACAGTCTTATGAGGAACTTAAATTTTTATATAAATAAACTATAACAGAAATTAGGTAATTTGGTCTATTTTATGTGGGGGGGGGAAAAAAGTAAAGGCATCAAAAACTCTTTAAAAATAAGACACATTCACCCTGTTCCATGTTTCTTGGCGTTAAACATTCCTGAAAACAGCATTTCACAGGCTGCACTCTCCCCCCCGGTCCCAGCTCGTACACGGCAGTCCCCACGTGCAGGAAATATAATAACTGCAAATTGGAGCAGTTTTCACTCTGTTTCACACAGAGCACGTTGAGCCCCTCCTAGCTGCCAGAGCTACGGCCAGGCCCTTAACTGCCCTGCCTCCTTCTGCAGGCAGAAAGGCACTTAGGAGCCTGTCTGCCCACTCCAGACTTTGCAGGTCACAGGCACACAACCTCCCGCTAGGCAGAACAAGTTCGAGTTCACACACCCCAACAAATGGATCAGTTACAGTTGCAGCGAATGTAACTGTGTTTACTCAACATGTCAGACTTTCACCAGACACCAGTAAGATGATCTTTAAGGCAAGCGACGTAAAAACTGAGCTCAGAAGAGCATTGCTTTAAGCTGTGCTGGGTTTGTAGATTTAAAAAGCATTGTCTTTTCGCCTATCATGTTTTCAAACACCTACAGTGACACAAGCAGGTAGGGGGGCAGCATTTTAGGGTTAGGCAAGTCAAAAATTCAGCTCCAGTGACCTTCCAAGTGCTTGGTAAAATCAATTCTATGTAAGAAGGCACTGCAAAGTCAGTATGTAAGTGCAGCAGAGTGAAGACTACCCGTGAGGAGATCGACAACTTGGTCAGAAACCTCAGCAAGTCTGCTGCCCCCCTACAGCTGCCTTCTGCACCCACCCTCTGTCACCCCGCTTCTCCCTCGCCTCGCAAAACACACCCTGGCAATCCACGAGTCTTCATGTCTTGAATCTTTCATTGGAAAAGAAAAGAGAACAAAACGCTTGTACATACTTTCCCTTGGTGCTTCTTGGCTCAGCCCCTCTTTTCCTTTTTCGCCCCGAGAGCCCCACCACATTTGGTGCCCCCAGGCCCAAGGGTTGCTCCTGTCCATCGCTGTCGTCATTTAGTTGTCATGGCTCCATGTTGTACTGATACTGAACCACCACCACAAGGGTTCTATACACTAGATAAGCGGCTCCAAAGGAGCCGCTACCATCCCAATTTAACAAGAATAGTGGTTTAAAAGGAAGATTTCCTATAAATTAGAAAAAAAGTGTACATAAAAACACTATATTAAAAGAACTTTTAAGGTTGTAACAAGCTAACGAACGGACACAAAGCCAAGAGTTAACAACCAAACCTACAATACGTAAGCACAACACAGGACCTTCCGTTCTCTGGGTCATGCCTAAATATTCCAGGTTATGATGCTTCACCGAGGCTTCGCGTCCCTTCGTCAGCTGCTGTTACAACATTAAATGTTCTTTTAATCCAGTGCAAACCGCTCAGCAACGCAGCACAAGTGTCTTTGGACTGGCTGACATAACAGGGGCCTACGACGAACACAAAAAGGCTACCACAGGGAAACTGGGGAACTGAAAAATGCTCCCAGCCACTGGAGTGAAGGAGGTTCTGTGCAGGGACAGCAGACTAGCACTGCCTGAGTAATCACTGCCATTAAGCTGTGAGGAACAGATGTGATGGAACAAACTGATGTAAGAAATTCCACAGACTGCTATTTAAGTGTAAAAAGCACTTCTACAGAAGTTATTTGTAAGTTCATTAGCTTGCCATTGGCTAACTCTCAAAAGAAACACTCCATGTTTTGGAAATCTATTTGCCAGTGATTATTGCATAACCACAGCACAGAGAAACCTAAGACTCACAGGATGCCTGTCACCAGATGGTTTAAAAAGTACTTCATGAGCAGTCAGGTACCCAAGCACATCAAAACTTATCCTGTGTCACTACCAGACCTTTGATGTCTGTCACCAATTGAAATCTAATGAAAACTGGCTTCAGAGAACAAACAACATGTAAAATTTTGTGGCTGTCTGTAGAGTGAACTGAACTGAGTGCAACTGCATCAGTCTTTTCTAATCAAAAAAGTGTTCCCATCACAAAGACAGTATCTGACTAAGTCCTGCTGGTGTGGAGCCCTTCACAGATCTGTGGAACAAGTGATTCCATCATCTCACTAACAGGTCTAGAAATCTAGACCGTAGTGTGACACTGAAGCAACACAAGGAACTGCGTATTTCTTCCAGCTTGAACATTTTTAGGTAAGAGAACGTGTGAACAGTGTTTGTCAGCATCTGTCAAAGTCAGTAAGGCAACACAATGTGCTTTTTGCCCCAAGTGACTGTGCTACGGAAAGCTCTGCATCGTCAGCCTGCACGTACCAGACTCACTGTGCGTTCTCCTCCGAGAAGATGCAGTAGCTGGCTGGGAATTCACATTTGATGAAGCTTGCTTCTCTACCTCTTGTGCAGACTCCTGGTTAACAACAACACTAATAAGCTCGAGTATCCATGTGAGTTAAGAAGCTTAAAAGCAACTAACTGCATCTAAACTATTGACACGATCATGGAAATCTGAATAGAAGTTACATCTCAGAATATTATTTAAAAAACAGAAACATCAAGTATCACCTTAACAGCATTTTCTCCTTCTAGCCGAAATTGTGCATCATCATCAGGTGGGTCTGCAACTGTAGAGTCTGAAACCAAACCAAACCAAGCCTGATCAAGCAGAGCAGAAAATGCCCACTTCAGACTCAAAACCATTACAGTGAAAGCAAGGGAGAGAAATCAACCGCACAGAGCATGCAGGAAGTGAATTATCAATAGAACATAAAATCCAGATGTTTTACAACAACGGGAAAATCAACCCTGTTCCTTCACTTTTCAGGTGTGTGCAGCACTTCTCCTGCAACATTAATGAGATGGGAATGGGAAACTGAGGAGGGAAAAGAAACTAAAACTGCAAACTCAGAATGTTACCGTGAACACCTTCAAATAAAGGCTGTTCAGCTGGGATTCTGCAAATATACAGGCAGGAAACACATTCCTCCCTGCCAAACCAGGTACTGCTAGCTATCACCTGATGGGAACACTGAGCTAGACAGACAGGAAATGGAAAGAAAACAACCTGTTGTTAGAGTTATACGTGCTTACTACCTAGCAGACCCTGAATTCTTAAATTACCCTCATGAAAATCATTTGAAAGGTACTGTAAATTTGCAAGCTTAACAATAAGGGATAATGAAAACAGCGTGTTTCCCATCTTCAGCAGCCAAGGCCTTGCCTTTAGGAAAAGGCCAGAAACAAGGGGTGTTGTCATCTGGATTTAGAAGACCATTTACCAAACGGCTTCCACTGTTTAGCTTCTGGTTCACTCCCTGTTCTACACTAACAAATGAGAGCATTGTGAGGCTGCAGGAAAGATCACTGTGCTCCATTTGTGGAGTGGCTATTCACAAAGTTACCACAAGAAGTAGAGAGACCTCTTAGAACAGGAGCTGGGTCTCTTTAGCTTGGAGAAAAGGAGACTGAGGGGTGACCAGTTCTAAACCTACCCTGCAGAACAGTAAGAGAAACAATACAAAGCCTATGCCCTGGCAGCACAGCTGGCACAAGCTCAAGAAACTCATTCTTCATATTGCCTTTTACCTCGTCAAGGGCTTTATACACAACAAATACAAGCAAATGCCCAGTTTTTCAATGCAGACCTCTGTGTTGAGCTCTGCTTATAGTCCATAGTACACCCAAATATAGGTATTTTGCTTCTTTCTCCCCAGAAGCAAAAGCACTTGCTTTGATTCATGACTTGTGATTGATCCAGTCAGTGGTGCACAAAGCCAAACAGCTTACTGTGGAGAGACTGATCAGTCTGATCACTACGTGCATGACGCATAAACTCTATTTTCCCCACTACCACTTCCCCAAACTAGCTTACCTTGCTGATTGATTGCCACCAGATTTCTGGAAATCATTGAATAGAGTCTCCTTAGGTGGGGATAAAGAAAGATGCTGCAAGTTAGCTACACATAATTACAAAAAAGAGCTTATTGAAGATGCAAAGAATTTAAAAGGCCATACGCATTATGTTCTCCATCACCTTACAACCAGAGTCTCAGAAAAAAATCCCATTTTACCTGTGTTCTTTTACTGAAAAGCTTGTTACTCCAAATAAATCCCCCAGGAGATCATTTGCACAGTGTACAATATGTTGCTGTTTTTCATCATATAATTGTTTAGACATAATATACTGTCCAAGATAGAATATTACCTGCAAAACAAAAGACATACACGGACAATAAACACCCAGGCTGTGCTGTTTCGACTTTAAGTGCAAAAGAAAACACATTAGGACTCGCTGACCTCCTCACTTTGATTGCCTAAAACTGCCTTTACACTGCTCTCGGGTGTAAATCTTTACTGATGTTTAGAAGTCAAGTAGACATGGAGCTCAGGGACATGATTTAGCAGTGGCTTTGGTACAGCTGGGTTAATGGTTGGACATTGATTATCTTGAAGGTATTCTGTGATCTTTGGCTGTCTTCTGCTGTTCTACTGGCCAGCAGATGCTTTTGTTCAGACTTTGAGAAGCTTGTTAAACAAGTCAGCAGGAGAATAAAAGCAATACCTCGCACCAGTATCTTCTAAATAAGCTGCGAACTACTCCGCCACCATCCCACATTCACCCAAAGCAAAAGAACAATCGAGCTGTATTCAGTGTAATCTCTCTTTGGGGATTACAAGTTCTCACCTCCTTCATAGTAAAAGTGTCCTTTTCTGCACCAGCCATCTTTAACAACTTCAACAGCAGCGGCTTTGGTTTAACCTGTGAAGAAAAGCAAGAGGGATCAATTATTCACCAAACAAAACACTACACAGATTGGCTTCCCCGTCTCAATTAACTCCACACACAACTACTTCAACACCTATCCACACGTTTTGGGTTGGTTTTTCTTTCACTTTGCAAAGTGAAACTCAACGTGAAGCAAATCGTATTAAATTTTACTGCTCTGCTTGTTACAGTAACTCCCAAGGGGCAGGGGAGGGGAGGAGGTGTGATGATGGCACACGGACCTTTGCGACTCGGAGGTACGGAGTGCAAGTCACACAGCAAAATGCCGATCCACCTCTTACCTAGTCTCTTCCTGTGACAATTTCTGTGGCTGCTGTTTTGCATTTGCCAGCTTGGCTGCTTAACAGCTGAAGGCTTTTCTTAGCTTAGAAAAGCACACCGTGTCCTTTCCATCACATTTCCATGACTCCTACCTCCACAATGGCTTCCTGCCCACCCACTGTGCCAGCAGTTGTATCTGCAGACAGTCTGCCTTTCTGAGATAGAGGATGAAAAAGTCTCTAAAATAAACCAATCCTATTCCTCAGATCCATTTTTTTAAGTGTCCTGATCCCATTCCCTGCTCCATTCCACAAACAGCTGCACCGGTACCAACGTCAGAGATGGGAACAAGCTTTAAGGGGCTTCCACATTTGCAAAGAAAATGCCTGCGGAGCCACTGGAAGTGCTCGGTGCAGCGAACTCTAGTAATGCCCCCGGAACAACGGTATGCTCTTGTTAAACAGCATTCTAAAAGCAGGCTAGGATTTCGCCTGATGTACCCCCTAAAACACAAAACAATATATTCTGGAGAAAAAACAGTTTCTAGGAAAGCGTGAATAAAACATCATGAGACTAGGAATAAACGCTTAAGAGGAGAGGAGAACCCCACTTCCCTACACTCCATTTGGACTATCTGCTAAAACCAACGTTAAGTTTCACCGCATTAAGAAGAGATCAGTTGCAAGGACACACGTAGCTAGAACAACAAATATGCTTGCAGACAACATTAGGCACCCGTTCACCCTTTCCTAAGAGCTGAACTACTTAGAGCGTTCAACATAAAAGTACAGTTTCACAAAGGAAGCAAACAGAGGCTTATTAAGCTACTAACGACACTGAGCACAGGAAGGCAAAGTTTCAGATCTCTGAATGCAACCAGACCTATGGGTTCAGACACTTTCAGTTCTCAGCCCTCTCTCTCCAAATCCTGCAAGTATAAATTTTTCTGCCATGCAGACCTGGGAGCAGAGGGTAGCATCGCGTTATGATGACTTAAAAAGAAAAATAAACCAAACAAAAATCAGCTCCACACAGTCTGCTGCTCTGTTACTTCACTTTTCCAAGCTCTGCTACCAGTCTTCATTTGTAAGCTTTACCCTTCTACAGAAAGTAATCTGGCTCATAGAATCAAAGAATCATAAGGGATTGGAAGGGACCTCAAAAGATCATCTGGTCCAATCCTCCTGCCACAGCAGGATCACCTAGACCAAGTCACACAGGAACACACCCAGGCGGGTTTTAAACCTCCACAACAGCCGCTGCTGCCGTTTTTAACAGGTGTAACACACAAGTTTTCATAATCAGGAAAACCTGGGTACAAATCAAGGGCAGCAGGACAGTCTCTGTATAATTGAAAACTCTGTATCGAAAAAAACTGCAAAACAAAGACCTTTGTTACGACTTTCTACTAGATTCTAATAGAGAAAATGAAAAAGCCTTCTGTTTTAATGCCAAGATCACTTCATAAACACTTCGCTCTGCACAACGGAACCGGTAAGTTAAGAACTGCCAACAATTTCTGCCACAAGACACTTACCATGGTCGCTCCGAAGCACAAGATCCTTTCTATTAAAAGAACGCGATCTGACCACCAAAAGTCGCCAGGAAACACCAGTCTAGACCTAAGCCATCACCCTCAACTCTCAAGCACGAATGCCAAAGATTTGCTTCACAAAAGAGGATCAAAGGGGGCCCATCTTCACCGGATTTCCTGGCTTTCCTCCAGCCATCACCGCTCGACTCCCACAGCGGCCCTTCCGAATAAGCAACAAACCTCTGCAAAAGGCATTAAACACTCCCGCATCCACCAGAGCTACTGACCAGCGCCTCTTGCTCCGAAGGGGTGACAGAAGAGGCATCCGCAAGGGAGGACATCTTGGTATTGCACATTTGCCTGCAAAGCAAGGGGACAAAAACAGGCTCGAAACGCGGCGCACGGCCGCACAACCCGCGTTCCCCCCGCACACAGGCTCCTCGCCGCGCTGCCCACTCACCTCTCTGTCCTCGTCCGACCCACGCGCCGAGCCTTTATATAGCGCTGCCAAGAGGAGGCAAGTTAGGGCTTAGCCCCTGTGCCGGCCGCTGCCCAACATGCCCGAGCATGACCCGCCGCCGCCGCGGCGCTGCCGAGTCACAACAGCGGGGCGGCCGGGCGGGGCCCGACACTGACTCACGGCCAGAAACCCGAGGAGGACGGGGGAGGGGGTGGGAAAAGGGCCGGACGGCGGCGAGGAGCAGCCCCGTCTCTGCGCACTTCCCCGCGGGCGGGGGACGCGGCGCTCCCCTCTGCGACCGGCCCCGAGCGATCGGGCCGCCGTGCTCCAGCCTCCCCCATCCGCCACGGCCTGCAAAGCCACCCCCGAGCGACCCTCCTCGAGCCAGCTGGGACCCCCAGGCACAGGCAGCGGCACTCGCTCTGCCACCCCCGAGCGACCCTCCCCGAGCCATCCGGGACCCCCACGCACCGCCAGCGGCACTCCGCTCCGCTGCCCGGCCCGGCGGGGAACCGGGCCCTCACCGCCCCGCACGGCGCTCCGAGCCCCGCGCCGCCATTTTGAGTTGTGCGCGCCCGCTGGTCCCCCCAGCGCCCCCTGACGGGCCCGGGGTGACGAGCCCGGGGTAACGGCCGTGGCGGTGCCCGTGGCGCGGGCGGCTGGGCTCGGCTGCTGTGGCCCTCGGCCGTGGGCACTTACTGGCCCTGCCGGCTCCGCTCTGGGGCGGTACGGGCTGGGGAGACAGAGCCCGGGCACGCAGGGATGTGTTTTGCCGGCCGGTTTTACCGTCTCTGTCCCTGCTGCTCGTGTTCGTCCTCCCTTTGACCCCAATCCCCACTGCGTTTGCAGCCACTCCACATAAAACTGGTTTGTGGATGTGAAACTTCGAGACAGACCTGGAAGAGCAGGGCTGGTTGTTAATACAGTCACAGAATGGCAGGGGTTGGAAGGGAGCTCTGGACATCATCTGGACCAGCCTCACTGCCGGAGTAGGATCCCCTAGAGCAGACCGCACAGGAACAGGTCCAGGCTGGTTTCTATGAGTGTGGAGGACACTCCACCACCGATCTGTGCTGCCTGTTCCGGTGCTCTGTTCCCTCACTGCAAAAAGGTTTTTCCTGATGTTTAAGTTGAGCCTCCGCTTTTGCATTTTGTCACCAAAATGCCCCTGGTCCTGCCACTGAACACCACCGAGATGAGTGTGGCCCCATCCCCTGGGCATGTGCACCTGTGATACTGGTTTGTGTTGATAACATCTCCCCTCAGCCCCATCTGTCTCAGCCATTCCTCATCCTCTGGTCCATTTTAGTAGCCCTGGGCTGGACTCTCTCCAGTAGTCCTTTGTTCTTCTTGAACCAGGGAGCCCAGAACTGGATGCAGCACTGCACACGAAGCCTCACCAGGGAGCCTAAAAGAGCATGAATGTTCCCTACAGGGTCTCACATATATAAAAAACTTAAATCCTTCCTGTTGATGTCGAACATCTTGCTGAGTCGCCCTCATACACTTGCCCTCAGTCACTTCTGAGGCGCAGCCCTGCCCAAGCAGGCTGAGGCAATGCAGTTACCCACCCTCGGTATCTGCCCTCTGGACCTCGGTGTTTTGTGACCTCCAGTTCTGAAACATCACGTCCTGTGTTTAGGGACAAACAGTCTTAATACTTCTGACAGCCTCCCACTTCCCTAAACCCAGCTGCAGCACATGTTAGTGACAGAAAACTTCATTACATGAATTTATTGAAAGGTTAAGAAAGGTAGAGACTCTTGCTTGTAGTTCAGAGACGCAATAATGAAAGTGTTGGTTGCCAGACTAATGGGTAATTACCCTTTTAGAGAGGAGTTTGATTTGCAAGGCTCATTCGTGCCTTTTTCCACACTCCCACCCCCATGGATATTCAGAAGAAACTAGGAGATAGTTTTCACCGAAAGAGAATTGGATGATCTTAGTGTTGATTTCTCAGAGCCTCTCAGAGTGCTTTCATACTACAAAAACTTTCCCTCAGAGCTTGAACACCACAAGCAAGCAGGTAAGTACAGGATTTGGCAGAGGTCGAGGGAAACATCTGCCTCATGAGTTGAGGCTGAGACAGCTGGGTCTGTTTAGCCTGAAGAGGAGGAGACGAATCACATAAATGATTACAAATATCTAAAAGGGCAAGTGCCAGGGGGATGGGACCTGTCTCTTCTCAGTGGTGCCTGGCGATAGTACAAGGGGTAATGGGCACACACGGGAACACAGGAGAACCCTCCCAAATGTATGAAAAACTCTTCTACAGTGAGGGTGACAGAGCAGGCAACAGGCTGCCCAAAGAGATTGTAGAGTCTCCTTCTCTGAAGATCTTCAGAATCTGCCTAGATGTTTTTCCTGTGCAATTTTGCTTGAGGTGACCATGTTGTAGCAGGGGGGTTGGACTAGTGGATCTCCAGAGGTCCATTTCAATCCCTACTACTCTCAATGGGGTGACTTAGTCCAGGTGATCCTGCTGTGGCAGGGGGATTAGACTAGATGATCTTTCAAGGTCCCTTCCAATCCCTGATGTTCTGTGATACAGTGCCATCATCACCCATTCTGTGATTGTGAGTATCTTTTAAGTGTGGGGTATCTAGCAGTACATTATTTTCATACAGACTTCATACCTGCTGCAGTTCAGCTAGAACTGGTTTGGTTTTAGTCTGACCCCACTTTCTAATTCTCAGGTTTTTTCCTTTGCTCACAGTGACATTTAAAAGTTTTACTTGAATAGCAGAAGATTGGTTGGAGAACACGAGCACTGCAGACAGTGTTTAAAGATACTCCAGAGCAGAGCGAATGTGATGCTGGTTTTCCATGACAACTAACTTGTCCAAACAAGCAGTGGATAACTGCCTGGACTTGTCCGTTGGTCAAATATAGACTCTCAGCAGCCACGGCACCTTGTGAACACCCCAGCAATCATTTAAAAGTAGGTATTTGTGGGGTGATTGGCCTCATGTTAAGCACCAGAGTGCCAAGGGAAACACAAACTGGTTGAAGTGGAAAGCCCTGCCCTTAGTGAGTTCTCACTGCTCATTTCCACGCAGCACTCAAACTCCCGGGGTCCTTAGCTAGCCGGCTTCGTCACTGGGAGAACATTACCTCTGCCAGAACTGAATGGCCCCAATCAGGGGATGTTACACTGAACAGCAGATGCTCAGTCCTGTCCTGATGAGGCACGAAAACGACGTCATTCCACTCAAAATGCATTTTGCTGAGCTGAAGCAAACCTAAAATAACATTTTATGCAGTTCTCCCCAAAATACATCACACTGTCGAGCCCTGTCTCAAGCACAGTGTTGTTTTGCAAGGGCTGTGGGGAAGTTAAGGTGCTTTTTAAATCAGCATTAGATTTCCTGCAGTGCAAGACTGACCAGAACAGGTAACTCTGACTTTCTTTTAATCCTTCTGAACCAAAAACACTCTTGTGACCTCCAGCTTTCAGACTAAACTGGGATTCTTCCCAGAGCCATGAAGATGATGAGGAAAGGCTGAGGGAGCTGGGTCTGTTTAGCTTGGAAAAAAGGAGACTGAGGGGTGACCTCATTAATGTGGATAAATATGTGAAGGGTGGGTGTCAGGAGGATGGAGCCAGGCTCTGCTCAGTGGCATCTAGTGATAGGACGAGGGGTCATGGGTGTGAGCTGGAACATAGGAGGTTCCACATCAATACAAGAAGGAACTTCTTCCCAGTGAGGGTGACAGAGACTGGAAGGGGCTGCCTGGGAGGGTTGTGGAGTCTCCTTCTCTGGAGATGTTTAAAACCTACCTGGACATGTTCCTGTGCGACTTGGTCTAGATGATCCTGCTGTGTCAGGGGGATTGGACTGGATGATCTTTCGAGGTCCCTTCCAATCCCTAATGTTCTGTGATTCTGTGATTCTTCAAATAATCACTTCCCTTACTGATTCACTCACTGCTAAGGAGAAAAAAACCCACATTTCTGTCTAATTGATCTTTCAAGCAAGGACAATCTTATCTCTTCTCTTAGACAGCCTAATCTCGAGTGAAGGGAGGCTGTGGGCAGGTGAAATACACTGTCTGTGCTTGCTCAGGGAGACAGGGGAATGTTTTCTGTGCCACTTCTGTCCCATTTGTCACCAGTTTGTCAAGAGCACAATTTCTGTCACCAATGTGCATAATTACTCTTACACTTATAGCTCGGGACAAGTATAATGAGAATTTTTACTTGAGGGGTGATTAAATGAGAGCTGACTTCCCCACTCTGTCAAGGGCACAAAAAGAAGAGGAGACATTGCCATGCAAGACCCCACCTGTGTATTTTATTTGGAATCACAGAATCATAGAATCATTAGGGGACTGGAAGGGACATTGAAAGATCATCCAGTCCAATCTCCCTGCCACAGTAGGATCACCTGCATCAAGTCACATAGGAACATGTCCAGGTGGGTTTTAAATGTCTCCAAAGAGAGAGACTCCACAACCCCCCTGGGCAGCCCCTCCCAGAGCTCTGTCACCCTCACTGTGAAGAAGGTCCTTCTCATACTGATGTGTAACCTCCTCTGTTCCAGCTGACACCCACTGCCCTGTGTCCTATCACTAGATGACAATGAGCAGAGCCTGGCTCCATCCTCCTGACACCCACCCTTCACACATTTATAACCATTAATGGGGTCACCCCTCAGCCTCCTTTCTCCAAGCTTAAGTGAACACATGGACCAGGAATGGCTTAAAGTTCAGGTTTTTATTCCTCACTGTAAGTCTTTGCACGGGCAGCAGGGTTTGTCAGGTCTCATCCCCAACCCACTTGCCACTTCTTGGCAATCAGATGAGTTAACCTCCTGTGCTGTCTGCCAGCTGCTCCCAGACACACAGACACACAAAGGAAATCAACAAGGGCACCTGGCACCTTACATTGTGCTGATGTATCCTTTCCAGAGCCATCCACTGCGTCTCCATTAGTGTGACAGACACAGAGCTGTGACCAGTCACGTGCTGCAGATTGTCAGGCACCTCAGAATAAAAGGATGGAGAAGAAAGGATGCTGAAATGCAGCTGGGGCACGTGTGGGGCTGAATGGGGCTTTTTGCCAGGCCTGTCTGCTGCAGCTGTGACCCCAGATGCTGGACAGTGGGCCAGCACACTTCTGTATAAACACGAGAGGAAGAATTTAGTTGTTTACTTGACATCCTGTTTTGCTGCATACGAAAAGGCTCGCCGATACGGAATCCTCGAGCCACTAATAGAATATTTGGCTCTGAGAACTTCTGCTTCGTAAGCTAAGACCTATCTCCACAGAAGAGTTCTGTCAGTACCACCAGCAGGAGCTTCTTAGTATAAGTGACACCCACATTCTACCAGACTAAAAGGGGACACAGCCTTCTTGGGGGCGGTTTTGAACAGGTAGTGACAAGCAGGAATCAAGAGCAAGGCTCGCAGCAGCGGCAGGAACTCAGCGACCACACACACACCGTCGTCCTGTTGCAGCTGTTCAAGAGGGAGCGCCCAGATGTTCAAGGTTGTGTTGTGGTGGTGTGCAGGAGCTGTGCTTTGAGCTGCCTTCCCCAGAACCCCAGGTGCTTTGTGGACGTGCAGGCATTCAGCAGCGTCACTGGTGTGAACGCTCTGGGCTCGACTGCCTGCAGCATTTTATGGCTGCTTAGGAGATCAGCACTTTCCTAACTCCAGATTCTGCATTTGGTTTGAAAAATGCAGAATTCTGAAAACGGGTGGACTGGCTAAGATGGTCTCAAACAAACTGGTTTTCCAGCAGCAGTTCATGAGCTCTTACCTCCCTCTAGCCGGCTTTCACTTCAAGTGTGCCCTGCTCTTGTTTGTGTTAAGTACAAGCTGCTTCAAAACCACCTGGAACCAAAACAATCCCACATCAGAAGTTCTGCTTTTGTTTGGTGAACTCATTACTTCATCCATCTGGGAGATGCTGGTACTCTGCCTGCCCAAATCTGATTCCTATTTATGAGCAACTCAATCAGCACGCACCTTCTGGAGGGAGGCCAGCTGGCAGCGAGCATAAACCAGTTATCCTGGAAGTTCTGCTTAGAAATATTCATCATCTGACACGGGGTGGGGGTGAAAAGCTCAGGTGTTTCTCTCCCCTCTAGTTTGCTGTTTAGTCCTTGCTTTTGGAACTCACAGAGCAATTGTAATGAACTGAAAGGGAAGACATCTCTGGGGAAGGCTCTCCTTGCTCTCAGTAGGTTTGGTTAGGAGTGCACAAACTTGTTTTTGTCTGTCTTCGTTAAGCAGGGGTGAAGTATGTGGCAATCTGGATTGTGACTGCTTCCTGCTTCCCTGATCTGTAGCTCCTCAAATTAAATAATCCAGTGATCTCTCCTTCAGCAGGAGCACTTGATTGCTTGTAATTAGATCAGAGAAAGCCTGCATTTAACACTGGTCATCTGCCTTGTTTAAAGCAAGCTGGGATGGCCTCGGTTCAACTTGGATGTGTTCTGTTAATCCAGCTGGCATTTGTCGTTCGAATGTACTAGCCAGTCCAGCACAAACCACATTTCTGTTTAAAGGAGTGGCCCAGAGGGTGTGTGCAGCATGTGCAGGCCAACAAGACTCTTGGGAACGTCGAGGTGGCATTGAGAAACTCCTGAGGAAGGACTCTGAAATGCTTTCAGGATCGCTAGGTCTAGGAGAGAGGCTGAGAGCGACCGCAGCATGCAAGGCAGATCCAGGCAGTCTGGCGTGCCGCGCACAGGCAGAACACGAAGAGCTACTCAAGTCGGGCTGCAGTTTGGCTTAGAGGCACAGAAGAGCTGTCTGGTGGTTCCTTGAGCTGCGTGTTACTAACAACAAAACCAACCCAGCAGGGCCTTTCATTTCACAAGCAGCTTCTTAACTCGGACCCATTCTGTTCGTTAATTTCTGTATCTCTCAGACTTGGGCCAGCCTTGCTAACCCGTTTGTCCACATCAGCCCCGCCTGCTTCCATGCTTGCTCTCTAGCTGCCTGTTAGATGAGGAGCACATCCTTTCTTTTGGACCACAAAGTCTCTACAACATCCTCACTCACAGGTGGTGTGTTCGTGTCTGGTTTTTAACAGAACCAAAGGGAAGGAGGCTTTTACATGACACATGCAGAGGCTCTTCTTTAACTGCCCTAAGTCTAGTTATGATCGAGTTGCACTGGGCCACACATTATACTTTTATCTTAGAATCACACAATGTTTGGGGTTGGAAGGGACCTCTAGAGATCATCCAGTCCAACCCTCCTGCCGGAGCATGCTGCTTTACCTTCACCTCTGACAGTCTCCAGTGATGCCCAGGAAAGCAGGCAGCCCTGGATGTACCAGTATAAAACCTAACCTTGAGGCCAAGAGGAAAAACAGACCAACAGGACCAGCTTATCTTGGTATGAAGAGGAGTTAATGAGCTACTGAACCTTCTCACAGAAACTTCAAGGACTGGTCAAAGAAAACATCTGCCAGGAAGATAAAGAAGAATGAAATCAACAAGAATTAGAGTCAAAGTAAAGGCGGTAGGGGAGATCACAGCCTCCATCTCATTGTAAGACTGGCTCTGAGCATGCAGAGCAGAAAGTAGGTAGGTACTGTGCCACTTTTAATTTGAAGTGAGGAATTAGTTAGCCAGTCAGCTGTAGGACTAAAATATTCATCCACATGGAAACTTGCTAAATAATGAAGGTACTAATTAAGATAGTTTGGGATTGTATTAATGAGTGACTGCGCTCATGATTTGATGAGCAACCTCCCAGCTCTGGTGGGTGCTTTTGCAACAAGTACCTTGGCTCTGTGTGGGGATCAGGTCTTTACACACTGGGTGAATAAACTGACTTTTGGAACAACACACTTTGTCCCCTGCAGTGTTTTTCTCCCAGGACTTGCACCTATTGCTCGAAAGGAGCAAGTCCAAGGAACAGCAATTCAGCTGGTGAAGGTCCTAGAGGGCAGGTCTTACAAAGTTGCTTCGTTTGGAGAAAAGGAGGTTAGGGGGAGATGTTACTGCTCTTTACAACTACCTGTAAGGAGGTTGTAGAGGTGGGGGGTCAGTCTCTTCTCCAGAGTCACTAGCAATAGGACAAGAGGAAATGGCCTCGAAAGATCATCTAGTCCAATCCCCCTGCCAGAGCAGGATCACCTAGACCAGTATCTCCACAGTGTACTTTATAGATGTAAACGCCCTCTAGACATATCAAAATAGATTCATACAACGAGTTTGCAATTGTGGGAGTCCTGATTTTTAGGAATTACCCGTGGAAATGTTTGCAGGGCTGGATCAATAAGGACCTGCATTGCAGGAGGGTTCACTCATTTTAAAAAGCATTTCAATTTTCACATGTTTCATACGCTGCATCTCTTCTACATTGTAGAGCTTTAGTTCCTCATCGCTTCCACCTGAAAACCACCTGGTACTGGTTTCCAGTACATGGCACATTTTAGTCTGAGGAGGACTCCAACAGCTGCACTAGAGAAACTGGAATGAGACAGGTTCGTCTTGTCCATGACTTGGTTTTGTTACCAGAGTAATTTGTATGTTTTTTTTAAAACTAAATACGAAACAGGAAAAGCAAGGGGAATCCTCCAGCCCTGCTGCTCTATAAATTGAAACCTTCTTCTGAGTCTGGCAGGCAGTACAGATCAGGATAGCATCGGCAGCCCTTACCGGGAAGGCAGGGTTGGCAGCGAGAGAGCAGAAGAATGAGTCCCAACTGTACAGGAGTTTTGGAAGGACGCGTGCGCTGTTTTCCTGTCACCTCCTCTGGCTCCCTTAGCTGGTCTGACACACTACCTCTGGCTACAGTTCTTCAGCCTTAGATCACTGCTGACTGGGAGGTCTCTCGGCGAAGACTGGGTGTTGGTTGTGCCATCTGGTGGAGGTGAAGCTTAGTGAAAGGTTGGTCGGTTTTAGAGCAGACCACTGCAGAAAAGTTCTCTCTTTCTCCTCCTCGTTTCCTCCCCCCTAGCTGCAAGCTCTGATGATGAGACCATATTTGGAAGCAGTGTGGTGTTGGATTGACTCAGCCACTTTGCAGGGTTAGGTGATGCAGCTGAGCCCATCAAGTATCTCACTGAAAGAATGTCCTGAGCCCATCTAATGCCCTGTGGAAACAATGGCCTTGCCAGGAGCCATGGACTCCCAGCCAAGTATGTCTGTGAGAAAGATCATCTAGTCCTGATCTCAGACACAGTTGATTCAATAGAAGGATGTCTGCTTGTATTTGCTGCTGGGAGGTCAGCTTGTTTTATCAGGAGTCGTGAGACACCACAAGTAAAGCAGGAGCACACAGCAGAGAGCTGTAGATGGAAATGAGGAAGGCATGACAGGTAGGAGCCATTCTGCAGTCTTTCTCTTATCTAACCACACCCTGCCCTTACCTGTGGTATCAGTCACCCCTGCTGATAAGCCCCTGCACTATCCCCTGTGATAGGACTTGGTCGGGTAGAGAGGCCAGCTCTCAGCTGTGAGGTCCCTATTCCACTTGTGCAGGTATTAAGGGTATTTACTGTGGCAACTTTGGAGACAAGACTGAGGAGTGAGATGCTCTTTCTTCTGGGCCCCTCGGTTCAAGAAGGACACAGAACTGCTGGAGAGAGTCCAGCGCAGAGCCACGGAGATAGTGAAGGGAGCAGAACATCTCCCTGATGAGGAAGGGCTGAGGGAGCTGGGTCTCTTGAGCTGGGAGAAAAGGAGTCTGAGGGGTGACCTCATTAATGTTGATCAATATGTGAAGGGTGGGTGTCAGGAGGATGGAGCCAGGCTCTGCTCAGTGTCATCTAGTGATAGGACAAGGGGCAGTGGGTGTGAGCTGGAACAGAGGAGGTTTCACATCAATACAAGAAGAAACTTCTTCCCAGTGAAGGTGACAGAGCACTGGAAGGGGCTGCCCAGGGGGGTTGTGGAGTCTCCTCTGGAGATGTTTAAAACCCGACTGGACATGTTCCTGTGTGACTTGGTCTGGGTGATCCTGCTGTGTCAGGGGGATTGGACTAGATGATCTTTGGAGGTCCCTAATGTTCTGTGATTCCAGTTTTCAACACGGGCAGCACCTCCTCAGGACCCACTGCCTCTGGCTTTGAACTCCTCAGAGCCCACTACACGTGGCTTCTGCTGCCACCAGACCCCGATCCTATGGAGCCACTTTTGCTTTCCAGAAGTCGATTTCCACTTCAATCACTCCCAGCCTCAAAACGTTGAATCCATAGTCAGTAAAGATGTCACAGCCTAAAATAACTTCCTTGGATAGCTTTGTATGCGCTGATTTACAGCCCTTTCAAAAAGGAAACTCTGGAGATCTGGGAACTGCTTATCTTGCTTTTATATTCAGTGGAAACACTGAGAACACTTGACTCCAGGATATTTAAATCCTGGCCTGCTTAGGGACAAGGAACTGATGAGACAATTAACCAGCCTTTAAAAACAATATCCCAGTGATTTCTGATTTGTGTGACACCCTGTGACTTATTATAGGCTCTCAAAGCTGTCTTCACCAAAGCAGAAAACAGCTGATGTAGCGCAGATTGGTTCAGCTAAACAGAGCACATGGCAAAACAGGACCCACACACAACCTTCCAGAGATCTTCCCTGCATACAGGGGACAAGGAAAATAAAGGTGCCAGTCTGGGGGAGGCTGGAGAGACAAACAAGGGATGAGGGTCAGAGCCAGCCAGTCTCCCAGAGACTTCAAAACCACTTACAAGGCACATTAATATGTTGTGGAGCACTTGAGGAACTCTTCTGGCTGAGAGGCTGGTAGCTGGACGTGAAAATAGGGCCATCTCTCCATTCACTTATGTGTGAAACTTTCTTCTTCAAAATGTGCCTTCTGAGGCTGGGTGTGTGGACATTATCACATCCTGACTGCTGCCAAGAGGTGTCTCCCAACCCTCCTTGCTTCCCTCAGTCCTGTTTGTAGCTGTGTGCTGTCACTCTTCTCCCTTGTGGAGGTGCAGGACCTTCACACTGACTTTGCTACCTCATGTAGTGAGGTGCTAGGAGTGTCTCTTTCACTAAGGCTGCTGGTCTCCCAAAGTTTAGCACTTTCAGACTGCCTGTATTACACTGAATTCTCTCACTGGCATCCAAGATGAGGTTTGAATGACACCCAAGTAGAGCTGGTCCTGTAATTTTCCACTTAATTCTAGAAAACCAAGTTTCTGTGGGTACAGAGCAACCTCAGCTCAGTGCTCAACCTCTCATAGAATCATCAGGGATTGGAAGGGACTTTGGAAGATCATCTAGTCCAATCCCCCTGCCAGCAGGATCACCTAGACCAAGTCACACAGGAACACGTCCAGGTGGGTTTTAAATGTCTCCAGAGAAGGAGACTCCACAACCCCCCTGAGCAGCCCCTTCCAGTGCTCTGTCACCCTCACTGGGAAGAACAGGCAGAAGTTCACCAATCTAGCCATGCCTCATCGTGGAGTTAAGCATCTAAATTTAGGCCCTGTGTTTAAAAACCTGCCTAGATCTGTGCATGCTGAGGGCTCCTCTCAGTTGCCTCTTCACACAGTGTCTCATTTCTTCGCAAATCACAGCCCTCTCTGTTCTGTGCTCCCAGCAGCCTGGATTAGTCCATGTGCTTCGCCTGATCAGAACACAGCTCCTTTAAGCAAGTTTGCTTCTCCTCTGCTTTGTAAGAAAGTAAAAAAAAATACAACAGTTTTCTGTGCCAAGGCCATTAAAAACCACATTCTTAAGCTGTGCTTCCACCAGTGATCTCCTCCCTGTACTTCCTGGACGTGACACAGCCGTCTGCGGCTCTGAAAATAAATCCTGCTCTTTTCTGACACACTGCTAGGCTGCATGTGCATCCTGCATGTGCCAGTTACCACACTCTTGTGCTGGACTCCTCACAGGCCCCTAAGCACAACCACATGTCTTCAAACAAGCAGCTTGTAGCTGTACTCCCCTACCAGATCACAGAACATTAGAGGTGGGAAGGGACCTCCAAAGATCATCTAGTCCAATCCCCCTGCCACAGCAGGATCACCTAGACCAAGTTGCACAGGAACACATCCAGGTGGGTTTTAAATGTCTCCAGAGAAGGAGACTCCACAACGCCCCTGGGCAGCCCCTTCCAGTGCTCTGTCACCCTCACAGTGAAGAAGGTCCTTCTCATATTGATGGGGAACCTCCTTTGTTCCAGCTGACACCTACTGCCCCTTAATACATCTTTGCAACCCTAATCCTCAAGCAACCTTGTGGCACGATAGTACTTTGTACAGACAGAGTAGAGCAGAACAGGAAAGGGAGCCTTCTCCTGCACCTGGCTGAAGGGAAATGACAAAGACTAAAACTTGAGAAGATCAACAACTGCCTAAAACAATAACAAAGGGATTAGAGTTCCCCTTTCTTTAGTTCTTCTTGTACTGCAGGTTGTAACTATGACCCTTTGGGATGGGTTGGTTCCCCTACAACAGGGCTGAGTGGACACTGCAGTTGCAGGTGGCAGTGGAGCATGTTCTGCTTCCCGAGGTCCACTAGAACTTTGAGCAACTTAGAAGCTCCATCCATCAGTTAGCTGAAGCAGAAGACAAGCTGTGCAGGGAGAGGTGAGATATTTTTGTTGGAGCAACGGACAGAATTTGCAAAACACAGCGCAGCTCTCAGGACACAGCTTCTCCTTCACCAAGCCCTGCACCACTGGGTTTAGGGGAGGTGGAACAATGGCTCCCTTCTCTCAGGAACGTTAACCATCGCTGGGGGAGGCTGGCTGGCAAGGATTGTATACTGTCTGAATCCAGCTATTTTGCATGGCCTCTATACTTCTCAGCTTCTGTATCTGCAAAAGGTAGTTCATGCTACATTGTCAGCTGCTGCAGCACTGGAGAACCCGTGCTATTTAGGTTTTGCATTCTCTGCAATACCTGGAGATAAACCCGCACCAGTCCCTCCGGCTCAGCGAAGCCTTTTTTGGTGAGATGCCTCTGTGCCTCAGAATAGGATTCCACATTACCCAAGATTATATCAGCTCCTCCTGATCAGGTTTTCACTTCACGTTCTTAACCTTCTGCAACTGACATCCCAATCATCTTTGCAGCAACGGAGCTGTCAGATGGAAGGCTGAGACTTCAAGCTGAGAGAGGGAGCACCAGCAGGAAGAGGGTAAATTTGCATCAGCAGAAAGCTGGTGGGTTTATGCATCTACCGGATTGTAACAGTAGAGAAACAGAAAAGGCTGCAGTTTTAGTGAGAATCACAGAGCATTAGGGATTGGAAGGGACCACAAAAGGTCATCTAGTCAAATCCCCCTGACACAGCAGGATCACCTAGATCTAGTCGCACAGGAACACATCCAGGCAGGTTTTAAACATCTCCAGAGAAGGAGACTCCACAACCCCCCTGGGCAGCCCCTTCCAGTGCTCTGTCACCTCACTGGGAAGAAGTTCCTTCTCACGTTTATGTGGAACCTCGTACATTCCAGCTGACACCCATTGCCCCTTGTCCTATCTTTAGATGCCACTGAACAGAGCCTGGCTCCATCCTCCTGACACCCGCCCTTCACATATTTAAAAACATTAATAAGGTTACTTCTCAGTCTCCTTTTTTCCAAGAATAGGAGACCCAGCTCTCTCAGCCTCTCCTCATCAGGGAAGTAGAATGAGATTCTTGTACAAAACCAAATACATTTTCACATGACACATCTTCATTCCTTTCTTTTTTCTCTTATTAAACAGGGAAGTTGAGTTGTGAGTGTTGAGCACAAAATTTATTTAAGAGAAAAAACCCCATGACACAAACACCTGCAATTCTGCAATCCAAAAGCTTTGCTGCTTCATAGAATCATTAGGGATTGGAAGGGACCTTGAAAGATCATCTAGTCCCCCTGCCAGAGCAGGGTCCCCTAGACCAAGTCACACAGGAACACATCCAGGCAAATCTAAGTGAGACACTGTGTAACTGGGACCAAGACAGAAGGAACTTCCTCACAGTGAGGATGACAGAGCACTGGAAGGGGCTGCCCAGGAGAGGTTGTGGAGTCTCCTTCTCTGGAGGCATTTAAAACCCATCTGGATGTGTTCCTGTGCAGCTTGGTCTAGGTGATGCTGTTGTGGCAGGTGGATTGGACTGGATGATCTTTTGAGGTCCCTTCCAATCCCTGATGATTCTGTCTTAAGATGTCTCTTTATGAAAGATGATTTGAGGGACAAGACCTGCTCTCTGAATTCCCCTGGCTGCAAGCTCCACATTTGTTGTGAAAACAGCAAAGAAGCGCTCTCACCGCTGAGTCCACCTTCCTTTTCCTTTCCTAAGCTGCTTGGTGAATCTCAGGATAGCTGTTTCTACATCACTGCTAAAGACAGGAACAGTGGGCCAGTGTTCAGTAGCACAGCCCTGCTCAGGAGCAAAGCCTTTCTCAGCAGCCCAACTACTGAGGTATCTATGAAATCTAAGGCCAGTTACAAAAGCTCTATATATTTTGCAGAGGATGTGACAGACCAGGCAAAGTGAGACCTTAGCTGCTCTCAGAATGTTACAGAACACATAGAATCACAGAACATCAGGGACTGGAAGGGACCTCAAAAGATCATCTAGTCCAATCCCCCTGCCTCTCTAAAGCTCCTGTAAGACACTATAAAAATGAGGTTTTTACCTTAATACTTAACCAGCACTGACTGTCAGGGATGTTTGAAAAAAGGATCACTAAAAGCTCTAGGTAGCCCAAACAAGGCTCTACTGGTGCTTTAGCCCCAGGCCAGTGCTAAGCATTCATTTAATGAGACAGAGAGAGGACAGGACCCTGCTGAATCGAAGCTCTGTCTGGAAGGTAGACTTCCTGCAAGACAAACCACCTTTTCATACACACAGCAGCAGGGAACCACTCTCCTGCAGCCTCAAGCCTGAGAGCGTAGCTGTTCACCCACCAGCGTGAAAACTCCTCTGGCACAGGGCCCTCGGAGCCTGAGGGAACTTAGCAAGTCCTACAGAACCAGATGTAGCATCTGCCAAACAAGTGCTGAGTTACTGAAGTGAAAGGTAACACGCAGCTCAGAACTGAGAATCTCTGAAGTGAAGGCCTGGCTTCCTAATCCTTCACAATCACAGCATCACAGCACATAGGGATTTGAAGGGACCTCAAAAGACCATCTAGTCCAATCCCCCTGCCTTGGGGGATGTTGTTCTAAAGAGGGTTTAGGGACAGGGCTAGCAAAGATAACACACCAGTAGGCACTCAGGTTTTCATCAGAGCAATTCTGATCTGCTTCAAAGTTTTAAATGCCACCAAGGTCTAGCTTGTTGCCAGAGTTTAGTCGCATAGAGAATGTGAAGTAAAATGAAAAGGAGAAAGTAAACATCAGGTTTGTACAGTACAGCTCAAACTGCAACGGCACACACAGGGTGATGGCTACATACATGTGGAAGATACCAGGTCTCTACACTGAGCAGAGCCTGGCTCCATCTTCCTGACACCCACCTTTCACATATTTATAAACTTTAATGAGGTCACCCCTCAGTCTCCTTTGTGCCAAGCTCAAGAGACCCAGGTCCCTCAGCCTTTCCTCATCAGGGAGATGCTTCACTGCTTTCATCATCATGATGGCTCTGTGCTGGACTCTCTCCAGCAGTGTTGTGTCCTTCTTGAACTGGACATAATATTCCAGATGCGGTCTCACCAGGGCAGAGTAAAGGGTGAGGAAAACCTCTCTCAATCTACTAACCAACTCCCTTCTCATCCACCCCAGGATGCCATCAGCCTTCTTGGCCACAAGGGCATATTGCTGGCTCACGGTGACTGAATGAAATAAACACAATTAGTAGGAAAACATATTACAGTGATGTAGCAAAAAAAACCAATCTAGAATGAGCAAGTTTTCCACCAGTAACTTTTATAAGGGTCCAGTTTTAACTCAGGATTTAGAAGGTCCCTCATTTGCACCACGAGTTCTGCCCCAACACACACAGACTCCTTGAAATACTCAAGAGACAGAAATCCAAGTGGCCCATTTTGTCTCAGACACAGCTCAAGCCCCAAAGCATTTGCAATTGAAACACACGACAGAAACTCAGGAAGCTCTCCCCTGTGATAAGCAGATATCAGTCAAGTTGATTAAAAATGCATTCCCACCCTACACACGGTATCCAAAGAAACCAAACACACAAAGATCTATTTATCCCATGGTTACGCAAGCCTCCTCAACTTCACATTTTGAACTGCATGACAAAGTTCAAGATCCTTTATTTGTTAGACACGACAGTTAAATCTCAAAGGAGAGCTCCTGGACGTATGAAAAAAACCAGATCACGTCACTGAAGTGACTCCACGGTTGAAACATTCCAGCAACAGACTGTATTTATCCTGATTTAATGGTGCTGCTCACTTTCTCTTGCAGATCTGCTCCTCTCCTTGCGGAGTCGTCTGTACTTGTAGACATGGTTGGTTTGTTCATTCTACCACTTGACATTTGTATTCACATCAGTCTCACCCCAAATACTGTCACATAGGCTTCTAATTCAGTTGTTCTCTGTGTGCCCTTCAGAAGAACTTGTGCACAGCACAAATGAACACAGGTGGCTCTCTCAGTGGACGTACCGAAGGGTGCGCATCCACGGACTGGCCGGGTGAACACACCTTTCAGCAGCACGGGCTGGACTTTTTAACCTAATGCTATAGATTTATAAAAACATATACAAAAAACTAACCTTGTACTGGTGCAGTGTCCAAGACACAGCTGGCAAAGAATAAAAAACCGATTCAGGTACTTCTGACTCTGGCACAGTACAGCGTACATGTAGGTTACACAAGAGAAACAGCTTTTCCTTAAACTGAGAGCTCCGCAACAGAATAACTAACTTACAAGATCGAGAAGGTCTGCGTGGCTTCCTACACGATGACTTGCTGCCTGTTCTGTAAAATGCTTAGAGAAATAAAACATCATCTCTGCCGGTGGCTGCAAAACTTAAAACACCTGGTTTTGTCCACATAATTCCCCTCTTTAAATCTGCTAGAGGTAGATGAAGATAAAACAAACCCCAGAATGGAGGATTCTGCAAATAAATTCAAACGCTGTGAATCTAGTGAGCAGGTGCTCTCACAGATGCTCTCAGCAGATTCACTGAAAACAGGTATTTCTTCTTTTTTAGATAAAAAGCATCCAGCTTCTTCCTTTCACATTGCCAGAATCTGTGCTTGGCGCTGTCATTGAACAGTTTTCGTAGACATCCTGAATGGGACACAGGTCCCACCTCGTGCTCTTCAGTCACTCTGACACACCTCTGATCAGCCACTCTGACACGCCTTTGGGGACGGTCTGCTGAGGAAATGCTGTCCAGTGACACAGCAACAACAACAGACACATCTGCCAGTCCTACCAAAGGTAACTCCTGGGGAAAGGTGCAGGAGCGAGGGAAGTGGGGGCTGAAGACAAGAGAGATAACAGGGCCACCTTCACGTCCACTACAGACGACGACCTTTCTGAAGGTTTCTCCATGAATACTTGTAGTGTGGGTGTCTGCACAAGGGCTGCAAAATCACCACAAAATCAGAGGCTTTATTAGGCTCACGGGTATTTACAAGATCTCACGTCAAGCCTTGGACCTGCCACAGAGAAAAATCACAAAGCACCGACGGAATTTTTAAAACACGACTGATTTCTTTAATGTCCTGACAGACCAAGGGACAAATGTAAGAGGAACTGTTTAGATTTAGTTTCCTGCTTTTCTACAGCTTGGCCTGTGGCTTCAAATGTCCCACTATTTCCTCTAGTCTTTCTCCACCTGTAATTTAATCGACATCCCTCAGCAAAAAATCGATCGATGCCTTTAGGCGAAAGGTAGGTAAGAAAACAGGCACAGAACATGAATGAGAGGGGCAGCTCAGTAAAGGATTCTTCCTCTTCATCGCTCGCCAGGCAGAAGAGAGGAAGCATCGCTACGTACCAGAACATGTGCACAGGAGTGCCTCCAAGTTCCTTCACAACAGCAGCACCGGCAGGATCACAAAGACAGGATTCCTTCTCTCTCGGTAGAGTGACTGCAGCCACCACGATCTCATTCGGTATGCAAAACCCACAACTACTGCAGTGCAATTCCCACAGTAGGCCTTTTCCTCTTTCCAGTTATCGTTGCAACGTAATGAAAACGACAGGACCCCCAGTATTTTACATAATTCAGTTTGTTTGATGTCGTCATGGGATAAGGATCTTGGTGGCTCAACTCAAAAATGAAGACCTAAACAGATGAGGTGATCGAGTGCATTCCAGAATCAATGCATATTTAAATGCTTGTTCTCCTTCACAATGTTGTTAGTCTCCAGAAACACCCTTCTTCTACGGACGCTGAACCAATCGACTCTTGTTGCTTTCCTGCTCGCTAAGCTTGAAGTGGGTGTAAGCCAAGATGCCCAACAACGTGCACAGAATCCCAAGGCCTTGATTAACAGAGAGCGGATCCTTAAACAAGAGGCACCCTCCCAGGAGGGTGATGCAGAACTTGAAATGTCCAAACATGTTGTACCTAGACATCTGTTAAGGACAACAGCAAACCTCTGTGGTATTTTTCACAGAAAGAAGAATTTGGGAGCTTCCATTAACTACGGATCCAAAGCACGCAGGGGTATTTCACGGCGACCTCAACTCCTGCACCTTTTTCCCACTTCTCTGAGGCTGTGACCAGCCTTTCACCCGTCGTACACGACAAACCAACTGCCCTGCCAGCATTTCCTCAAGATAGCCCAAGCGTGCGTAAATACCTCTCACAGGTATGAAGGCCATGTCACAGAATCACAGAACATTAGGGATTGGATGTGACCTCGAAACATCATCTAGTCCAATCCCCCTAAGTTAACCGCCATCATCTCTACAAACCCCAAACAAAGGAATGAACTACTGTAAAGCCTGAAGGTGCTTCTCCATCTTCATCGTTTAAGATAAAGCGGGCAGAATGCTAAATCCTTTTTCCCCACAAATGAGTGCCAGCACAATTCATCTGGAAACATGAGGAATGACTCGGGTGGCAAAGGATACGTGACCGGGGACGTATTTCCAATGATCCAGTAAATGGACAAGTTTACCATAAAGGCTATTATTCCAGAGAGCAGGACCATTATCTGTGGATCAACAGGCACAGTCAGTAGTCTGACACATTCCTAGCCATTTGCAGACACACTCCAGATTGTTATTCAGTTCCTTTTACTTTCAGATGCAAAAGATCAAGCAAGAAAAACACACAGAGAGCAGAAATAGAAACAGCTTCAAATTGGAACAGGCACTGGTGAGGCGTACAAGCAGCTCAGGGTATGATGTCCACAAAGACATGATGATTAGACAACAAGCCTTTTCTCCTTCGCTCCATTTAAGAGTGATTTGGGAAATCTGGCTGCTTGCACACAGAGAGGTTCCATTCTTTACCTTTGAGCCAAAGTCTTACTTCTGGTCACAACAAAAACTACTCAATTTGCCACCCCACTGATAAACAGCAGCGCTACGAGAAATGACCACCATGACCAGCAGCAAGAATGCACCACTGGGCCCCTTTTTTTTTTTCATAGAAGGGTAAAAAAGAGAAATCAAAGCTTTCTTGGTACAAATAAACCAGCCATTCTGAAGAACCACCACAGAAGAAGAGCTGAGTGTCAAACATAAGCATGATTATCTCTCCCTGGAGTGGACAGTAAGAGCTGGTAATGGGGCACTTATCTATTTTCAATGAATACACTAAGGTAAAGCTGCTGCATTTCATCAGATTTCCCTGTTGCTCGGATGCCCTCTAAACAGAAATAAGGAGGGAAACAGATTGACAGACAGACTCCTCCAGGAAGAAATGGGGCAGACACAAGGGTGTTGTAACCGCATCACTAATGATTTATTTAAATGAAGTCAAGAAGAGCCTTACCACGGCAGAAAGGGTCCAGGGCCCAAAGATGCCCCCTTCTCCGAACACTGGCTCAAAGAAGGGTATGATGAACAACAACATCGCCGAGGACATTGGTGCCTGGTAGTAGAGCAACTGCATGGAGTTTACCTGCAACTCATGCTGCTTAGCTCCCACCCACTAGAACCAAAAGAGAAAGCTGGTAAAACATAAACTGAAAAACTGAGGAAAAACAAGATGGCTACTAACACAGAGGATGTATAATGCGGACAACATCACATCAACAGGCTGTTCAGCATCGTCTCCTACCGTTGCCTAACTGGAGGCCCATGTGCTCGTCTCTCACGAGCACTACAGCCGTGTCAGGAGAAAATCGCATGCAGAAGCAGTGAAAATCTCCAGAGAGCCTCCATAAGCCTTTACCTTATCCCCACAGCCTAGATCTATTGTTCTTGAGGAAGAAAATGTCAGCTCTCTTCAATTCTCAAGACAAATTTCAGATCCTGCCTGTAAGAGAGCTTATAGACTCCTCTGGCTCCTTTCTCTCCTCCATACAAATTAATGAAACCAGTACACTTCTTTTTCAGGTCATTTTACCCCAAATTTACTGGATTTAATTTCAGCATTGCCTACGATTGGATTTTCAACGCAGTGTGCTTTAAAAGACATCATCAGTTACCCATAGCTTTGAGGACAGATGTTACGGCCAGAAAGACGCATCTTTATATCGTTCTGAAGAATGACGGTTAATACTTCATAAATCACACTAACTGCTAACTCAGACTCCAGCAAATAAACTTGCCACATCCTTTGTAAAAACTACAGAATAATTTCTCTCCACTACTGTAATTTATCTGTCACTTGAAGTCATTTTGCAGCATAATGACCTCCTCCTGCCCTAAAACAGAGTAAAACCCCATCATTATGGGAATTGTTGTCTTGCACGCTGAAGGTCAAAGAGCCTCACTTCTTTTGGAGGCAAAGCACACCTGTTGCAAAGAAATTAACACTTAAACTGAGGATGACTGGACATCCTGAGGACAGGAGGCTGTGATTTATGGAGATTTTGTAGTCACAGACAATAATGAACTGGTTGTGAGTGGCAGCCTGGAAAAGGCTAACGAAATCCCTGGGCATGTCTGTTTTTGAATCAGCCAGATGAAAGTCTGCGTCTTTTCATAACCCAGAAGGGTTATGTCATGCACAGATTATTAACTCTCCCTACACAAAACTACCTGGGATTGTGTCCAGTCAGAACTGAAGGAATATGAGATCTCAAAGCTGCACCACAGCATTAACTGAAAGACTGGAAAATGTCCTTTCTAGGGTGACAGTCGTACGCAAGGTAGCTGCTCTGCAAGGAGAAAAGCTGTGCTCTGCAGAAGAGCTGAGTTTTACCAATAAAGTGCTCTCCACCCCTTGAGAAATATGCCCGTGGCCACATTAAAGATGACACCTCTTTTTTTTAGCAGCAAGGACGAACAATACTACAAACAATTACGGTCGTTTTGCGGTGAATGACCACCTTTGTGTTTTTAAATAAATACCAGAGTACAGAAGGTGTCTCGGAAGGCAGGGTGTTGTTTAAAGGGTGATTTTAAGCAGCATCTCACAGAGCAGCTACCACGACGCTCTCGCCACATCCCCTCACACGCCCCCGCTCCGAGCCATTACCGACCACTTGGTAGAGGGAGGTCACCAGGACGCCCAAGGTGGCGAACACTATCCCCAAAATGTTGAACTTGACATCGTAGTAAGAGTTGAGGAAGACTCCCAGCGTGATGGGGACCTGTGGAGGTGGAGATTCAGGGGGTGGGTTAGNGGTTGGTGAAGACGACGAAGCCGCAGAAGCTGAGGGCCAAGGGCAGCACCTGGGAGGGCTGGAGGCTCTTGGGGGAGAAGGCGCCGAGCGCTTGGCACAGGTAGAGGCCGAGCCAGGTGATGGCGAAGTGCACCAGGGTGAGGCTGAGGTTGGGGAAGCCCAGGCGGACGTACAGCCACTTGTTCAGGAACACGATGCAGATGGACGCGGCCAAGTTCACCAGCAGCCCCGCCGCCAGCCGACCCTGCGCCGGTATCCAGCCCATGGCGGAGCTCGGCGGGGGCCAGGCGGCAGCGGCTCAGGCAGCTCCGCTGGCCGCCACCGAACCGGCCGGATCCTCCTCCCCGGCCCCGCCACAACCCGGCGCTGCCGCCGCTGCCGGGACACGTGGGCTCGCGCCTTCCGGTGGCACCGCCCGCCCCGGCGCTGAGAGGCTCCGCCCGCCCTCGGGAGGGACCGGGGGACGCTGCCGCGCACGGGGGAGGCGGGATCCCGCAGCGCAAGGCGGCCCTGAGGGCACCCGCGCTGGGATGTCCCCCCTCACCTCGCCCCCAGTCTCTCATAGAATGATTGAGGTTGGAAGGGACCTTAAAGACCGTTTAGCTCCAAGCCCCTGCCCTGAGTGGGACACCTCTCACCCCACCAGGTTGCCCAGAGCTCCATCAAACCTGGCCTTGAACTCTTCCAGGGACGGGGCATCCACTAACCTGTTCCAGTGCCTCGCCACCCTCTTATAGCAAGGAACTTCTTTCTCAAATCGAATCTAAATCTACCCTCTTTTAGCGTGAAGCTATTCTCCCTTGTACTGCCATTAACTACTCTCATGACAAGTTCTGCTCCAGCTTTTGCTCTCAACAGCTGAACCAAGTATTTCCCTAATGACAACCATACATACACACAGGTAGAACAGAGATTAAACTGTGAAGTGCCAGAAGAACCTGGACTTAGGTGAAGGAGCTTTCCTAACAGCTCTGCCTTCGGCTTGCTCCAGGTAAGGGAGAAGCACCTAAACTTGTGTTTTACACACAGGTTTTCCAAATACATTGAAAGATCTCAGAAAATATCTTTGGTTGGAAAAGTCCTTTAAGATCATCAGATCCAATCTTTGATCAAGCAAGTCATCACTAAGCCATGTCCCTAAGCACCACATCCACATGCCCTTCAAATACGTTCCGGGACAGCGACGCCACCACTGCCCTCAGCAGCCTGTTCCAGTGCCAGACTTCAACAAAGAAACTCTTCCTAACATCCACCCTAAACCTCCCCTGGTGCCACTTGAAGCCATTTCCTCTAGTTCCATCATTTTCCAGCAGGGAGTAGAGGCTGACCTTGCTCCAACCTCCTATAAGGACTATGTTACCCATCTTGGGTCCATATTCCAAAACACACCTCAGTTCTCCCAATTTTTTCACATCCATCAGACAATCACAGAACATTAGGGATTGGAAGGGACATTGAAAGATCATCTAGTTCAATCTCCCACTGCCACAGCAGGATCACCTAGACCAAGTCACACAGAAACATACCCAGATGGGTTTTAAATGTCTCCAGAGAACGAGACTCCACAAACCCCCTGGGGCAGCCCATTCAAGTGCTCTGTTATCCTCACCATGAAGAAGTCCCTTCTCGTATTTATGTAGAACCTCCTCTGTTCCAGCTTACATCCATTGCCCCATGTCCTATCATTGTATCATAGAACTACTAGGGATTGGGAAGGACCTGAAAATGTCATCTAGTCCAATCCCCCTGCCACAGCAGGATCATCTAGACCAAGCTGCAACACTGAGCACAGTCCGGCTCCATCCTTCACATATTTATAAACATTAATGAGGTCACCCCTCAGTCTCCTTTTTTCCAAGCTAAAGAGACCCAGCTCCCTCAGCCTCAGCTCCCTCATCAGGGAGATGTTCCACTCCATTCATTATCTTCATGGCTCTGCGCTTATCTCTCTCTAGCAGTTCCACGTCCCTCTGGAACTGAGGGGCCCAGAACTGGACACAACACTCCAGATGCAGTCTCACCAGGTACATCCTCCACTCTCCTCACTGCTGTACCCTTGCCCAGTCTCCTCCTGCCCACCAATCCCATTCCAGGATACAGGCAGATCTTTGGAACACAGCAAAGAGGCTGAGAACACATCACTGTGCTGATATGACATTGTTCCTTCTAATTTGGAAACATCTTCTGTTTGTAAATAACTTTTATTGAAAAAAACACAACAATGAAAAAGGTTTATAACAAATACAATCTCTCAAGTTGGTCAGAGTATTTCAAGTTGAAAGAGAAATCTCACCGAGGGTTGGTTTGTCCCACCCCAGAAGTTCAGAAGTTTGTCTGAGTCATGGTTTTCTTCAATTTTATAATCACAATGTCCATGTTCTCAAGTCTGTAAAGTATCTACAGGAAACACTATGACTACATTTCATATCCCAAAGGATCAAGGTCCTGGTCCAGAAGCATCAGAGAAGATTCCCTCAGCTTTTGTAGAAACTTTCGGAGTTCTTCTTTTGAAAACACCTAGGAAGAAAAAAACCAGCCCAACAAACCACGATGAGGTGATATTTATTTGCAGTGAGCATCACCGGTATAAAGAAAGTGGTGGCTAATAAAGTTACTGATTTTTCTCTTTCTATTTCAGGCAGTGTGAACACCAGACATTTCAGAATGGCATTTAGTAGAGGACTGGAAGCTGCTGGCAGTCTCCAAAACCTGAAGGTAGTCTCAAGATAGCTCTTGTCTCATGACTACTACAGAGATTACTGGTGAACAGCCAAGTTTAATTTTTCTGTTATTGCTGGCACAGATCTTAAGCCAATCCAGGCAAATGCGTCACAATGTATTTCTTAGCCTTGATGCTTCTTTTCAGATTTCTAATCCTTGGGTATGTTTGTTGGGGTTTTTTTATTGGGGGGGAGGTGGTAAGCCTTGTGATTTAGCACTTGTTTGGTTTTTACATGTGTTTTAGATATATATATTTATATATACAATGGTTTGGGCATTATTTTTTCAGGTTGGTTTTTGGAGGCAAAGAAGGCTGGGGTCAACCAAGTGCTCCAAAACAAAACCCACCTTCATACAGTGTTCTGAAATGGAAATAAAACCCCATCAGTTACAGTTCTACGGTTCAACTCAGAATCACGAAATTGTTTAGGTTGGAAAAGACCTTTATGACCATCAAGTCTAACTGTTAAAATGCATTTCAATTTGATAACCCTCCAAGCTGTGCTGCTTGTCAAAATGCCAGCACTGCCTTCAGAATCTCCAGGTTAACTCTACGAGTCCTTAAGCCAGCTCACAAGGAAAACCTTCGCTGCTGCAGTGAACGGGAAGAGATCATGAAACTTGTGATGTTACGGAACATATGGCCTCTTCCTCTCTCTACAGAAGCTTTTTTCACAGTCAACCCACAGAGCTTTTAAGAGGAAGCTAAGCTGCCTGCAGCTCTCATCAACTCACCATATAAAGCTTGTGCCGCTCAGAAGCGACGGTATCGGCTAGTCGCAGGCACTCCTGGTACTGTCCAGTGCTGTTTAACACCGTGTGCAGCAGAAAGCACATCATCGGCAGACACAGCTTCCGCAGTAAAATCATCTGGTGTGTTCGTTCAGGGTCATCCTCGGCATCCTTACCAGAGCAAAACACCACATTATTGTTATGAACATCCACCTTTAAAAGGCAATTGAGCATAAGCACGTAATTAGTAGCGTCACAGGCAACAAACTGGACTAACCAGCCTAGACTGGACCATCAGATCCGATTTATATGGGGACTAAAAGCAAGCATCTGTGACGAGTCACAGCCAGGCCTGCATGAAACAAACAGCAGCACTTCAAACTAAAGGTGACAAAGGCACCACTGGGTACAATCTGCATTTTGTGGTCTGCACCACAACACACAAATCTGCTTTACCTCTCTAACGTCAACCATCCATCCTCCATCGACAAACAGCAACACGTTGTACATTTTTTCCTTCACGTCGGCTGTAAGAGCATCCAAGAGGCCTTTCCAAATACCATAATCCATCTGGCAAAGAAGCAAAATATGAACGACTGCAGAACAGGATCATTGCCAAGGCTGCTTTAATGGTCTCTTCACCTCACATGCAATGGGCAGTGTGTCTCCAGTTTAAATTAGAATCTTCAGCCAATGGCTACAACTTAAAAGCCTGCTGCTAGCAGCTATTTGCTTAATTCACCGTCCTGAGACCCAGGCAGGCTGCTCAGAAACAAAGCCACCAGAGGAAGACCATTTTAAACGACTCCTTCTGCACTACCTACGAAGCAAATACTTTTACTAAGGTCATACAGTGTATTTATACTGGCTGGACATGCAACAATTGCTGCTGGCAAAACAAACAGCTTTAGAAATGTGACAAAGAGAATAAAAAGCGAGTCACTAGCAGAATCAAGAGCTCTGATTTATTACTAACGTTGAAAATCAATATTGTAATGAGTATGTACTCTTACAGTACAATAATACAAGCAAAGCTGAGTCTCATGAAAAAACACATGAATATTTATTGTGGAATTGCTATTCTACTGTCTCATACTCCCTCAACTTAGAGTAATTTATGATAGAGCTCTTAAGCAATATGAATTTAGCAGTCTTCTACTCTGTTTCACTAAACCAACACTGCCTCCTCAGCAATAACATAAATGTTTAATAACATAAATGTTTACAGGAATTAGCTTGAATTTTGACCTACCTCATACTTCTTCTCTTTATGTTCATGGGCCACTTTTTCAGTGAAACTTGCTTGTGCTAATAGAGGTGGCTTCTGTGGAGCTGAGTTCATGTGTTTAAACCATTCGTTGAATGTTTCATGGGCTTCCTGGATTGCATTGGAAACAGTGGTTGGACATTTTTGACTCATGCAGTTACAAGAATTGTCATTAAATGCAGAGTTAAGAAGCTAAATCAAACAGACAAAGCTTAAAGTTTCACCACCAAGGCTGCATTTGGAATATGGTGTCTAGTTCTGGGCCCCTCAGTTCCAGGAGGGTGCAGAACTGCTGGAGAGAGTTCAGCACAGAGCCATGAAGATTATGAAGGGAGCAGAGCACCTCCCTGATGAGGAAAGGCTGAGGGAGCTGGGTCTCTTTAGCTGGGAGAAAATGAGTCTGAGGGGTGACCTCACTAATGTTTATAACTATGCGAGGGGTGGGTGTCAGGAGGATGGAGTCAGGCTCTGCTCACTGGCATCTAATGATGGGACAAGGGGCAATGGTTGTGAGCTAGGAGGTTCCACATCAAGGTGAAGAGGAACTTCTTCACCATGAGGGTGACAAAGCACTGGAATGGGCTACCCAGGGTGGGTTGTGGAGTCTCCTTCTCTGGAGACATTTAAAACCCACCCAGATGTGTTCCTGTGTGACTTGGTCTAGGTGATCCTGCTGTGGCAGGAGGATTGGATTAGATGACCTTTTGAGGTCCCTTCCCTAATGTTCTGTGATACTGTGAAGGTGAAGACACCACTATTTCCAAGTACTAACTCTGAACAGAGCCACAAAAACTCACCAGATATGCCCGAATACATAAGTGTTCCCGTATAGCATTGTCATCTTCAGCTGGAAGTGGAGTATCCATCCCCTGTTCTTCCCACTGGTTATATATTTCTGCGATGGAGTCTTGGGGAATTTTCACAAACACCTCTTTCGCAGCCTCATGTTTCTTGCATGCTATGAGAACGTGAACCGAGTATCAACAGCTTGGTAATTTCCACACTTAATCTGACAAACCCATGCTTTTAAATAGACTAGGTTCAAAGCTGTTACAAAGTGCAGTGCCCAGAGCCAGTAGGAACAAACCAACTGTGAACAAGTCTGCAAGACTTCTGAAGTTTAGTACCCAGGAACTTCCTCATGATTGCATTGCTTTGCTTCAGTGCTTCTGCCCTCTGTGCAGGATCAAACACGAGCCAGTCGATTACATCTATTTTCAGCCGATCCACCTGAAAAAAAACCAGCACACAGATTCACCAACATTTCAAGCATCTAGCTGATGTTAGACAAGATAAATCCAGCCAGGGAAACACACAAGTCCCTGGAGATCTTTGAACTGCATTGTGACATGCTAATTTTATTCACAACTTTGTTTTCTAAGATTCTGATACCAATCACTGCTGAGTAACAAATACCACAGCCCAGAATGTCAGGGAGATGCACAAACAGAACTTAGCCATTTGTGCCATTCAGCTCCTCATGCAGTCACAAGGAAAGTGCATTTCACAGGCTTGTTTGAGGCAACTACAACCACTGTTCAAAGAGAAATATGGATCATATATGGTAAGAGACTCTGTAGTTGACTGCAAACTGGAGTATCTGCCTTCTGAAGTCCACTCACCTCTGTTGTGCCCATATCTAACACTTGGTCATGGTGACTGAATTCATCAGCATCCTTCTTGCGAATGTTTTCAACGACAGTTTTTGTTATGGTCGCAACATCCAGACCTGGGTCAAGACAGAGCTTAGTAAGAGTGACCATGAATTCGAACGCGGCACACAATTTCAGACTTTGACTGTTGATCTTGTTCCTTACTGCTAGCAATCCTTATCACCCACAACGTCAGGACCAAGCTCTTGAGAGATGGAATTTATTGCAGGTATTTTAGAAGAATGGTATTGGAAAGAAGAGAGAACATCAAACATGGGAAAAAGAACAAGACAACTAACAAGCTTTTCAGCCCATGCTGGAACCAGCATATAGATGTATTTGCTAAGAACACCGATTCCTGCAGTTCTGATGGCAAGATGATGATCTGACAGCAATGTTAAGGAAAGCTCAGAATAGTTCTTTTACAGATGCTTAAGTGAAATGTTTTATTTTTGAAGCCTTGGCCAGACTTTAAAAGGCAACGAACAACTGAAAAACGACTGAAGTTAGACACTGAAATGTGCAGTGTCTACTACTTTGTGAATTCTGAGTGGCACAGAGGCACTGTGTGCTGCTTCACTGTAAACCCTTTTAGTTTGACTTATGGGTCTGAAAGGGTAAGGAACCCACCACAGCTAAGAAAGAGCAGTGTATGTAGGGCCAGAAGAATTCATCACCTTCCTAAATCCACACACAGGTACATGTATTTATAGCCAGTTCTCTGCAACTGTGTGAACACGTCAAGCTTCAGAACACCTATTGGAGACAGGCAGCTGGCATTTACTTCCTGCTGTGTTTGGACACAATCCAGAAGCAAAAGTGATGTTTAGTCTACTTCAGAAAAAGTACTGCAACTCCAGGTTAGTTAAAACCTACAGAAGTGATCCTGCTGTGGCAGGGGGATTGGACTAGATGATCTTTCGAGGTCCCTGCCAATCCCTAATGCAGTGAATTAGTTTTATTTAACTGAACAACGAAGAGACACAGGAAGGAAACAACAACTGTCCTCACAGCTGGGTCTTGCATTAAAAACTACCGAAAGACAAAACAACTCAGGACATCAAATGGTAACTGGCAAGTCAGCAGATCTCACCTGCTTCTTTTGCTAATTCAAGGCAGTGGTGGCGCTGATCGCTTTCGGTAACATCTTCGAGGAATAAAGCGTACTGAGCAACAGCCAGCTCAGGGGGCAAGTGGCTAACATAAAACGCTATCAAATCTGTGTGCTTCTCAGATATCATCCTCTGCAGAGTAAGAGGCAAACATTTAGAACAAACCATGATGTATTCTCCATGTAAACCTGTAGCAGTTATGTAAAAGTTTACTCTCATGTAAAAACGTGTGATGTAAAAATATGCATTTAACAGAACCCTGACTGTTTTGTTCAGGTGCAGGAAGACTCTACTTCTCAGCTTTTGAGCCAGGATCAATAAAACTGTCTCTTATTTAAGCACTGCTGACAGAAACTCTGCGTACTAGGCAAGCTTCCATGCATCTCTTGAGAATCACAGCATCACTCTGGTTAAAAAGATCACATCAACTGCATCATAGTCCTTTCCACTCTGCAACCTTCCTCTTTCATGTCTAAATGACATCAGTCAAACCACACTATATTTTTGAAGGCTTACCTGAATGTAGGTCTTAAGGACTTCAACAGAAACTTCCTCCTTATGGCAAACAAATAGAAATTAAATTTTAAATCAGTTATTGTTGGGGAAGAAAATAAAACAAAAACACACTTTAGAGGGTACTCCTATTACAGAGCCACAAGGTTATCCTTTTATTCATGCTTCAGTAACCGAAACATTCAAACAGGCTCAGCTGGAACCACTGTTTCTCTTGGATTGTGACTAATAAAAATATCTCTGTCTTCTAATTCAAAGATCTAGTGTTCCAAGCACTTTCTGCTTCAAAGACTAGCTATTGCTGTAGTAACAAACCAATCTCCAGTGACCTTACCTTAGTCTGTAGACCCAAAGTGCGGAAAAACAGAATAAGATGTGTCATAAAACGAAGGAGATGTCCCGGGAGCACACTTCTGTCTCTGGAAAGCCATCTGCTGAATTCTTCCATCAAACCTACAGACACCAAGGAAATGTTGATATTGGCCATATCACAGGGAAAAACACCTAAGAGGTATTTCAAAATTATGTATTTGTTCAACATATGTAATTCACAGAATCACAGACAATTAGGGATTGGAAGGGACCTCAAAAGATCATAGAATCATTAGGGATTGGATGGGACCTCGAAAGATCATCGAGTCCAATCCCCCTGCAACAGCAGGATCACCTAGACCAAGTCACACAGGAACACATCCAGACAGGTCTTAAACGTCTCCAGAGGAGACTCCACAACCTCCCTGCGCAGCCTGCTCCAGTGCTCTGTCACCCTCACTGGGAAGAAATTCCTTCTCACATTTATGTTTTTATCTTGTTTTTTCCAAGCTCAAGAGACCACCTCCCTCAGCCTTTCCTCATGTCCTACTCCATCATCTTTGTGGCTCTGCACTGGACTCTCCCCAGCAGTTCTGTGTCCTTCTGGAACTGAGGGGCCCAGAACAGGACACAATATTCCAGATACAGTCTCACCCAGGGCAGAGTAGAGGGGGAGGAGAACCTTCCTCGATCTGCTAACCACCCCACTTTGATCCACCCCAGGATGCTGTTGGCCCTCTCGGCCACAAGGGCACATTGCTGGCTCATGCTCATCCTGCTGTCCACCAGGGCCCCCAGGTTCCTTTCTCCAGTTCAGCCTCAAAAGACATGCCACAATACAGAACAGAAACAATTGTGGAAAGACTTAGTTGCATGGCTCAAAGTACCTGCTGTATGGACTTCGTCAGTAAAACTGTAGCACATATCTTCTGACACTTTTACGTGGTATCATGACTTCTTCAAAAACTACCTGGTATGTGAAACTGCAGAAAATCCCTGCAGGTCTTGATTATTAAAGAATCATAGATTGCATTGGGCTGCAAGGGACCCTTTAAGGTCATCTAAGTCCTGCAGTGAGCAGGGATGTCTTTAATTAGACTAGATTGCTCAGAGTCCCATCCAGCCTGACCTTGAATGTCTCCAGGGATGGGGCTTCCATCATCTCCCTGAACAGCCTGTTCCAGTATTTCACCACTCTCATATAAAAAAACCTCTTCCAGTTTAAATCTCCCCTCTTTTAGCTTAAAACCATCACCTCTTGTCCTGTCACAACAAGCCCTGATGAAAAAGATTTTTCCCATCTTTCATGTAGACTCCCTTTAAGTATGGAAAGGCCACAATAAGGTCTTCCTGGAGCTTTCTGTTCTCCAAGCTGAATAACCCCAACTGTCTCACCTTGTCCTCATAGGGTTTAGCTTTCAAGTGGGGTTTGCCTGCTGTGTGCTTCTAAAAGCCAATCACATACAAGTTTCTGAAAAGGTCACTAGAAATAATGTAGTCAGTTGACATTTAAAAATCACTTAAGAGAAAAGCTCACCATCCACATCCCCCAGTATAATGAATTTCTGAATCACATGATAGTGTTCTTGATTCTCTTCTATAACCCTCTGGGGAGAGAAAAAACAAGGTGAAACTTGGAATACAAACTTTCAGCATAACATACAAAGAAAGCTAATTTCTAAATAGAGTAAAAGGTTCCTTGGGGGGAAGAAAGCTCTCCTCTTTCAAAAGGTATTCTGCACAGAGCAGGAGACAAAGCTCCTGCTCTCTCAATGTCAAACCACAAGAATATTGACAAATTGAAATAAAGAAGCAGGATATAGATCTGTAGAGATAACACTTTAATGGAAGAGATCCAAGATGAAGGACTTTTTACTCTGAAGAAAGAAGAGACTCCACAAAAGTCACAGAAGAACCAACAATGTGTATAAATCCTTAAAAAAAAGGCTGTGAAACTTATTTGTGGAGAAATAGACTGTTTTTCCCCAGTAGATGAATTACTGCATGAAACACAATTCAAATGCACCTGTGAAGTTCTAACTGAATGGCAGGGATTGCCCTAGAAAGCTGAAGGCAGATGGGTCAATCTGTGGCTGAATGCAGCACTCTTCAGCTGTCTTTCAACGGGTCTTTGTCTCAGCAACTCGATGCTATATGTCTACTCCATCAAATACAAGTGTAGTTTCAATTTAATCTTTGTAAAGTCAATGTGTTATATATTCTACCTTAATTGAAGTAAGTATTCTGTGTGCTAGAAGTAGCAAAGGAACAGACTGTGCATAAGCAAACACGTCTTTAGGTTTTGAAAGGCCTGTACTCAAATATGCACTCAAACCTACAAAGGAAACGGAAACCTCCCATGGAGAGCACAGCATGTAATCAGTCTTCACACATCTTACAGAAGTGTTAAAGAGCTGATTTACTCTGTGTGCTTTTTATGACTGATAACACTTGACAGTCAGTTGTTTCTTCAGGCTGGAAGATATGGGGCAAGACAAAACCATTATCTTTTTCATCATTAAAAGGTGGCAGTATACAGAAAAATCTGTTTGATTTAAAAAATTACACATTACAGAGACAGAAAATGTAAAATACATCACAGAATCACTCTGGTCATCGAATCCAACCATCTACCCTACCTTACAAGTTCACCTCTAAACTATATCCCTCAACACCTCATCCAAACAATCTTTATAACACTTCCAGGGATGGCGACTCAATCATCTCCCTGGGAAGCCTATTCCAGTTCCTGTGCATATTTGAGCATGTCCTTAAATGGGTTAGTAAAAGCAGAACTTAGCAAACAGTTAAAAATGGTAAAGAGTGATGATAAATACTGTAATTAATAGGTACCTTTTTGTCTGTTGCCTGAAGTTCTTCAAAAACTTTTTCTGAAGTCCAGCTTCAAAGGAAAAAAACACATTACCTTGACTATTCCAGAGAGATCATATACAGAATGCTTTGCTGAGTATAATGTTACTTAAAACTTACTTTGCTTCTAAATAATCTCTAGGGAGGTCTTCTGTCTCTTCTGCAGTTATTATTGAGGTTCGTATTTCTTGCTCAACAAGAGTGTCCACCATGACCCTGAAATATGCCCAGACTGTATCCTCCCAGGTATCACAAACTGGAAGAAGCTACACATAAAAACAAACCAGAGCAAAAGTTATCAAGAGGTGGAGAACTACCAGGATACAAACAGAGCAGCTGTAATTTAGAATCAAATTCCTGGGTGCCAAAGCAGCCTTTTCTTCATCAAAGCAGGATATAAAAAAAATCCTTCTACTGAATAATGCTCTAGTGCCTTGATGATTTTATATCAAGGATAGTCAACAGAAACTGTCCTGTCCTCCTGCCAAAAGCAGCAGCACTCGGACAACCATTCCCCCCTCTTGTGATCAGGTCAGCAAAAAGATCCAGATGAAGTCTACCCACTGTTCTGCCCCAGCACTTTCCAGCAGGATTGCTTTGTCTTACTGGTTTATGTCATGGCTGCACAAGTCTCAGTGCAGGAGTGAGGGTAGCAAAGGATACCACCGCTGTGGTGATATAAAAGGACTTGATATCCAGTTCTTCCCTCAGTAATGAAACTTGGGTACAGAGTTATCTTTGGGTGCACCAACTTGTTTGCAAGGAACTGAGCATGAGCACAAAAGCGACTATGTAGGCTCTTAGTACTGAACTAGAAAAGAACTAAATAACAACATTAGAATTGTCTGCACTGAAAGGCAGCAGGGCTAATACTAACAACAGTCTATCATATATCTAATTAAGGCACATCAGTCCTACCAAGTACATGTTTACTAAAGCTGCAGTGTTTGCCACTGCACTTGTAAAGGTCTGGTAAACACCACAAGCTGCAGCTGCAGTATTTCTGATGATATGACTGTCACATGAGAAAGAAAATGCACAGTTACCAAACACCACTTCATGAGAACTGACATACCTGTTTGAGATTTCCACTCAGTGCTGCATAGATTGCTCTCTCATATCTATTAAACTGCTCCTAAAAAAAATATATATAACTTATTTACAAAGCATTTGAGTTTTCTAGTCAATTTAATTTTATTAGAGATGAATCCATTATAAAATGTTCCATCTAACTGCTTCCAAGACAAGCAGTAAAAATCACAGGACTCATCAGAAACCAAAGTAAGAATGGAAAGTGACTTCTCTCTCACTGGCACCCCTTGTAACTTATCTGAAAAACTTACATTGACCTGGAAAGAAAGCACCGTTTTAGCTTCTTCTCATTCAATTAAGTCAATATGAAATGCAAAGTCAGTGTCAGCAGTTTGACTTTCAACCAAAACAAGTGAGACATTTCCTAAGCCTGAAAACTCAGTGATTTCTCATAGATTTCTCACTACAAAGACACAAATAACTTCAAAACGTTACTTGCAAATCCTATAAGCAGCAAACACAGATGGGGTTTATAGAATCACAGAACATTGGGGATTGGTAGAGACCTCGAAAGATCATCCAGTCCAATCCCTCTGCCACAGCAGGATCACCCAGACGAAGTCACAAAGGAACACATCCAGGCAGGTGTTAAACATCTGCAGAGAAGGAGACTCCACAACCTCCTTGGACAGCCCCTTCCAGTGCTCTGTCCCCCTCATCACGAAGAAGTTCCTTCTCATCTTGATGTGGAACCTCCTCTGTTCCAGCTTACACCCACTGCCCCTTCTCCTGTCACTGGATGACTGAGAAGAGCCTGGCTCAGAAAATTCACACATTAGTATCACGCAAACCAGCATTCTCACCTCTTCAGCCATACGCCAACAACTTATTTTCCAAATGCACCTGTATGGATTCCCTTGAACAGGCTCCAGCTCCCTCCCTATTAGCAATGGATAATTAAATTAAAAAGAAGTTGTTGTTAAAGAAAGAGAAATAATAACAAGGTAAAGCCTATTTTCTGCTACTAATGCAAATTCAACCCCTTTAGAACTCTTCCCAAAGCATTTGGATGCCTTCGACTGGACAGTGAGGTGGCTTTGCTGGGAAGTTTAGTAATGCAATCTTGCAGCATTTTGAAAGATCAGTTGCAATCTAGCTTTGAAGAGAATCATGGTTTTGACCATTACTTATCATAGAATCTTTCAGGTTGGAAAAGACCCTTGGGATCAGTGAGTCCAACCATCAACCCTACTCTGCAAGTTCACTCCTAAACCACATCCCCCAACACTACGTCTAAGCGACTTTTAAACACATCCAGGGATGGGTATCTATAATGTTTACATCACGAAAACACAAACTTAAGGAGGAAAAGAAAATTAACATCTTATCTTCAACTAAAATAATTTTGTATTACATTTTATGCATTCAACAGGCATGATAAAGCATGTAAGACACCAAAAAAGCTCTTAAGGTGAGGAAAACAAGCTATTTCTCTGCCACAGAAAGATACTAGGAGAAACTCCTCTGCCCTACTTTTACATCTGCCTCAAGTGCACTTCCAAGATACCTCCGTTTTTGTTAGGATCGTGGTACAGCTTCCATCCTTCCAAAGTTGCCGCTCTCCAGGCCTGACCACATCGTTTGCACAAGCGCTGCGCCTGAAAAACAACGCATTTTCTCAGGGACAGACTTCAAGTTAGGGGAATCACCAGCTGCTTCTTTAAAAATATGAATGCTATTAAAATAGTTAACTTGTGTAGAGATCCTGCAGTACAAACATAAACAGAAAAAATCTTCAACACAAAGCATCTGGAAGATTTCAAAGCAAAATAAAATGTCATCAGTTACTTTTATTCACTGGATATCTTAGTTTTTCAGTCAGTATTTACAGCCAGGTGAGACCTATGCTCTTCTCACCTTTGCTAGTTTTAAACAGCTGTTACACATCCTCTGAAAAAGTTCAGTTTAAGGCTTAGATCTATAATCCATCTCTTCACGTGGGCAACTACTTTTCCAGTTGACTTAGCCTTTCAACACCCTCCTGCACTTCTGAAAATAGCAATCCCATCTGTCCCATATTGATATTCAACAGCCTGTGCACTAGGACAAACAGTTCTGATTCACAGCTGTTTTGATTCACAGCTATTTTGATTAGAATGGAAAGCAGAACAGAACCTGTATGTAAAGGGCTTGCCTACAATTCTTCTAGTCCTACACCCCTGCAGAACAACCCCAACCAGTCAGCTAAAGATTATCTAATTAGTCTGACTGCTACTCTTCCAGGACTGACAAAACAGCATGAACAGGGAGATACAGTCTTGCTCTGTCTAGCCAAATTCTGTTCTTTTCACACTGGAAGGCTGCAGACATTCAGCCACTGTGGGCACAGTGAAAACAAGTTTAAAGACCAGCCAAGCAAGTTGTTCTAATTTACCTGCTGCGTGTTACCTATTGTGCAGTAAACATCAGAGGCTAACTCTTCACTCAGAGTTAACTCCAAGTGTCTTGACTTACTCCTTCAGTAATGAATAACCACTTCATGGGTATCCAACAGTAGAGATGTCACAGCAGCGACAGCGAAACATCTGATGCTGCAAATTTATATTCGTGTTACCCTGCAGCAATATGCTCATGTGCCCACAACTATCAGAAAATGAGTAGATGTGCACCACGTTGGAACTGAACACTAGCAAGCAATCACATCCTCAAATCTAATCTCTTGGGGCACAAGAATCCCAAGTCCTTTTTTTCCCCTCCATTACTCAAATGCCATTATAAATGCATGAAGCCTAGTAAAAGAGAATCACTTTCCAGTTGAGCTCTTTAGACACCACCACAATACATGTATTTTGATGATTAAATCATGAAAATCACTTAACAACTGGGAATCACTACTCAGCACAGCTTTAGAAACAGATTTGCCTGCATGTTACTCAGCTAAGCATTAACAGAGCAGGCAGAAACTGAACTAGGTTCAACAAGGGCAGGCACAGAGTGAATGCTACATGTTGGGAAGAACCCCATGCATCAATAGCTTCAGGACTGATCTGCTGAAGAGCAGCTCTGGGGAAAAGGATCTAGGAGTCCTGGTGGACAACAGGGTGACGATGAGCAGCAACGTGCCCTTGTGGCCATGAAGGCCAATGGTCTCCTGGGGTACACTAAGAGGAGTGTGACCACTAGGTGGTTGCGAGATTCTCCTCTCCCTCTACTCTGCTCAGGTTGCATCTGGCATACTGCATCCAGTTCTGGGCTCCCCCAGTTCAACGGGGTCAAGGAGCTACTGGAGAGTACAGTCCAGAGCTACTAAGATGATCAGTGGGGTGGAGCATCTTCCTTATGAGGACAGGCTGAGAGCACTGGGCTGTTTAGCCTAGAGAGAAAGAGTCTGAGGGGACACCTCATAAATGCTAAAGGGTCAGCATCAAGATGATGGGATCAAGCTCTTCTCAGTGGTGCCCAGTGACAGGACACAAGGCAATGGGCATAAACTGGAACATAAGAGGTTCCATCTAAACGTGAGAAAAAACTCATTTACAGTGCAGGTAACAGCTGCTCAGAGAGGTTGTGGAGTCTCCTTCTCTGGAGACATCCGAGCCTGGACATGTTCTTACAGGGTCTGCTCTAGGATAATCTGCTCTGGTAGGGGCAGGTCACTTCAACCCCCACTACTCTATGATTCTGTGACTCTGAATGCAAAACATATGTATCACATATTCTCTAGGGTGGAGGAACAAGCAAACTTACAGTGAAAGCTTTAGTGGAGGACAACAGCATGCTCTCTAGAATATTCAAAGTCTATCAAAGTTTTCATTGCTGAAAACACTGCCAAACAGTAAAAGTAAGAAAATGAAAGGCAGAAAGTACAAGAGAAAAGTTATTTTGACTAGTAAGAGTAACCACCATGAATAACTATGTTCCTTCCAATGGCAGTACTAGGCTGTGGAGCTTGTGCTCAGTCCTGGACCACTCTCACAACAGTTTGTATAAAAAGGTGACAAAAAGTACACGTCAGCTCCACTCAGCTGATATACCCAAGGGTACATTAGAGAAACAGAGTAAGTACATTACATTGCTTAAATGAATGCTGTTTTTAAGAAAGGAATACACAAACCTATGTCTCCAGTTAAAATGCAAGCGTGTGCCACTCTTAATATATCTAGAAGGATGCCCATAGATAATTCACCATTTATTAGAGATGCAGTTAGGGAGATATTTGACATATTCTGTGTTTGTCAGTATTTAGTATCAAGGCACTGCAGTTAAAAAAACCCTGTCAAACAAAAAAAAAAACAAAAACCCCAAAATACAATTTCCCCCCCCTTTATCTATCCCTAAAATTACTTCACTAAAGATTTTATTAAAATTCTAATTTAGTGTGTCATCACTGCACTGATAATAAATTAAAAATTAAATCACTACAAGCTGAATCTAAAAGACAGTTTTAGCACACAGTTTTCATTACCTTTAATACTAAAATTTAAAACAAGTTACACTAATTAACCAAGAAGATACTACAACTTTCTGCAGCTTACCTCATCTGTCATCCCTGCTCTGATAAGAGTGAAGAGATACTTCAATAACCTTGCTTCATCTTCTTGGTCCAAATCATCAAGAGGCAGCTTCTGTCTTATAGGAGCATCTGGATCCTACAAGGGACAAAAGTCACCATCTATCCACGCAACGACTGCAGGCCTCTCCCAGCCCCATTCTGTAATTTAGAATCACTCACACGAGCACAACCACCTGTACAACCCATGTCCTGTCTAGCACGATACTTTATCATTTCTTTTACTCCCCTTTTGTGAATGTTTCTATCAGAAGGAACCATTCTGATTTAATTTACTCCAACCACCTTATTTTTTTGCCTCAAACTTGCCATCTTTCAGCTCTTCTGACCTTTCCACTTTTGCCTCTCCACCTACTAGACTGTTTCTCCTCCTCCACCAACTGTGGCTTTTCACAACAGCTGTATTTGCTCCTACTTAATCCAAACAGATTTTTCTCAACCCAATCAGTACCTCAGATTACTCTCCAATTAAATTAATCTTTTATGACTGCTTTGCTGTGACTGAGACACTTCATTACCTCCTTCTACTGGACAGTCATTATTTTGCTTTACTTCCCTTCTCTTAGCTTTTTGAGTACAGGAGTTCTCAAGGAATTCCATGAGGACTTGGTTTCATTGTATTGTAAAAAGACAGCACGCCCTTATCTGCAAGGACTTCCAAACAGCTTTATAAGCTTTTCTGGTTAGGAAAATGAGTTTGTTTCAGAAATTAGAAGTACTAATAAAGGCATTTACTGCACTATGATGGAGAGTGGAAGTGACTGCTGGAAGAAAAGGGAAGTTGCAATACTCCAGCAGTAACTCCAGCAGTACACTGCCTCATGATTTCTCCACTGTTCATCTAAAACACAGATAGCAGTGCTATCTAGCACTACTGTCTTTGGAGAGTACAACTAACAACTGGTGGAAGGCTGTGAAAATATCATAGAAGCTCCTTCTAACCCATTCTGAAACCAAAACTTATTTTTAAAGAGTACTTACCAACTCTGTTACCAGAGGCCGAGAACTTCCCATGTATGTACCCAACTGTCGTTGCTTCAGGATATGTAGTGTGTTCTCCCTGAAAGCAGTGAAAAACAAGCAATTCAATTTTCTAACAAGCAGCTTTTATTAAGACACAAATATTGATTGAAAGCTATTTTTTGTTACAGGGTTCCAGAAAAGCCACACTTGGTTTGATTTATCATAACAGTATGTTACTCTTGTGAAAATGCAACAACTGACCAGAAGAACAGTGTAAGAATCAATTTGTGAACCCTTATTTCAAAACCAATCTATTATTTCTAGCATTAATATATTTATCTATCAATTGATATCTGCATGGCCAAAATTGTCCATCAGCATTCACTACAAAGAGAGCATAGGACTGAAATTCAATTTAGGAGGAGCACACAATTCCAAAAGTCTGTTTGACTTTGAGGGTGACAGAGCACTGGAATGGACTGCCCAGGGAGATTGTGGAGTCTCCTCCTCTGGAGACATTCAAAACCAGGTTTATTCTAGGCATTTAGCATGAAAAGACAGCCTTTGGTCTTTTCTGTTGTAAAACTCATAATTGGCAATAAAGATGATGTAATGGCTTCTGATGAAGGGTAAATGACACAAAGTGAACACAACAACTTAAGTGGCTAAGAATTAAAACCAAAGAACTGACCACCTGAGAAACACAGAATCACTCTGGTTGGAAAAGACCTCTGGGATCATCAAGTCCAACCATCCACCCCACCTTACAAGTTCACCCCTAAACCACATCCCTCAACACCTCATCCAAATGATCTTTAAACACATCCAGGGATGGTGACTCAAACCACCTCCCTGGGAAGCCCATTCCAGTGCCTGAGCACCCTTTCCGTGAAGAAAATTTTCCTAATATCAAGTCTAAACCAACTCTGTTGTAACTGGAACCCAGCCCTCTTGTTTTATCACTAATTGCTTGTGAGAAGAAACCAGCACCAGTGATTCATTGTCTGTGACTCTCATATTTGATAGGAGCACGTACACAATGAAAATAAGCCCAAACTCACCAATATACGGACTTCGCGTAAAATTCAATATTGTCAGAGAAGTCCCCAATTTCATCCTTGGCAATGCTCTCTAGCCAATCAACCACCAGCTGGAGTAAGATTAATTGCATTATTTTAACAACACATGTAATAAACAACTTTCGAACTGCCCTCCTCTCATCTCTGTATCTACTTGTCACACATGGTAACCAAAACCAGACGCATTCTGAAGATTATTCCACTTTCATTTTCAGTGAACAACGTGAAGGTTTTTAGGAAATTTCATCTCTATTTCTCTCTAGATGCTGCAGTTACTACAGTGCTACTCAGCAGTGTACTAATCACTATCAACAGTAAGAGCAGCACTAAATGGAAATAGCTGTCAGCCTTCCACCCTCTCCAAACTCGCCTGGAAAACATTTTTGATCTTTAAGAAGCTACAGAATGTTATTTTCATGCATACAAAAAGTAACATCAGTGGAAATAATAATAAAGAAGTATTAGAAACAGCTTGAAAAAGTATTTAGAGCATGAGTGCTTATCAACATTTAAGTGCCTACAGACCCATTTTCATTCTCAAACACTTTCCATCATACCTGGCTCTGTCGAACAAGTGAATCTTTCTGAAACAAGTTGTCTACATGTGTTTTTTCACTAGCAGTTAAAACCTGTTCAAGAAAAGAAGATAATTATTTAGGACCATTATTATCTCATGGAAAGACCCTGTTTAAGAAAAGGCCACCATTATTTAAGACCATTATTATCTCATGGAAAAGAAAACCTGCCACAAAACCACGAGTACCAAACGGAACATGGTTCGGTCCATACGCTTTCTACAAGCTCAAGATGCTACATCTCCTCTACCCTCTTCTTAAAAAATAGATGATGCTACAAGCTTGTTTTATTTGGATGAGCTTTTACATCCAGGTGCACTAAAAACTGTAAAAATGAGACTCAGAATGTAATTTTGTGGAGTCTCCTTCTCTGGAAATGTTTAAAACCTGCCTGGACTTGGTCCAGGTGATCCTGCTGCGCCGGAGGGGTTGGACTGGATGGTCTCTCGAGGTCACTTCCAACCCCTAATGTTCTGTGATTCTGTAATTTACAAATGTATGAGCACAGAAAGATTTGACACAGGAGATTGATCCTGCTGTGGCAGGGGGACTGGATTAGATGATCTTTCAAAGTCCCTTCCAATCCCTAATGATTCTATGATTCCACTGCACTCACATCAGCCTAAATCCCACGTATGACTGTATACATTAAAAAGATCTTCTCTAAGACCAAATGTACACTTCACATGAACAAGCAGCAAAAAACAGACAACCCCAGAACTCTGATCCTGCTCTCCTGCATTAACTCAGCTATCATTAGACCCGCAACAAAAAGAGAACAGAATGTGCATCTTCCTAAAAGACACAGACACAACAGTGTTTATCTTAACAGTGACAACTTAGCAGTGGGGAAACCTGGAGGAAACTATTTTATGAGTAAGGAAAAAAAGCAACTGAAATCATAAATTTTACAAGGGCAGAGTCACTTGACTTATTGTTTTGTCTTGCTAAGCATATTTTGGCAGCAAAGCCTGGAAGCTCTATACTGATGCAGACAAGATGACTACAGCTGGAACACAAAAGCTGAAGAATTTTCATTTCTCTTGAGATAAGCTGGACTGGAATCAGCACGGCAAAGGCTAGACAGCTTGAGACTACACATTCTTCCTGTAGGAAAAGCAAAATTATCTCTGGCCTACAGGAAAATTACAGCTACTGATGCAACTTTTAAAAAGAAATAGTTGTTTCTAGTGGAATTTTCAAGTGTATGTAGAATCCGTAAGAAAATAAAACAAAGTATAATTTATAATGCTTTTTGCACTAGCATTTTCTCCTTGTAAGTGAATATTTAAATTAACTTTTCACAATATTTAGAATTATTTAATATTTTTCTTTGTAAGCAGCACTTTTTCACCTTGAAGTGGCAATAACATAAAAATTTAAAAATACAGGCTTTTAGCTTGAATTTGAGTTTATTAGAGGATAATCTGTAAAAAATATCTTAAATTCTTATTATAGAATAATTTTAAAATAATCTGATGGCTTAAAAAACCAAACCCTGGAAGTCCAAACTTACTGTGATATCAAATGCAGTTTCATCTTCCAGTGCAGACTGTATTCTGTCTCTAGAAAGAAAAGTGCAAAATGTTAATGACTAAGGTAGCACTGAAGAAATTGAGTAGAGTGCAAACTTAGCAAAAGCCCTTAAAAAAGACTTTTACAACACAGTTTTTATGATAAAATACTAGAAGTTACAGAATCAATAGTAGTCTTGTTTACCATTTCACTTTTGTAAATATACAATAGACATATTGGCATCTAGTTCCACAAGGAGGAAATCTTATGAGGAGAGACTGAGAGAGTTGAGGCTGTTTAGTTTGAGGAAGAGGAGGCTAAGGGGTGACCTCATCGCTCTCTACAACTATCTGACAGGACATTGTAGAGGTGTCGGTGCTGGGCTCTTCTCACAGGTTATTAGTGACAGAACCAAAAGGAAGAGCTTCAAGCTTCAACAAGGTAGGTTTAGAAATAGACATCAGGAAGAAATTCTTCACAGAGAGAGTGGTCAGGCACTGGAATGGGCTGCTCAGGGTGGTGGTTGAGTCACCATCCCTGGAGGAGTTTAAAAGACGCTTAGATGTGGTGTTGGGGGATCTGATTTAGCGGTGAACTGGTAGAGTAGGATTGATGCTTGGACTCTATGACCCCAAGGGTCTTTTCCAACCTGAATGGTACCATGATTCTATGAGTACCTAATTAGTATGTACTCAACTGCATCACTCCACATTTATAGATGAATTAAAAAAATATATCCAAGAAAGTCAGCTCACTGTGAAAACACAAGGTGCTTTTAGCAGGAATTACCTATAAAGCGAGGACAACAGTCTCCAAGTTACCATCTCCTGCTTCAGAAGCCACAAGACACTGGCAGTTTTTGAAAACTTCTGCTGTCCAGGAGTTGCCCGATAAACTATTTTCCCTAGTATGTTCACCTGAGGTAAATGAATTAAGACCCAGTTAGTGTCACACACTGTGAATTCTCAGCTTAAAGAAAACCAGCAATACTACTTTAGGAAGGGACTGTAAATGACATCAAATTCCAAGCAAACTACTCACCTGACTGTTACAAATATTTTCATACTCTTCCACAAGATCGAAAATGGTAGTTGATGTATGCTTCAGGAAGGAGTGTAGAAAACTTGAGTACATGCTCATAGTGGCTGGAATAGATTTAAAAAGAAATAGCCATATTAGTCAAACTCAGCTTGGTAAAAAAAAACCCAACCGACTACCAAAAAAAGTCCTTCTGATAACAGGGCATCTCAGTGATGGTGACAAAGCACTGGAATGGGCTGCCAAGGTGGGCTGTGGAGTCTCCTTCTCTGGAGACATTTAAAAACTGCCTGGACATGTTCCCGTGTGACTTGGTCTAGGTGATCCTGCTTGGCAGAGGGATTGGACTGGATGATCTTTTGAGGTCCCTTCCAATCCCTAATGTTCTGTGATTCTGTGATTTGTGCCAGGCTCTACAGAAGACGCTCTCATCTGGTTCTACAGAGACACTCTCAAAGTCCAAAAGATTAACTATTTGAACTTTTAAAACAATGCTGTTCTTAACAAAGAAATAGCATAGTAATACAGAAAGGGAAAAAAGGAGGGAACACAGGCCTATTTATTTCTCAAAAAGAAGAAGTGTGGTCAATTATAGTGAAAGCTTCAGATTATCTCACCAGCTTCCCCAGGATCATCTTCACGCAACAGTACAGCACTCATGGTGACATCTTCTGTCACATTGGATGTATCTAGATTTACAAACATTCCTTTCTGCTGAGGCGAGAGGGCCATCGTCCAGACACTTTCATCCAACTAAAAGAGTAACAAGAACATAAGGAAAATAAACACCAACCTCAGCCTACTGTAAGCCTAGCTCCAGGGTTTTTCCTTCTATATGGATGGTATAAACACAACAATCCTAGAAACTAGTAGTGAAGTAACTGTGCCTTTAACAAACAGTTCTGAAAAGATGAAAATGTATCAGGAAAAAGGAGATTATAAAAATTCTTTTTCAAGAAATAGCAAGATTAGTAGTTAAACAGATAAGACTGTCTACTTTAAAACACCAGAACTCACTTTTCATCATAAAAATTACTAAGCTATCATACTCTGTTATGCTAAATATTTACTTAGTAAAACAGAGTACTTGTTCCAGGTAAAGAGAGACAAAATAACACTGAGTAGGCTATTGGCTATTAAGCAGTGAAAAGTGCAGCAAAATGAAACAGAACCATTGACCAGTCTTGCAGCCCTCTTGGTGAACTGCTCAAAACCATGTGATCAAGTGAAGCAGTGTTCAAAAGCCAGTGGACAAGAGGAAAAGGCCTCAAGCTGCACCAGAGTAAGTTCAGGTTAGGCATTAGGGAAAGCTGCACTGGAAAAGTCATCAGGTGTTTGAACAGGCTGCCCAAGGAGGGAGCTGATAGGTAGTTGTGTAGATACAGAGCTTAAGGACAGGATTTAGTGGTAATGGAAACAGGAAACTGTACATATTTCCATCATAGCAACTGTTTTCTCAGCAGCAATGAATCCTATGCAAAGACCTAGAGATGTGTCACTGGTTGACTTTTTCCTTTCTCATAACCCTAATTTCTTAATCCTATTCAAAAACTGCTGTCATATAACTATTGTTTTGCCTTGAATGCCCCAGTTTCTACCAGTGCTCCTCTAGCCTGGCCTCTCTCTGCCATTACTGCTCTGTAGCCAGCCAGAACAGAGTTAGAGTACTTGGCCTGCAGAGTAGAAGTAACAAGAGACTCAGTTCTAGTAAAAATCCAATCATGTCTCTGTGAGAAAACACAAAACAGGGTGATGAATGTTATTAGCTACCAGCTAGGACACTTCCACAACACGTAACTTTAAGTCCTTTTTCCATGACCTTCCTGAGAAAGTCTTTGCTCAGCCACAAGCCTCTCCCTCCTAATCCAAACTGCATTCAAGTCAGTGCAAAAATACTCACCTAAAATGTACCCCACTCACAAAACACTAGTTACAGAACAAAAAGAGGCTCTGAAGCAGACAAGTGCCACATCAACTTGGCCCCAGAGCCCGATAATTTAAAGAAATAATGAGCTGCAACAAACTGTACAACTAACTAGAAGGGAAAACAAATTAAAATGCACATTCAGGAAGACAACTTGTTAATTTAAAAATGAGCAGACTTAAAACACTTCAGTTGTCCTCAGTGATAACTTTTCTAATCAGTGTTTCTCCAAAGACATTACAGTAGAAGATAATTAACGTCATCTAAAGAGTCATCAGAAGATCTTGTTCTTTGAAGTCCAAACATTAACATCCAAGTGAAGCCTAATACTGCCAAGTGATAAAATACGAAAAACTCTAAGGTTTATCTTGCTAACACAGAGCAATTAATGGTCTTTGAAGAATCTGTAAACAAGCAAAGTTGTGATTTTTGTAGTGAGGAGCTGATGTTACAAGGACTACCTTAACACACGTGGTGTATTTAGCAAGTCCTTACAACTCTCTGTTATTCCTAATGGTGCTATCTCCAAGAACACCAGAGTAATCAACACTACTAGCAGCAAGTAGTAATAGTAGTACTAGCATGACTGTACCACCCACAGTGTGTCCTTGGTGCAAACAACAGTGAAACACTCTACACATGTAGTTTCACAGAACAAAGGAGAGAAAAGTGCTCTATTCATCTTACTGCTGACAGACTGCCAAAACATCCAGAAGTTGGTAGAAGCAGAGGAGACCTCCCTCCTGTTCCTAGCATGGCAGACATGTCTGACGGGTTCATGGAGGTTCGAGTTAGTGCTGTAAGTAAAAAAGAGAGATTTTTCTGAAAAGGGAAAGTTTTTAAGCAATCAAGCAGCTCCAGAGGAAATCTTTGGAGATACAAATATTTATGAAATCCTGTTTCATCACAAAGGAGCCTGATGGAGTAGTCCATCTTAATTTTCTGTCTACGAGAAGGCTTCAGCAAAGCCATAAATGTCAATTATAAAAGAAAAGACACTCTTGGGCCCAACAACACTTACAAATAGATAAGTTTAATTATCAATAATGCAATGTAATAACCTATGCATCTAGTTATGCTGGAATTACACAAACACCCTGTATACCAAGTCTGGAGCACACCCAAGACCCAGTTTTTCAAGTAGTGAACACATAAACACAAAGCCTAAATCAGACACAAGGCCGACCAAGCCAGCAATACACAATCCCCCAAACAAAAGAGCACAGCCAAGGTCTCCATGAGGCTCCGTCCTGTTTGGAAGCAGAAGATCAAATGCCTATAGCACTTTTTTGTTTGGGGTTTGTTGTTTTAAGTTTTTGAGATAAACAGAACATTCTTGGAACATAATCCCTAGTCCTGAAGATTGCCAAGAGTGAGTGATATCCTCTAATTTAAGGGGAAAGGTCATTGACAAGAGATACAGGAACCCTAGAGGACTTCATATGAACAGGCAGATTTCGTTTTCCAGGCATTGAATTTCAGATAGATAGTTGAAGATAGAGATAGTTGAAGAACCAAATGTTTCTGTCCTAAGGTTTACGTTCATGTATTAACAAATTTGCCCTCAGCTCTAGAGAAATGAAAGACAGGCATACTGAAAATCAAGGATGCAAATTAATTTTCTATTTGTAGAACTGGAACTACAGCTACTAACATTAGAAGTCTTCACTATAAAGTTGCAGATCGAAGTGTTTAAATTGTTAATGGGTCATCCTTCTCTTTTATCCTCCACAGTACAAGAAAGTAACTGCTATAATCCCCTCCTACCCATACAATACAACACACTCAAGGCTTAGGAACTGACAGGGTTGTAGAAAAGAACTATGTTGAATAATTCTCAAATAGTTTCTAATACCCCCAAACCCACAATTAGGAGGAACTAACATCAAAAGAAGAAAAAAACAAACCCTTGTCCTCAGGAGAGGAGATAACAGACATACTTCATAAGAACACTTCAAAAGATTCATGGGCTGTACAGTGGGAACAGAAAGAGGAATGAAAATGCCAATGCTTTGTCTGACAATCTCGAGACGGTTTAAAAAGCAGCAGCTCTAGTCTGCGCAGCAGGTTACACTTGTGACTCTCAGAAAATCAATGCAGTGGCAGAGGTACAACTGATGAAAGCCAGGATGCCAAGGAGAAATGCAGAGCTGCACTAACTAAGTGCAAAAGTCTTTGGATTAAATACTGCAGGATCATCAAAGAGCAAGTTTTCTGGTAAAGGACTCCCTGTCCAGTCATAATGCCATCTGAAGGAAGTTTATCACTAATTGCAGCCACACGTGTGGATAACTGTCAGCTGTGTTTAGGGAAGTTTGCAGAGAAAAACCCTATTTAGAAGCCAGAAAGTCTCCTCCTGGAGTCTGTTGAAAACTAGACGGTAGGTTTACAGAGTACATGCTCTCAAATAACGTCTGATGCTACATCTCTGTGTTGACCTGTTCATAGAAATGAACAGAACTGCTCAACATTAAACCTTCTGGTGCAGAGTATTTTTGCATCTGTGATGTCTGCTTTCATAGAATCACAGAATCACTAGGGATTGGAAGGGACCTCAAAGATCACCCAGTCCAATCCGCCTGCAACAGCAGGATCACCTAACATCATCTCTGTATATGGTTTGGGAGCAGCTGCTGCAAAAGGAAACTACAAGCTACCTCTTAGCTAAATCCTGTACTGCTGAGCTTTCTGAAAGCAGACAAATCAGAAACTTCCTAGTGACAAAATCATAGTATGCACTAACTGAAATAAAGATGTTCACTGAAGACAGACAACAGTCAACATAAAAGTAGGAAAAGAGCTACTTGATTCTGAGGAGCTCTCTGATCAGCAGTGTGTGACACACAGTGTTCCTGTCTTAACTAACACATCACCTATCTCCAAGTAGTCCCGGAAGGAGGATGTGGAGCAGCAGAAGGTGCAATCATCTTCTTGGAGCTTAATGGAAAACACTCTGTTTGGATGATTATGCGAAAAAGAAATCCTTTATATAAACATCTGAATGATGACAAAAGACTACAAGAGACTGCAACAAAGAAAAGGGAAGTAAACCCTGGTGATGACATGGAAACGTAAGGAATATGAATACTTCTTTATTTCACCCACAGCTAGTGTGGATGGCACTGAGAGGATTACAGGCCTTTTCATAGTATGCTTAGTGTCACGTTAACTCTAAGAACTTGCAGTTTCACGGTCCCTTAATCAACTTCACAGCCCCTCACACTAGACCGGCTGCAGTGTATCCACATCTTTCTTTTTACAAATTGTTATCAAACATGAAGTCCAAGCATGTAATTCCTTCAATTAAATGCTAAATGGAGAAAGCTGTCTTACCTGGCTGGCGAAGCAGTGAGCCAGGGGTTCGGGAAAGGAACTGGCCTCTAGGCGTTATGTTTCCAACAGTATCATCCAGTGATGCAAGAACTGATTAACAAACAAGTTAAGAAACACTCCTGTAAGCACGCTTTAAGCTCTATTCAAACAAGTGTGAATACTTGGGAAGGAAAACTGCTGTGGCTTGAGTGTTATGAAGATTACACATCTTGCTTTTCAGACTAAAGATAAAGCCCCGTTTGTAAGTTTGAGTTAAGTCACAAAATGTTTCACCACAAACCTAAAGGGCTGGAAGGGACTCTACAATGTAAAATTCTGCTAAGATAAAGGAAAATACCTCTGGGCCACAAGGAACTACCTTATGCTACATAAAACATAACAAGAAAATCTAAGACTGAATGTATTTTAAAAAAACAAACCAAAGTAACAGCAAAATTTTGACTGCATAATATCTCACAGATCAGCAAACAACGTCACATCATGTTCACACACTCCTCGCTTTGTACGACACTGTATACGTTCTCAACATGCTCAAATTCAAAGCAACAGTAAATGTACAGCTTGTGACTACAACAAGCAACAATTAAAGAGAACACACGAAGTCTTTACAGGAAAAGGATACCTGAAACTCTTTTCTGAGTGCTCTGTCTCCGTGTGGGTCTGGTCATCTCTACATCACAGGGAGATAAAATGTCTCCGAAACAGCTTCTAGAGAAGAGCAACACACAAGTTTTGCAGGTGAATCCAAGCAAAACATATCCTGAGACTTTTCTTTGTTGCTTCAAGTAACTCCACACCTGGGAATGGTAAGCAAAGTGGTACTGATGCAGTTTTCCCTGCAGAACATCTAGTGTGGCTCATCATATCAGGAAGAGTCTGACTTACTACAGATCATCACAACAGACATTTTATTAAAAAAAACAAAACAAACACAGCAGCAGCTAGTTACTGTGAAACAGGTTGTATGTGGTGAGGCTGAGGCAGCTGAGGCTGTTCAGCCTGGATAAAAGGAAGCTGAAGGGAGACCTCATTACTCTCTACAACTACCTGAAGGGATGAAGGGAGGCTGTGGTTAGGAAGGTGTTGGACTCTTCTCCCTACTGATTAGTGATTGGACAAGAGGAAACAGGGTCAAGCTGAGTCAGGAGAGTTTCAGGTGGGATCTTAGGAAAAATTTCTTCACAGAAAGAGTGCCGAGGCATTGGAACAGGCTGCCCTGGGAGGGGGTGGAGGCACCATCCCTGGAGAGGTTCAAAACAACAGGCAGACGCAGTGTTTCATAAGATGGTTTAGTGGTCGAGGTTGTAGGGCAGGTGGTTGGACTTGATGATCTTGGACATCTTTTCCAACCTTATTGATCCCAATATTCGACAAAAATAAATTCTGGACTGAAAAATTAAACTGAAATTATGACACGATTCCACTGTTTGATTTTTAATCTTCAGATACACAGAACCACCACAGACCGTGTCTTGCAGAGGAGGACAAACCCACGTTAACGATTTCTACAGCTAAAATCACTGAAAGGCAAAGGAGAAGCTACAGGTGGGCCGCGAAGGCCGTGACTGCCTGCGCAGGTCTGTCCACACTGCGGCCTGTCACAGCCCTGCTCACGGGTGTGAACCTACCAGCTCCTGTTCGACCAGTAACCCCCCCAACAGAGAAAATCACACGGACGCGAAGTTCCCGGGTGACCGAGAAGCCTCCGGTACCCCTCAGAAACCGCTACAGCCTCGCCGCGGCTCCCAGCCCGCTCCCCCGCGGCCGCTGCGTCACACCGCCCCACCGGTACCGGCAGACACCGCCCTCCGCGCCAGCTCCGCTCCCACCTGTCCATGGCGGCCTCAGGCCCGGCGCGGCGCAGCGCTCCGCCGCTACCACCGTTCCCGCCTCCGCCTGCGGACCCGGAAGAAGCAGCGCGAGCTTCCGCCCGCGCCGGTTCGGAGGGGCGGGGCGGGGCGGGGCAGGGAGTGGTGCTGCAGTGCGCGTGCGCCTGGCCCCGAGAGGCGGTGGGTGCGGCGATGGCTCCGTGGGACCCGGCGCTTGGTTACGTTGGCGCGTCTGCAGCCACGCGTGTGCTTCTCTCCCTCTGCCGTTTCCCCCGGTGTAACTTTGGCTGAAGGTGTGAAGTAGCAGCTTCCGTACGGGAAGGGAGTTGCTCTGGAGAGCATCTGATCCAACTGCCCTGCCAGAGCAGGGTCCACCTTCCTCCCCAAATGGATTTTGCACACCGTTCAACGATAGAAAAACATTACTCCCACTCTGTTAATATTTGTTCAAATTACTGCGCTGCTCGCAGTAGTTGATTGTGCTCGAGTACAAGGAAGGCATTAGGGAAAAAAAACTAGTCACAGAATCACAGAACATTAGGGATTGGAAGGGACCTCAAAAGATCGTAGTCTAGTCCTCCTGCCACAGCAGCATCACCTAGACCAAGTCGCACAGGAACACATCCAGATGGGTTTTAAACATCTCCAGAGAAGGAGACTCCACAACCTCCCTGGGCAGCCTGTTCCAGGGCTCTGTCACCCTCACTGTGGAGTTCATTCTCATATTCATGTGGAACCTCCTATGTTCCTACTGACACCCGTTGCCCCTTGTCCTATCATTGGATGACACTGAGCAGAGCCTGGCTCCGTCCTCCTGACACCTGCCCTTTCCATATTTATAAACATTAACAAGGTCACCCCTCAGTCTCCTTTCTTCCAAGCTCAAGAGATGCAGCTCCCTCAGCCTTTTCTCATAAGGGAGATGTTCCACTCCCTTCATAACCTTTGTGGCTCTACACGGGAAGTACTCAGAGCAAAGTAGGTATTTAAATTCCTCGTTCAAATGGATAAGTCTTAAAATGGCTGAAACAGGCAGCAGAACTGCATGAGAGCATCTGAAGTCCCACAGCTTCCTTTAGATGCTGCTAAAACACTGCAGCACCCAAGCTTGGTGTCTCATTGAAGCCACTGGAGAGCCTAACCTTAGAAAGCTTCACAAGAAAAAGAAAACTGAGAAGCCTTATGAAGATTGGGCATGCAAGAACACATCAAGCAGAGGAGGCTTAGAGAATAGTCACCAAGGAAATGGTACCTGGGGTTGTTCTTCAACAGAATTTCTCTCTCAACGCATCCTCACAAAACAGCGCAGCATTAATGTCTCTGGTGCAACGGGAATTTCAGAGCGACACGCAAGTCTGGTTCAGTTCTTTGCCAACATCTCACACTCTGAGGCTAAACCCTATCTCGAGGCAGAAAAATATAAACGACTGAGAGATATAATGATGACAGAGAAAATGCTTCCTTTGTGTGCTGCCTCAGGCTTTTCAAAGCAAAGACCAATGAGAGCAAAGCAATGGGGTTGAAAAGAAGTTAAGAGGGCAGCACAGATGCTAACAATCCCCCACAGACTAACTTGTAAAAGACTGGGGCCTTTGAGAGAACCTGTCTTACTCTATACAGCCTCTTTCAGTGTAAGCTAGGGAAGCACCTTAGAGGATTCCAGTTGGCTCCAGTAAGGGGGGGGAGAGGGTAAGATAGGAACACAGCAAAAAACCTGGAAGTGTGTTTTCTGGCAGTTATTTTGACTGACATCCCACTGCTTAGTTATCTAATGACAGGGGAAGATGGGGGAAAAAAGGGAGGAGGGAAAAAAAGAACTGCAAGTCTCATCTTACACTTCCAAGAAACAGAAGGGAATGCAAATGTCATATAAAGGGCTCTGAGTTAAAGTTTATAATTAAAATTCATAAATCCATCTTAAGGCTCACATGCTGGCATCTACACCAGTCCAAACTGCAGCCATATTGTTGAAGTATCACAGAATCACTCTGGTTGGAAAAGACCTCTGGGATCTAGTCCAGCCATCTACCCTACCTTACGAGTTCACCCCTAAACCACATCCCTCAACACCTTGTCCAAACCATCTTTAAACACATCCAGGTATGGTGACTCAACCACCTCCCTGGGAAGCCCATTCCAGTGCCTGACCACCCTTTCTGTGAAAAAAGTCTTCCTAATATAAAGTCTAAACCTCCCCTGTTGTAACTTGAACTCATTCCCTCTTGTTCTATCACTAATTGCTTCTGAGAAGAGACCAGTACTAACCTCTCCACAACGTCCTTTCAGGTAGTTATAGAGAGTGATGAGGTCTCCTCTCAGCCTCCTCTTCTTCAAACTAAAGATCCTCAGCTCTTTCAGTCTTTCCTCGTAAGATTTATTCTTCAGGCCCTTCACCAGCTTAGTTGCCCTCCTCTGCAGCTGCTCCAGCCCCTCCACATCTCTCTTGTATTGAAGCCTCTCCATACAGTAGTGCTACATGTTCTGGAGGCAATACAGGCAAAGAAAACTCAGCAGCAACCACCACACCGACTTGGTACATCTACGGCCAGTGCCCGGTATTCATTTGCTCCCTACTAGCTTTCTGTGAAGTTAACAGGGTTTACAGGATATATACACTTAGGATATAGTAGATTAAAATTAAACAAGGAAACTCAAGAGTCCAATTACTCTTTATGAAATGTTTAATATAGAATTGTATAAAATGCTTTGGCTGGAAGGGACATCGAAGATTGTCTAGCTCCAACCCTCCCTCTGCCAAGGGCAAGGACACATTCCTCAGGATGAGACTTTGAAGCCCTGCTGTTCTGTATACAAAGCTGCTTGTTGCCTTTCTCTGACCTTTTTCACTTCTAGCGTATCCTCTTTGAGGTTAGGAAACCAGGGGTATCCGTGTAATTCAAGAAACAAGCAACTCAGGGGTTTAAGCAGTACTGCAATCATAGAATCACAGACTGTTACTGGGTGCAAGGGACCTCAAAAGACCATCTAGTCCAATCCCCTGCAACAGCAGGGTCACCTAGACCAAGTCACAGAGGAACACACCCAGATACTACAATACTGAGAGCAGAGATCAAGACAATGAAACCACCTTGCTTACAGTCCCAGACTAAGAACGTAAAGTTTGTGAAAGACCTAAGTATCATTCCAGTGAAAAGCAAAAGGTGCTTGAGAACCAGGATCAATAAAATTTAAGCATTCTGCTTCTCTAATGCTTCATCTTAAAGAATGAAATAAACTGTGTTTTGTTAAACACTCCAGCAACTTTTTCTTTGCTTCTATTTTTCTCCCCACATCAACAGGCAAAATAAAAACTAACTTGAACCACACCCTAGTGGCACTGGGACAGCAGTTTAAATTGAATAAAAAGCTTTGTCTGTCCTGACACATGGCTACATCTTTCCATTACAAATCAAAAAGTGCTACAGGCAGCTGCATACAGACTGACCTCTTCCCAGTGAGGGTGACAGAGCACTGGAACAGGCTGCCCAGGGAGGTTGCGGAGTCGTCTCCTCTGGAGACGTTTAAAACTCACCTGGACGTTGTTTGTGTGCGACTTGCTTTAGGTGATCCTGCTCTGGCAGGGGGATTGGACTGGATGATCTTTCGAGGTCCCTTCCAATCCCTAATGTTCTGTGATTCTGTGACTATTTTTGACCATTCCCATCTAGAAATAACTTTCTATGGCTGATTTGTCTAAACGGAAGTCTATGTAGAACCAGTATCGTGGCAGAATCTCTCCCCTTCCAAATGACTCCCCAAACTTTCAAAGATTGGAAAAACCTTGGAAAAAAAAGAAACCCATCAATTTTTATTAATCTGTAGTTTGTTTAGAACATTTTAAAAGAAAATCCTCATCTTTAGAGTTCACCCATGAGGACACAGCAACTCTATTTACACCAGGAAAGGAGAAAAACACACAGTTTAATCAAAATTCCAAACTCCTCCCACCTCCCTTTTCTAGCATCACAATATCAGTACATGTTAGGAAACAAATTTAATATCTACCTCTACAATACTTTTCCAGAAGTTATGTTGTCTTTATGCAGAAGAGCAGTAGTTTGAGCTTACAGTCTGTTCATTCGGACCTCTGAAAACATCTCGCGATGTCTCCAAATATTCCTCTAAAGTTAAGCAAGTAGATAATCGTTTCACAGAGTAATTTGAGAATGAAAAAGGTCATCGGGAAGAAGGTAACTCATAAGAAAAAATTATACTCCGAGGAAAGAGTCCTAATAGCAAGAGTGCAATTCCAGTAAGTAATATTTCTATATTTCAGGACATCAACATGACTTTTTCCATAGAAAGCTCAGACATTAAATACTGACATATACCAACTTCAGAGCAGGGTGGAAATAAAGCAGTCCTACCCTCTGTGTGCGCTGTAAGCATAAGCTAACTTTACAAGCAGCAATACTTGTGTATTAACATGGAACTTGAAGAAACTACTGCCATTAGTTCTCAAACCAGGAATTATGCACGTTTTCGTCCAAAGCTCTACGAGAAGTGTTCTGTTTCTGTACAAGTAGTTCAAGCGTGAACTTCTCAAGCGCTGGTACACAAAGCAGTTATCCTGAAGATATGTAAGAGTTCGTTCAAAAAAACTGCAGCAGCCAGGATTCTTTGCTAAAACTGGTAACTGCTCACATAGCTCCAATTCCTGTGGGGAACTGGATGTTCACTTCCTCAGCGGGCACAGCTCCTCATGCCGCAATTACTTAGATACGAAGAACATTCTTCCATGGGTTTTTTTCTTACGCTTCATGTCCATCACTTCCTCAGCGTCATTTTGTCATGCATCTTCCCTTTAGCAAGCAGGACACAGCTCCCTTGACGCTGGCCTCAAGCTTATTCAAAGGAATGACAGATGGTAAGCTTTCAGGAGAAAAGAAGTATACTCAGGTATTACCTACGTTATGATGGATTGACTTTACAAATGTGGCCTGAAGTTCTAATTATAGAGGGCCCGCAGGGTGCGTATTGCACTGTTTCAGCACAATCTTTAGATGTCCAAGCCTAGAGTTCCTGAAGATTTTACTTCCCTGGGGACTGATCTGACTACCTCTAAATGCTTGAGGAACTGTACGTTCACTGTTCCGCAGAGCGACCAAGAATGCTTCGGTACAGAGCTTTCAGGACAAAGCCTCCTGTTCCCTGCAACCGGTACTCTTTGGCTGGACACCGAGACCAGACCAGGGCCCACTCTCTGACGTTATCAAAGGATTTTGTCTCCCTCCCACACAATGCCATCTGTACAGCTGCCTGGAAAAGAAACACATTAAACAGAAGACCAGTAAAAGGACAACTGGGACACAAAAGCATTGGAAGACGTGAATAAGCAGAGGTTGAAAGTGAAGAGAGGAAAAATACTGAATAGCTCATTAAGGAGGAAGGTGAAACCTAGTGAAAAGAGAACTAGAGCATCCAGTGCTCCAGTCTCACCTACTCTGGGGACCAATCAGATGCAGAGAGTACCAAAAGAAGCATTTATGGGGATCATCAATCACATGCTCTGATTTATCTTTCCAATGATAAATGAAAAGGAATTTCAGTCTTTGCTCTGACTTTGCCAAGTGAAAGAGTGCGTTACCTCCATTATCAGTGGTGACGACTGACGAAATTACCAGGAGGGAGGATCAGCTGGGCGCCTCAGTTCACACTTTGGGCAACGTAAACTACCTCAAAGCTTACTGGTATTAACCAACCTAACCTCACTGAATTTGCAGTCGTAATCCTGTGCCAGAGAAACAGGGGTAACCAAGTATTTGGGTGTGACACTAATTTTCAGTAGCATAGCCAAGATCAGGAAATGATCCACAGTCCACACATTCCAGTTCACAGTCCAACAGTGTTAAGGGATACTTGAGGTCTGCAAAACTCTGCACTCAATACTGCAAGAATGATTTAAAGGAAATCTGCAGAAGAGCAAACAAACAGAGATTTAATCATGCAGGAAAATCATATTTTCTCCCAAGAGTTTTTTTTTTTTAGCTACAGTAAGTCAATTTTAACAATGAATGCTTCCTGAAAAGAAGGAAAATAGCAAGCAGCATATTTTCACGTTCCCAAAGCAGCCACTGAGAGTTTGACCTTTGAAGACATTTTTCTGTTAAGACACTCCCTTACAGTAGAACTGGGAAGCTTCCAAGCCCAAAACTCTAAGTGGGATTTCATTCAGTCAGAAATTCACCCGCCCTAGCACATGGGATGCTATTAGAAGAAATATCTACAGCATCTACTTGTCAGAGGACAAAGCCATAATGGTTCCTTTCCATCCTACGATGTGTGAATCTGCACTGTGCGAGTGATTAGAAACTGGTATTTACTAGCACTACTGAAACACAAAACATTCAAGTAGTATATAACTGTAATGCAAGCCCTTGCATGGCAATCCAAATTTATTGAACTACTGATGCTAAGTCATACAAAATTGCACCACTTTAATTAAGGCTTTTAGTTTACATTTGGCCACCTCGAAGCAGTTGTAACATTAGGTTGGTCAATTTAAATACTGTGGCTCCCTGTTGGATATACACACAATCTTTACACCCAAACGTTAATGCATACAAAGCAACAAGGCATTGTTAAATAAATCGGCAAAAGTTAATTACTGCAACTTAGGCCCTGTGACCAATTACACATGATTAAAATTACTTCCCACATTCACATCCACAGTACTCTTCCACCATTTAACATCTCAACCAAAACGTTACACATGTAAAACAATCACTAACAGGCAAAAGTACTAAACCTGTATATTTGGTATTGCAAATACACTTATGCATGAGCAAGCAAGGGAATTCACAGTGAGAATCTACAGCTGCAGAAGCCTGAAAATGATTTACAAAAAATTGTTAAATCATTAAAAAATTGTTTTAAAATATACACTTCTTGTTGTAGACCCCCACTGTACACACAACTATAAACATTGTTCCCTATGTAAACAAGGAAAAGGAAACATACAATAAAAGGTTGAAAAGTCTGGACATTTCCTTCCCAACAGATATTAAAGGCCATGTCTTTAGTCAGACGTTATACTGAAAGGACTCTTAAAGACTAGATCACTGTCTCCACAGGTTTCTCCTAAAATTAAAAAACTATATAGCTGTTGTGTTAATCAAAGCGCTTTTGTACAATACGATGATGATGATGATCCTGTATTTCTTTAAAAAAGTTACAATAAGCTACAAATACCGATGAAGCAAAGTTATCTGGAGTAGTCTATATAGGAGCTCTTTGGACTTTCTTTTATTATGCTAAAATAGTGGTGCTTTTAGGATTTACATTATTGTACTCTCCAATAGAAAGTGGGGATTGTTGAAGTATACAGTACACAGTTTTCATACATGTACAACATTGGTGGATGAACAATGTCTCTTATCAGTAATACTGGATGTAGGCTCTGGTTTTACCAGTTGCATACACTTAGAATATTTATAAGTAAAAATCTCTCATGACACTGGAAAGTGATTAGAATGTGCAAACTGATGTAGTAGCTTTCATCCATTTCTTAAAGGGTACCACCACAGGAAAGTCCATTTAAGATGTTGGTAGGTTTAATAAAGTTGGAATGCTGGCACTGTTGAATTGGGCAACAGTTCTTCAGACCTATAATGACAAAACAAGGAGTTAGGGTTAGCAACAACTCTTTGTCATCGTTTTTCAGTTAAATCAACGAAAGCAGGAACTAGCTACGTTCTTAGCAAAAAGACTTAGAAAATAACCTTATTACTTTTCCTCTACTAATACCATTTGCACGGTACACACTCAAATAACAACAGTAAAACTGAGCTAGGATGCATAAGATAATCCAAGATGAGCTGTGGAAGTAGTATTTGATGGGTAGGACTAGCTTTGATTGGAGTAGAACAGCTCCAGTGGCTTTAAAAACAAAAACACATGGAAGATCAAGGCTCCAGAAGCAAAAGTCCCGCAGAGGAAACAGGACGTCCACTTCTGCTATCCTCAGCAAATGCTTTTGGAACCCTCTCAGTTTATTGCGAACTGACTCAAGCTGTTCAAATTAACTGACTTTTAATGACATCAAAAATTGCTAAACACAGCACTATGTGAATATTGTTAAACCCCTGTGATTTAGGACTATGTGACACCCTGCTAGGATTCCTCCAGTATATTAAACAGGTCTAACAGATGACAAAACAATGGTTCATACCCCTGAAGTAGCAACCACTCTGTATGTTCAATAAAATTCACAGAATGACAAAACATTTAGAGATTGGAAGGGACCGCGAAAGATCATCTAGTCCAATCCCCCTGCAAATCAAGATGAGGGGGCAACTTGCATGATGTCAGGCGACTCTAGACAGAACTCTGTCTATACTAAGGATGGAGGGGAAGTAATCTGGCCAAGAACAAGTTGCAGGGAAAAAATTGTGCCTGTTGAGTAACTTCTGAAAGGACCTGCTTAAAGAGCAGGCTGGAGCTTGCTGAAGCCTCCTTTTGGCAGCATGGGTTTAGTCACATAAAACATCAGCCAACAGCCAGCTGGGTAAGAAACTGATCAAGTAACCAACAGCTCCAGGTCAAGTATGTGGAGTGTTACAGTGATCACTTCATCCTTCTCTTCCAAGTGTACTAATTACAATGCAGCCTACAGAATATCTATACAACCCAAAGAAAGCAAATTCCTCGGACATCATTCAAATACATGTAGGAGTTCAAAGCAGAAGTGACACTTTAGCCTGCAAATGACCATATTTGACAGTGTGCATTCCTGATAATGGACCTCTTCCAGCATGTTTTTTAAAAGGCTAATAGAATAAAACCTTGTTTCCAAAAGCTAAAGGTCTGAGGCGCTGGAACAACTACTGTCAGTTTGCGCTCCAGCGACACCATAAAGCTTGAAAAAGATACAGGTGTGAGCAGTGTATCTTGCACGCACGTGCAGTTCTGACTTCTTGAATGACAGAATGAAGACCATAAAATTTGCTATTATAATGCAAATGAAAACTGTTTAATGCTTTTTTTGTTTAACAGTCGTAACACACTGAAAGTTTAAAAATCATTACCTGGCTCAGAGCTACAGTACAGCTATGTATTAAAGTAGCTGACATGATGACTTTTTGCGTGCTTTTCCAGGCACTGGAGTTTTTCTGTTAATTTGTCGCACAAGGTCATAAAAGATCTGAGAAAATAAAAACCAATTGGTTACTGGAATTGAGAGGCTTTTCTTATAACCTCAGGGCTTGGATCTTCACGTGTAATGTAGTCACATACTCAGGAACCCCTGTAAGTAGTTAGTGATCACAAAGCGAGAGAGTTAAATTGCTTAACTTATACGTGCAGTTTTTCCCTGTTTAAGGTAATAGTCTGACAAAGGTTTTCCACTTCCAGTGAAGCAAACTAGAAAGGCATCTACAACCTGCAGCTGTTTAATCTCCAGGTTGAATTTATCTGAATACAGACACACAGATCATCAGGGGTTGGAGGGGACCTCCAGAGGTCTAGTCTAACCCCCTTGCTCAGCAGGATCATAAAACCTAAGACAGGTTACACAGAAATACATCCAGATGGATCTTAAAAGTCTCCAGAGATGTAGATTCAACAACCTCCCTGGGCAGCCCATTCCAGTGCTCTGTGACCCTTACAGCGAAGATATTTTTTTCTCATATTGAGATGGAACTTCTTGTGCTCCAACAGACACTCATTGCCCCTTGTCCAACCACAGGGTATAAGTGAAAAGAGATTGTACCCTTCTTTTGACACTCAGTCTTCACGCATTTCTAGACAGTGATTAAATCTTCTCATAATCTCTCCTCTCCAAGCTGAAAAGTCCCAGATGTCTCAATCTCTCCTCACAAGGCAAGTGCTCCAGCCCCCTAAACACCTTTGTGGCCCTCTGCTGAACTCTCTCAATCAAGTCACTATCCCTCTTGAACTGGGGAGCCCAGCAATGGACACAATATTCCAGATGTGGCCTGACTAGGGCAGAGTAGAGAGGGAGAAGAACCTCCCTTGATCTGCTGGACACACTCTTCTTGATCCATCTCAGGATTCCACTGGCCTTCTTGGCCACCCAAGCACACTGCTGTTCCGTGGTTATCTTACTGTCCACAAGAACTCCAAGATCCCTCTCCACAGAGGTGCTCTCCCCAGCCTGTATTGATGCACTGCATTGTTCCTTCCCACGTGAAGGACTCTGCACTTCCTCTTGTTAAACCTTGCCTTAGCCTATCCCTCCAGTCTGTCCAAGTCTTCTTGAATGGCTTTACATCTGTCAGGTGTATTGGCCAGACCACCCAGCTTAGTGTTATCAGCAAACTTGCTGAGACACTCTATCCCAACATCAAGATCATTAATAAAGATATTAAACAAAACCAGACCCAACACAGATCCCTGGGAGAACAACACTGGTTACAGGTTTCCAGCCAGAGTCTATGACATTAATCACCACTTTTTGTGGTGTAGCCAGTTTTTATCCAAGTCACAGTCTGTTCCTCAGTCCCACCCTTCCTAAGCTTACTCACAAGGATGTCATGGGGGACTGTGTCAAAGGCCTTGCTAAAATTGACATAGACCAGATCCACTGGTCTCCCAGCATCCACCGTTTAGTCACATCATCGTAGAAGGCTATCAGATTAGTCAAACATAATTTCCCCTTGGTAAATCCATGCCAACTACTTCTGATTACATTCTTGTCATTAATATTCTTAGAGATGGCCTCCAGAATGAACCACTCCATTGTTTTTCCAGGGATGGAAGTCAGACTGGCTGGCCTATAGTTGCCCAGATTTTCCTTGTTACCCTTTTTGAAGACTGAAGAGACATTAGCTTTCCTCCAGCCCTCAGGTACCTCTCCTGTTAACGACGATCTCTCAAAAATAATGGAGAGTGGAAGAGCAACAGTATCAGCTGGTTCTCACAAGACTACTGGATGCATTTCATCAGGACCCACAGATTTAAGAATATTCAAGTTTTTTAATTGACCACCAACTCAGTCCTCTTTACCACTGGCAAATCATCCCTCTTAGAGGCTATCACTCCTACCTCCCGGGTCTGGAGTTCACAAGGCCTGATCTTAGGAGTAAAAACCAAGGCAAAGAAATTATTTAGGACTTCTGTCTTCTCCACATCACTGGTTATCAGGGCCACCACCTTATTCAACAGAGGGTCCACACTATCCTTATTCCTCCTTTTACTACTAATATATTCATAAAAACCCTTCTTATTTTAACTTCCTTAGCCATTTTTAACTCTAGAAGTGCTTTAGCCTTCCTTACACCCTTCCTGCAAGTCCTAACAACTTCCTTATAAGTCTCCCACGTAATAAATTCCTCCTTCCACAAACTGTAGACCTCCCTCTTACCCAATATTCCTTTAGACACATGATACATGCCACAGTCTGCAACTACTACATGACATTACTTTCCATTTTAGCACTGAGGTGAAGAAACACACCACAGCTTTCTTCTAACTCAAATCACACTAAGGATATTCTTTTAAAGAAAGTTCTAGTAAGTTTTAACTATAGATTTTCACAGTAACTGAACTGCATATTCAGTAAGAGTCTCTTGTATTTGAATGAGATTGGGTTTTTCCAGATACTTTAAAAATACTAGCCTGAAGAATTAATTAAGCAGCTTCTCTAGGACTACAGCATGACGTAAGTGAAACATTTCCTAGAAAAGTAACTTGTATGTAAGAGTGTCTCTCACACTTTGAGCCTTCCAGAATTTAAATTAGAATATTATTTAGTTGAAAGGCTAAATTTAAGACAAGTTTACATACTACAATTAAACAGCATCTGTTGTGTTCTTCACTGACATTGTTCCAATTACTTATGCATTTCCTAAACCAAGGATATTTAAGCCACCCTGTCAGTTTCCTAAGCACTGGCTGCAAAACAGCAGATAGACCAACAAGGACCTTCAGTCTTTGGTGTAAGTTCGTTCTAGTTGATTAAACATATCGCATTTATATAGTTAGGCTGATTAATTTGTATTTAAGAAAGATGGAATGGTTTCCAGAAATTCTTAACTAATTAGGCACATCTCACTTATTTTTAAAGTCAGCTGTGCTTAAAACCACCATACTCTTTTGATTACACCTCAGTCTTGCACTGAGGCCCTTTACAACTTGACTGATGCAGCCAGCAGTGTCTTCCACAAGAGGCAGTGAGTTGCAGGTTTTACCATAAGGTTCAAGCTGTTTCAGAAATGTAAATACTAACAGTTTCTTCTTCTAAAAATTGCTGCATCTCTTTCTTTATGCTGGCACCCCCACTGGGTAAGGCTGTATGCACTATGGCAAGTTCTAAAGGTGCATGTGTTTGAGCAGTCACCTGGCTCCAGCTAAATAAATAAGTACCTAGTTAAAAGAGCAACTTCTGCACACTGTTACAGAGCTGCTAATTTTGACAAAACCCTTAAGAGTTTCTGTTGTCACCATCTTGAAGTATTAAATACCAAGTAACTTAAATCAAATAGCTTTAACTGTCTTAGAAGTCTTTAAAAGAAGTAGTCCAGTGGTACGTTCTGTTGATAGAGATTGTATTGACTAAGGAATATAATATGAAGAAAGTATTTATCCTGAATTCATAGTAATATAGTTTGAAAACTAACTGCACTACATTACCATAACTTGGAAAAATCCCAAGTCAAAGCTAAATACAACCCTTAGTATAACCTTCTTACCAATTTACATAGTAGTAGGGTATAGTTTTGTCCATTATAATCAATGTTATTTGTAATTGTTAGGTTTTCCTTCACAAACAGTAAACATTTGGTTGCCAGAACACAACGTCCTAGCCTCCTCTCCCTGCCAAACCTCCCCCCAATATGTCATGTGGCTTACCTCATTAACATTTATCTTTGACTTTGCAGAAGACTCTAAGAACGCACAGTTATTCCATTGCCTCGCTAGGTTCTGACCTTGTTCCTTTCCCACAACTCTTTCATCTTCCAAGTCACACTTATTGCCAACAAGAATCATAGGCACCTAAAAAACAATTTAATACCAGCGAAGTAATCATTAAAATTTTGGGAAGACACAATGGAAATGCACATGTACACCTCCATCTGAATCCTTAGAGGATCCTGATTTCAAATAAGCAAGCTCTGGCATAACCACAACTTCAATTTACAATTGTGCAATACCTCATCTTCAAATCATGGTCACTGCATTTTTTGCCTATTTAGTAGGAAGGTGGGGGAATGGCTCAAGGATTCAGTATACTGCCAACTGAACAGACGTTGCCTTTTCTAAATGACCTAAGGAGATTCCCTTTCTTGATGTTTAAGGCATCGAGAAGTCAACTGAAGAACAGTGAACCACAAGATTCTTACACATATAATAACCCTGGAAAAAGCAGCCTGTATGGGGTAGCATGATGAAGGATGCTAAAACTCCTTTCACTACTTCTCTGCTTCCAGGGTACCTGCACTCCTTTTGACAGCGGTTTGTTCAAGCAGTTTTTCATAAGCTGATGCACACAGAGGAAAGAAATACACTACCTTATCAAAATTACCAACAACTAAGAATACTTAATTGACTTCCGTGGCAGGAAAACCCCACAAAAGTTGTGTTTGGTTTCTTTGACCCCTTTCAGTAATTTCAGCACAGAACTAAGTTTCTCTCAAATTCAAGTGTTTAAAAAGGCTTACAATTTTCTTACTATTTAATTTCTCCTCACTGAGAAAGCAAGTCATATCTAAAGCTTTTCCTGTGCCAAAGCTTATCTAAAATCTGGTGAGAACTAAAGATTAAACGAGAAGCTCATTATCTTTCTCCTGGTACTACAGTATGGCTTCAAGTCTGAGAGGAGTACTCTAGAAAGAGATATAATTCCAAAGAAAGACTACCAGAGAAAATGTGCAATAATCAGCATCATCGAATCACAGAAGCCCACGAGATGATCACACTTAAAAACTGTGCATTACTTCTTTTTCTTTTTACCTCCTGACGACTACAAAGTGCTTCTGTTAAAAATGCACTTGCTGTTTGACATTTTTAGTCCTTTCCTTCCTTTTTATTAAGGGACCGAGTATTCACTTTGGACAACTTAGTACTAAGTCTTTAAAAATCAATTATAAACAGGAATGTTTTCACCTCACTTGAGAGGCTTTAACAATGCTATGAGGTGCACACTGAAACCATGTGGAAACACTATGACTAAACTCACTTGCATGCACACATACAAAAGACATAACAGGCATACTGAATTTAAATATAAACAAACATATTGGAGAGAAATTAAACTGGGAGGTTTCTTACACCTTCATTGATCGAACTAAAGTGACAACAGAGTTGCTTTAGAAATGTTTTCTGCAGTTCTAGTCAGTAAGTTTATAAATACAAATACAGTATTTTAAAGGATGATATTAAGAAGACCATTCTCTATGTACACCACAGGACAGAATACAGTTTCACCAGTTTGCCATTTCTGTACTATGCACCTATTGGTTGTCTCTTTGATTCCAAGCTTTAAGTTACCTTATCACGGACTACACACTATGGCATCTGTAATGAAAAGTCTCTACACAAGAATAAAACATTTTTGAGATGCTTACATCATCAGTGTCTTTGACTCGAAGAATCTGTTCTCTTAAATCCTGTAAATCATTAAATGTGGACTGTGCTGTGATGGAATATACTAATGCAAAACCTTGTCCATTTTTCATGTATAGGTCTCTCATTGCTGTAAACTGTTCCTGTAATTAAAAAACAGAAAGAGGATGTCTCATTCAATTCGTGCTTTCCCTGCACAAACTGCTATATGCTTCAGGTTACAAATGGACCACAAATACATCATATTTGTGCTCCCTTCCCCTCTTTAGACTGCTTGACTACAAACATTACAGTAAACATTACCTGGGTGGCTGAGCAACATGTAGATATTGGCAAGGGCTACACCCTGAGAAAGGATCACAGAAACTAGGGTACTTTCATAAGACAAGAGGCACAGTACAAGTTAAAATGTAATCTGCAGACTACAGTAGTTATATTCCTCCCAAATTTCTTCTTGCATACTTTCCCCCATCTGACTGAAATGCATCATGAAAAACACACATCCTTTTTTCAGACTCCATTTTGCAGTCCAAACACTCTCCTATGTCAAATTCTTTACGGAGATAGTAATAAATAAATAAGATAGTAATTTTTAAGGAGATTCACTAGAGGATGGAGATGCACAACAGACTTGTCACATGTCCCAGACTCTGGTGACAATTATGAGACTGTATATAAAGACTTGCTGCAGCATTAGGACTTCCCCCCCGTTTGAAAACTTTCACCAATACAACCAAAATACCATTTGCCTTTCTTCCACTGATCAATCACTCACCAAGCCCTTTGCTGTATATGTCAGATGACAAGTGCAATTTATTTTGAGACAACAGCCACTCCATCTTTCTCTAGTTTTACATGGCTGTACTCCAATATGAGGTCTGAGTAAGCTTTTAGTGGACCAGATTACTATACAGTCCAGAGAACGTTAGACTACAATAGTCTGGAGCTTATGCTCACTACAATCAATGAAGGAAATGACTGGTTTCAGTAATTTTAGAAGTAGTAATAGAAAAACCTGACCAGTATGCAAAGGGTCAGCGTAAACCCAGTCCTTTTAGTTCCCATAAGCTGACTAAAGCAATACTATTTTTATCCCAATGTCAGAGTACATCTCACACACAAAACTAGAAGAAAGCACGTGTTCTCTACAGCAGCAGAAGTCAAACCTGAGTAGCCACTGTGCCTATATTTTCCTGTAGGCAATATAAACTTAAATCAGCAGCACAATGCCCTTTAAAATGGCCAGTCCATGTTGCCCGTTACAGAAAATGAGCTTGCAGAAAACCTGCAATTAATTTTCTGCTGTAATACTTCAATTTCACTTCAATATTAGTACCTTAAAGAACATCCTTTACTCCAGGGCACTGACCACACTTACTAGTTAGAGAATGAAGAAGGAAACAAGTCACCATTTACATCTCTACTCTAATTCAGTACTGAGGAAAGCTGGGGTTACGTACCGTTCCTGCAGTATCTAAGATTTCAAGCATACACTGTTGTGCATCTACTTCAACTTGCTGTCAAGACAGAAAGACATGGTTAGAATCCTTCATCTTCCAACTCTCCCCTCCATTCAAAGACATCAGGAATTGTGTGAATTTTATAATTCATAATGCATAAAGCAACATAATGGCTTAAGAAGTTTGTATGGATATACGCTTTGAAAACAGCAGGCAGAAACCTTTCAAAGAGCCCTAGTGACATTTTCAAAAGCAGCATCAGCACCCAAGTGCCACTCTGCAAAGTGATTAGGGAATTTTGATTATTAAAAAGGAGGCTGCTAGATTTGTAATGATGGTTATCTTCAACGAGCACAACTAATTTCTGCTTGTTTCAGGGATCATTCACAGATTGAAAGAAAAGTACACATGAAAGCCAGAAAGCTGGATTGGCATACTAATGCTCTTTTAATAGTAATTTACATCAACAAGAGAATAAATAGCAAATAGCAAACAGCAAACCAAGCACAACTAGGGAGTCATGCCCTCCCAAAAAGCCTTTAGTGGCACTAATAAGGAAACTGAGCCAGCTTAGAAAAATCTGCAAAATTAAAACGTTTAAGATCCTGCTATGGCAAGGGGATTGGATTACATGATCTTTCCAGGTACCTTCCAATCCCTAATGTTCTGTCATTCTGCGAAGACACTGGATCATTTATAGCTTCTCTATCTAGTTTCTACTTCCAAAAACAAACAAACAAACAAACAAAAAAGGCTGTGAGGGTACAAAGGACATGGAAGTACCCTGGAGCTGTTTCAGGCAGGCTATCTTTCTTTTTCATTCTGAACTACTGGTGCACTATCCTTGCTTCCATTCACAGGTGAAAGTCCTAGATGGCAGATCAGCACTCAAAGAACTGTGTGTCCTGGATTCCCAGTATAGGCATTATCACTAGTTTAACTGAGCTTCTGTTTTTTAACAAAAACCTTAGATCTGAGCTTTGGGGGTGGGGAAGAGCATTTCTACTCCTCTCACACCTCCCCCATGTCTCCTAAGGATGAAGATCCCTTCAATAGCCACTATGTTAGCATGTGTTGTTGACAAAGTCATTTGGTGAACTAAGCAGCATCTATTCTCTTCCTGAGGAAATATCTGGGGAGTAAATCAAGGCATCAAGTTTCAAGACTTCATGCTCAATTATTTATTTCTACACAAACTTAAAATATTTCAAGCCATATTGTCTCAACTTCAAATATTATAAAATTAGATTTAGTAGCAATAGTATAGAATTGTAAATGCCAAACCAATACATTGTAAGGTCACCCAAGTAAAGACACAAGTTAGAAGAGTAACTAGCCATCAGGGGAAGAACATGACTGCATAAGATGTTATCCAGACTTCAGATTTCAACAACACGGCTATTTGAAAAGAGTACCCAGAGATATTCCTATTAATTTCAGGATCAAAGTTAAAAAGGAACATTGCAAGATCTTTGCTCAAAAAAATATTGGCAAAAGGTAAAATTTCTGAAGATGGTTGTACTTTTTCAGGCTCCATGGAAACAGTCTTTGGAAAAATTCACCCAGCAAACATCATGAATCTAGTATGACCTGAAGAATGTAAATATATAACAAAGGAAGTATTTCACTTTCATACAGTTTGTGATTATTGTGGGTCATTTATTGCCCTCCATCAGCAAAGGCTTACACCAAACACTGGGATATGGTCCAAAATTCCTTCTCAGAAAAAGTATGAAAGTGGCTATATAGAATTTGTTGTTGGCTGCTGTCTCTCTAACAAGAGTTCTAGCTTTGGCTGGAAGCCCACATATTTAAAACACACTAGGATTTTTCTAGCATACAGATCTCTGAGGTCAGAGCCCTCACTTTGTCTGTGAGGTTTTTCTTTTCCTCTGCTCAGAAGAGATTCTGGTGACTACAGGTTGCATATATGCAGTTAATATCATCATTTTATCCCAATATAAACACAGGTCCTACACTTTTTGCTCATTCCCAGCTAGGATTTGGTCATCTTGCCTCCCTTGTACAAGCACAGGCATTTCTGAGCCCACATGGTGAGCCACCTCAGTGTATCCATGCATCTGAAAAGTAATTCAGCTAAAAACTCTCTTGGTAGCAGTACAGATGTAAACTCTCTTGGCCTGGAATATTAATCACGGTCTCAGCTGAAACTGAAGAGTGAGCAATATGGAGATGCAAGATGGAAGCAAGCAGAGTCAGACCTTTCAGCCTGTCACGCAGAAGATGGGAACAGAAACTAACAAGCCACTGTGTTTGTTCATTTATGATAAGTTTGTGTTAACTTATTAATAAAACAATAACCCATCTAATGGAAGCATATCCAGCTCCTGGCTAAATTGTTAGGAATACAGTAAGATGCCTCCAGTGCTGTAAAGCTCAACGTGATGTTTTTAGCAGATTTTTCTAGTAGCAAAGCAGCTTAGCACCTTCAATAAACAAGTCCAAAACTGCCTGCAGGTACTGGTACAAAAACACAAACTATAATAAATGCTATAAAAACAGTTGGTGGTGTATTTTACCTTTTAAAAGAAATTTATAAAAGAAAAATCTATCACAGTCACAATTCTGACAATGACATTACTGGTTATTACTGGCTAGCTAGTGAAGTTATTATGGATACACATTAGGAAGCTAGTCTTGAACTATTTATTTTAGACAGACTTTAAGATTTCCATTACATTCAAAGTTAAGTTACCTGGTATTACATGACATTACCAGGCACACCCCTTTCCAAGCCATGTCTCAAATACTTGACAATGTGTGCTGCAGTTTTAAGTTTCTGTATTCCTAGATAGGACTTTTGCTCATACCTTTCTGTAGGAGTCTTCTATCGTAGGATCGTATTTTTCAACAAATATTCCTTGAACAAACTGTACAGTCTGCAACACAAAAGTTCTTGTGAGATTCTTCTTTTATACTGACATCCTGTAAACACTGTACACAAATTTCTATTCTAGGTGGATACTGTTACCCATTACACTTCTGAAGACAAATGAAGTCATAAATAAATATAGAAAAGTATAAGAAACAGCAAAAAGTTAGATGTATGTTTCTACTGACTACTGTTAGATGAAGCAATGCTACACCTTCTTTTACCGACTCTTACTTGCAGTGTAAGAATTAAGAGCATGCATTGATTTAAGGCTTGTTTAACTCTTGGGATCATTACTAGATTTTAGTTGGACACATAACTATATGGCTGCACGGCTTTTACATTTGCATTTAGAACTACTGCGTATTCTGCTACTTGTCTGCCAGCACAGAAATTAGTCAAAGAATGACTGACAGCATTTACTAGGCTTAACTAGACTCAGTAGGACACTCCTGTGTACCTAGCACGTAGGATGTTTTTAGCACAAGTCAAATGGAACTTTAAGACTCAATGGCCAAGTCAGAGCAGACAGGTTCAAATCCAGAAACGCTGCAGTGAGATAAAGAATTCAGAGGTGAAGGAAAAAGCTCTTTCACAATCTAATATAATTTGTGATTTAATTTTTCTTCTAGGAACTACTTTGTAGGAGACTAGTTCTTACCTGACAGAGTTGACCTTACTTTATTATAAGGTACACAATTAAACTGGAAGATGTTAAATTCTTACATGAGCTGAGAACAGCATATTCTGCTAAATTTTTCAGTGCTAGTCTAGGTCAGACTTAACTTTTCTGCAACTGTTCAACTAAAACATATGTGCTCTTTAGATTACAATCTGCTGCAGCTATACACTTACTTGCAGGAAAAGATGCAGAAAACATGTTAAGCTTCCCAACAAATATGATAATACAAGTGTGTTGTATTAAAAAAAAAATAAAATTAGAGTTTTAGAGACTGTTACGAAACATTCAGTAAACAGCACCCTGAAGACCCTTCCTAGACAGGAGTTACCAGGACCAGACACAGGCAAAGCAGCACGTCGTCTGAGTTTCAAGAATCAAGCTTGACTTCCTACAAACCCGTGACTGGGTGACTCCGTGAAGCCACACACCTTCACAGTGATGTGGCTATGCACTTCACTGTGTATGACAGGCAAAGGTCTGACCAAGCACCATCAACCAATCCCATAAAAAACTAGCAGCATATGAGAGAGTACCAATGGATGCAGTAAATGGACTCAGCAAAGGATGCACCTATTCTAGCTGGGAAGAACTCTCAGCAGTCACCACTTACATCTGTACTTAGTTATTTGTGCACACTTGAGTAAGAGAAACACGGTTTAGTAGAGAGTGTATTAGAGAAAACAACAAAAGACACAAGAAGCATGAAAAAAAAAGTGCTCAAACTTGCCTCACAGAGTACTTACCAGAGCAGACTTTCCAACACCTCCAGAACCAAGAACTACTAGCTTGTATTCACGCATGATGCAAGAGGTAAATAGCCCTCAATACCTAAAATAAACAATAAATTGATCACTGTTTTGATCAACAGGATAACTAGTTAGTATTACTACACCCATTCTAAGACTGCATATATAACATGACATGAGGAGTTAAATATTGATATTGACTGATAAATGAAGGCATTATACCATTATAACCTAAGCAGGATGTCACTTTAATTATTACCCAATATGGAAAATATGACTGCGAGGCACAGTAACTGCAGAACAATGCTACTTTTTCCATCTAGCACAGATGAAGTACCTCCAGGGTTTTCTTGCTGCCACGATTTTAGCACTTAAAAGAACATTATTCATGTGTTATCTAGCCTAATTCCACAGCCAAGAGTGTACAGACTCAAAGTTTGTTAAATGATTTTTATACTCCACGAAACACTAATTTACAGACAAGGCAAGAACATATGAAGACTCTGTTATAAAGAACCAGTATCATGATGTTGCCGTAACACCAGAGATATTTCAAAGACTGTGCACAAGTGTGTGGAGGAACTGCCCACTTTCACACGCAGGCATCGCTCCCTCAAAGGCTTTTGGATTGATTAATGTCTTTTATTTACAGCAAGGAAGAATCATGAATATAAGTTCAATTACTCCAACTGAAAGGCCAATTACTTGGATTACAGCACATCATCCAGTACGGTGTGTTCATCCCATAACACTTTCCAGAAACCTATAAAATCTTCTCTACTTCTCAGCTATAGACATAGCGTGCATTAAGATACTCCAGAGGTTTTTCACGGTCTTCCACTCACTTACTCACAAAGTAAGAAGTTGCTTACACTACACATTTTGCAGCAGACTAAAACCAATATTCCCAAGAGCCACGCAGACGCCTAAAGATCTTTCCATTTTCCAAACACTACAATCACATTATTGAATAGGTTTGAATTGCTCATAGCAGCTTCAAGAGTTCACTACCTATGGCATCGACACAGTAATTCTAACTACAAGTCTTACACTTCACAGCTACTACTCTCCTCCCAAACTAATTCAGATCATGTAAGATTTTGCAGTTTCATATACATACACACACACGCGTATAAATTATTTTGTTCATATGAGCTGACAAATAAACAATAAACTGATCAATCAATTGATCCTGTTTTGATCAACAGGATAACTAGTTAGTATGGAATGTCTTCAGTTTCCTCTGAAGAACTGAAAGCATCCCCACACTGACAATTAAGAAGAAAATCAAACCCCCAAAAACATAATGGAAAATTTATTTTGTCAAGAGCATCCTATTTGCATTGTTCACGAAGTAGGGTTTGATAAAAGGGCTTAATCAACATTTTTTGGTACGGTGGCCATTTTCAAACTATCAGTTTTTAATGCAGTTGCAGTAAAATGCTGCAAACAATCAGATACAGCGTTTCCTCTACCTCATTTACTGTTTGAAACAATTAGCTAGGAGAAGAAAGCACTCATTTTCTCATTCTGAAACACTTAAATGCCAAAGAATCAGAGAGAGAAGCTTCTATAAACCAACCTCTTTCCAGGAAATAACCATTTCTCAAAAAGAACACCAGGATCCCAAACATCAGTTTTCAAAAGTATCTTCTTAAAGTCTGAAAGTTGATTAACGTTTTGCTAGATATCCAGCCTTACTTATAATGACCGAAGACAACTAAAATACACTTTTGAGGCCATTCCTCTCCTACAAGCTAGATCTATGGCCCTGTTCAACACCAGCTGGAGTGGCTGCCTAAGCAGGCTACCAGATCTGCTTGCTTATTTTTGATGAGAACTGACCCAGCAAAACCAAAACATGGCCACAGATTTTGGGACGGATTTTTGGGTTATACTGCTCAGGAAAATATGTCTCGTACAGTCTTGCCAGCAACTAAGTTCACAATACTGCTGCCCTGGAATTAAGGTCTCCACTTCTTTCCTACAGGAACTGATTTAGCACTTGTCAAATTGAGTTATGTGTTTTCTCCCCTTTCCACTTCTACAGAAATAGGAAACTCTCCCCAGCTGATGAATCGTTTGGAGTTTTAGGGAGAGGGGAAGTGCAAAGAATCCAACACAGATGCTCATACAAGGTAAGCAGTGTAAGTAAGGTAACACAGATCCTTCTGATCAGCAGTAATCTCACAGCACTTCTGGAGTTACACGGACCATTAGGTGTTTAGAACAAAATGCTAAGATGATTTACACAGAAATTAGAGCACTTTCATGTTAATGTCCACCTTTGTCAACAGTGATTAAATCCAGATTGTCAGAAGACTGATGTATCAAGAGGTCAGGTCCTATTTAATTTTCTTCTTGCAGACACACAAGGAGCAATCTTTCAGCTTACCTAAGTCTTCCACTGCACCTTAAGCAAGCAGAAAGGAAAGAACGCAAGGAGAAAGCTGTTAGGAAACAACTAATTCTATGTCCAGCAAAGCAGGTCTCTCCACAAGCTTTTTTTACTAATAAATTTTGAGACCCTTCAGGGATTTTCACACTTTTTCATCCTGACTTTAAAAACAGTTTCCCTACGTGTATTTTTTGCAAACATGGACCACCAGAACCATTCACACCTCAAGCTTAATCAGTTTGGCACCACTGTAAATGTTCAGTCAGATCCACAAACCTGCAGACTACAAAAAAGAGGAATACAGGATTGTCTCTAACGGTACTGAAATACATCTTTCAAACTCATGACAAGTTGAGCCTATAACTACATTACCTGTCATATCTTTAAAACAAACATTCAGTTATGTATTTATTTTTGGAAAAGCATCACTAGAATGACAAACATATTGGGTGTAGGGGAAATCCCAGCACAGTAATCTGGGTAAACTGCAGCAATTTCACTGTCTTTAAAAGAACAGTTTAAACTGAATTTCAGTCTTCAGTCAGCAACTAAATATGGACATGTCAGTAGTAAAGGCAAATTTAGAAGTATCAGAACTTAAGCAGCAGGTACTGAGTATCTGTTTTGCCTAGGAGTTTGAGTAACTTTCAACATTTTCTTACTGAATAATCTATTCCTTAAAGAAAATCACAAATCCTGACAGAAGAAACTAACAGTTTGATTTTAAGGATAGACTGACTACTCCATTTTGCTTCTCCTGGGATTCAGGACTTTAACACAAGCCAAAACTTCTTTCAGCACCCAGATGTGGAAGTTCAACCCTGAACACCCAATACTGCAGAGCCCATTTCACTACTTTAAGTATTTATGCATAATTAAAGCATATATATGCACTATTACAGCTTGGAGGCAAATCTTCTTTATCTCTGAAACACCTAAGCAAAGAACTTCAAAGATCTTTGAGGACACAACAATGCCAGCCTGCAGTACACGTCAACGTTTCTCTGACCTTCTCTCCAAACTCAGGCAATGAGCAATGTAAGTACTAACTTCCTCTTTTTCCAGGACAGCTATTTTTGTCTTTTGTACAGCTAGTCCTTAACTCACCAAGCGCACACAGTAATCCTTTACATAGACACAATTCCATAAAGCACAGTGATAGCTTGTCATCTCCGTGCTGGTCTACTGTCAGGTAGCCTGGCCACGGCATCTTGAAATGAAACCCAAACCAACGTATTCTGCAAAATTGTCTGCTTCCACTTAGATTTACCACCCCACTGGCTTTGAGCATCAGTCCTAATGTCACTTCACCTTCTCAGTGTTTTCTAATAGCAAAGAAAAGCTCAATTTCTAGCTAAGAGAACTCTCCTTAGAAAACTTTATTGGTTACAGATCTTTTGCCTCCTCCTCAGCTAAGAAGCCACCAGCCTGCAAAGGCAGCAGCTGCTTTAGCACACTGCTGTCTGCCGCACTATTAGGTGCAATAAAAACCCATCACTCGCTTTTTCACTGACCAGTGTGCCTACTGGCTGCAACTGTGAGGAAAACTGCGTTAAAGCTCTGATCCTGCCTGGACTTGACTTTCCAGTGATTCCCAACTAGCCTGATCTGACTTTGCCCTAGCTTAAACCCAATTTTCCATATCACATGCTGTACAGACTGCTTTAATCCTCCATCAAGCACTTTACTTCTCACATTGACACAATGCTTAACTCTGGAACTAGTATTGTAATCAGCTCCATCTAGTGCTAACACAATTTCCTTTTGACTCATTTATGACAAATGAGTGGGGGCAGAGGAGGAAGATGACAAAGATGTTTAAGCTCTAAAGCACCCTATCTTTCAGTTACCTGATAATATTTGAAGACATTAAGCTTCAAGCAAGACATTACACTTTCAGCTGCTGAAAGAGATGCAAAACTAAAACCTGAGATGGAAGCTCAATCTTCTGGCATATTTCCTTTTCTTTCTGAAAAAAATCAAGAGAGCACGCTTCTCTAGCCATTCTAAATCAGGTATCAGACTTAGGGCATACAACGTTGCTTTATAGTCTGTGCCTTCCATCTTGCATATTGTCATCCCTCCCAGGCCTGAGAAAAAAGAAGCTACTGGAAGAATTTTTAAAGAATATCTAATTATGAAACCATTTGTACAATGAAGACAGAGTTCACTGCAGCACCTTAAGAATAATTTTCATCACTCTACACTAACCAGCCATTTAAATGATACCTAAAGCTATCAGAAAGCAATTTTATTAACTGGAAAGGAAACAGGATCATCAGAACACAAGAGCTTGGTCAAATAAGGAGATTGTTAGGTTTACATGTTTCCTGATCTACAACTTGGCATTCTAAAGCTACAGGTATGTCACAGCATGGCCAGTATTTCTCCCTTTAACTGGAGCTGGTACTGTCTTTGAACAACTGAGCCAAATATTTATATGCATGTATATTTGATGTAACTGGGCTCTGCCTAATGCAGGGTTTATCCAGAAAGGGAATAAAAGAGGAAAACTATTTTTCTCCAAATAATGCCATTTTTAAACAGACTGGATTCTAATGCCATACCAAGCAGGCGACCTCTCAGAAGTGTAACTCACTTTCAGATTGCCTCTGTTAACAGCCAGTGATGCTTCAGTAGCTGCTGTGCTCACTTCCTGAAACATAACAGTCCACAAAACCACCATGTCTGTGCAGCCTCTGTCGCTAGTCTGTTCAGATTACTTCTAATTAACGTATGCATTAATCCGGTGCATTACTGTAACTGCTTAATTATGCTTCTTCATCACACTTAAAATACTTGATAAACTAGAGGGGTGAGAGCTTTATATACACATGGACACTTTTCCCAGTAAAGACTTTCTTTGAAGGATGAGCAGATCTTTGAATAAACCCATTTGAAGGAAGAAAGGTTAATGAGGACAAGTCACTGGAAAAGAAATATTTTAAAAGCTTCACATCTCTCAAGGACTGTGAACGTGGAACTTGCTTCCCACTTCCGCTCTTATCAGATAGACAAGGGATAAAAAGTGCCTTCTGGACAGTTTCTTGAGGCATGTCTCCAAAAAAAGACAACCAAAGCGGTGAAGCTAAGGAAGCTGATGAATAAGAAACACTACTTTAGCAGTGAATGAGGAAACTGCGTACTTACTGCTTGCAAAGCTTTCTTCAAAAGCAACCACACAATGAAAAATTCAAGCAAGTTCAAATACCACTGGTAATCGAGCTTGATAGTTATGAAAGTGGCTTTTTTCTTCCATCCCCCACCCCGGAAATAGAATTTACTTCTTTCAACCAAGAAAATCTAAGCAGGAAGGTTTATGATTCAACTTTGTTACCTGTATGAGGAATAGGACAGCTAATGATCCAATCTTTCCAACTGATACTAAGCCAAATGAAGCTGGAGCTCAGCCTTAGCCCAAAGACATGAACTAAATATAGTCACTACTTGAAGACATCCTCGAGACTTGCTCACATGAACTAGTTGTTCAGGTATGGAATTAAACAAATCATCCCTCCCTAAAGCGTTATCATTTTCAGAAGGGATCATGATTATTCAGTACTTTACAGCCATCATGATTCCTGTTCAGACCCTGACATTCTGGTTGTATTGTGAAGTGGCAGTGTATTCACCAAAATTTTCATAATGCTTCTGCCCCAGCCCATTTAACTTTCTGGAGAACCACCCTGGGAATAACACTCTTGAATTAATCTCAACCTTCTCCATGAGAGAAAAGTTTCAAACATTAGAACAACAGATGAGGCAAATTAACTGACTGGTTTACCTGTGTACAATTAGCAACAGACAGAATAAAAGCCAAGAGGAAAAAAACCCCACAACTCCTTCCTAGAGAGGGGATGGGATATTAGCTCCGAGATGGAACAAGGCAACAGTGGTCTGACATTTGGAAAAATATCTCAGTCACAGGATCAACCAAGATGAGAAGACTAAGTCTTTCCAGACACAAAGTTTACCACTACAGCAGTCTCAAGAGAGTCAAACCTAAGTCTTTCTGATTGTCTGTACTACCCAGATGCCATTAAGTTCTGAGTCTCCAGGTTTAGAAGCCTTTCTTTATGGGAAACAACTAATTAGAGATGTGCTGTTCTTAGTATTTCCCAAATACTCGCACGTAAGGAGAAGTCCTAAATTTTCCCTCAACTCCAAGGAGGTTTTCTTTTTCCAGAATAATTTCAATGCATAAGCAGCACCTTCACAACATAAAGAACAGTGGAAGCCTGTTCATTTTCATCAACTTTTAGATGCTTTATAAATTAAAGCAACTCAGATAATCCTTATTCAATAGGGCATGTGGTACCTCTTATGAAAGAGGAATAATATACTCCAGGGCTAACTTTCAACTTATATATAAAAAACATTATTCATAAATAAATTCTGAAGACAAGGTACATTGAAAAGCTGACTGAGTCCAATTAAAGACTTGCATACTTAAGACGTCTGGAAGTACAGCTATTTCATTACTAATGCAGGCTCTTTGGAAGCAAGTCAACCATTCAGTAAACTAAGCTATAAGCAATTTTTATTTCTAGTTTTCACCAGGGTTTGACAGCTTCTTGTCTTGTCAAACAAGTATTTTACCAGCTGGACAGCCAGGTCTTACGAGCACTAATAGGGTAATTTTTTCTTGGACAAAAATATTTAATTATGTTCAAATATTTTAATTGATGCCAGAGAACCTACAGAGGATTTTCCAGAGTGTGATTAAGCTCATCCAGTGACATAAAATCATACTAACCACTTGAGAAAAAAAGGCAGAGACCTGAGAACAAGTTACTGCAGCAGAGCAAACATGGCAACCAGGTCAAGTTGCTCCTTGAACCGCACGTGGGGTCACACTGACAGACATAACCAAGTTTTTCTTTTTACAGTGAAGGGAGATACCTTGATATCCTGTCATATTGTACATAGGGACAATTTATGTAAAGCAGCTAACAGGAACTCACCTAATGAAATGAGTTCCACTGTCTATAATTAGTATAGCTGGACAAAATCTGGTGTTATTTTTCCTGAACACAAACTTAATACATGTTCTAAGGGTGAAAACTGGCCTGCTCAAAGCCACTGGTATCTCAAGATGAAAGCTTTCTCGAGGAGAGACTAAGAAGTACATGCAAATTGCAATAGTTTCATACAAAGAAAGTATAAAAAAGTCATTTCAAAGCAAGTGATGCAACGAATGATTCTAGAAATAAGCCATGTTTTACCTTTTACTGAATTGGAGTTTCAACTTTGCGCAAACATTCAAATATGTCAATGCAAATTTTGTGAGTCCTTTATGAAAACATAAGCTATTTATGGCTCAACTGGACTTTGCAACATCTATGTTATTTCTGGTGACTGCTGCTGTGGAACAGTCATCACCCACCATGAAAGCTGTGTGTTCTACCAGACACATCTGCAGCTAAAACATCTCTCTCAATTCCTGATGAAACTGAACTGCAAATGTTTTCCAGACCTGCAACGAAAGTCCATGCAGACAAGACACAAAGAACACTGATTTTTAAAAATACTACAGGTGTACTTCATTCAGAGAATGTGTAACTGCCACATTAAGATACTGTGCTACACACAGCTAAATATTCAAGCATAGAGCTAGTTCTAAGAACTGAGACAGCATTACTGCTGTCAGTTTGGCTCTACTGACACTGCAGAGAAGTATCAGCATTTAGCTCAAACTTCCCAATCAATGGACTGTTATATTCTGGTGTACTCAGCGTGCGTTATCTAATACATATCCTTCTCATTAAAAGGAGATATAAACATTTGCTCCTCCCGGTCATGGTTACAGTACAATTCATCTTTCAAGCTACAAAAATCTGTTAAAAACACTAGGATAGCAAGTCAGGCATGGAAATTTTCTGATTCACAATAATCTTCTTGTAAAAATGCACTCATGCGGTTTAAAATTACTTCAAGAATAAGCTTAGAATCATAGAATCATTAGGGATTGGAAGGGACCCTGAAAGATCATCCAGTCCAATCCCCCTGCCACAGCAGGATCACTTCACTGGAGAAGTTATGGAATCAGCTTGGCAGGTGGTTTAAAACACTGTTCTTTGGAAAAAGGCAGCCTAACTTGTGTTGCAGAAATGAGACCTAGCCTCAAATTCCATGCGATATCTGCTCAACATCTGGCAATACTAGCTCTACTCTGATTGTGACCCTGGCTGCTGAACCAGTAAAGCCTTGTATTGAGTTTCCTTCTGCTGAGATAAGTTCAGCAGGACTCTATTAACTGTAGTCCAAATTCCACCTAAATTTTTGTCCCTCCCACCTATTTTTCTCTCTAAAGCACATATCATATACATCCCTGGCAATGCCAGAGCTCGCATACCACTTGCACTGTTTGGTTTCAGTTCAGGTTTGTTTAGATTACTAACACACATCAAAGTGTAGATAGAAGCACAGAATCAATTAGGTTGGAAAAGACCTTCAGGATCATGATATATAGATTTCCCTCGTTATTATATGATCTTTTTTAACCAGCCATTTGAGTCCTACTGGTATATGCCCTTTACTTCCAAAGTATGCTTCCACAGCATGATTTACAGTAATTCTACCACAAATCAGGTTGCTAGCCTGCGAGCAGGCCTACCCTAATTCCCACACGTCATTTTAATTAAGATTAGAAGTTTATCTGGTGAAAGGGCACTGATTCTATTCAAACTGAGAATACTAGCTACTAACATTCATTAACAGGAATAAAATTAATTCTTCCATGATAAATGAACAACATCAGCAAAGTCCCAAGTAATCGTAACTCATGCCTGTTTTGACCCCTCAATCAATACTTCCCTAACAAAAACATGGTATCTGAACGTGAGCAGCAAGCGTTACTCAGAGTCACCCAAATTATACCCAATTTCAAGTTTTTTGTTAAAGCTTAACACATCTGTCCTGATGTTAAGAGAAAACAGTATACAACACTGAGCAATAACTACCATCTTCTGCCACAAGGTTTTGCTACATCTACACTAAAATATGTGTAACAATAACTGCTTCTTTTCGGTTAACTTTATTAGCCAAGTCCACTCATGAAGGTGGGTTTGTAAAAGGTCTGAAATTATTAAATGAAGTGCCTGAAATGGGGTTGAATATGTTGTTCTGGTTTTGGCAGTAAGGTAGTAGCATCTTCAACAGAGATAGTTCCCCAAGAAATGTCGAACTCAAACATACCTTGGCCGCAAGATGACCTCCACACTTGTACCAATATGCAAATGAACAGGCAACGTAGTTGTTTTTGAGGCAACTTCTAAGTTGTCACTTCAGTTGAGGGTGTTTTTTAAAAAAAACGCACACCACCAAATAAAGACCTCAAATAAACTAATCCAAAACCTCCACTCTAAACCAAATGCTAACATGCCACACTATGAACTGCCATAGTTTCACATCTGCTCTGTGAGCAGCTGATATATCTCAGAGAACCCCAATTCTTATTTAATGGGTCAGGAATTTCCGAGAAAGGGAAAAATCTGACAACTATGAGCAGGAACCCAAAGGTAAGCAATCCCCACTTGCAAGTTTGAGGTCAAAGACACAAGGACACCTGCACAAAAAGCTGAATAATTTTAACCAAATGCATTTAAATTACACTCATCCCCACGTTATTTACTACTATATGGACTAGATGTTTAGTACAGAATCAATCAAATTAATGAGGATTAAACTTGTATGATCAAGTCTCCACAACAGTCTATCTGAATCTTCCTAAGACCAACCCAGTTCTTGTTTAGACCATGCTTTTTGGTTCCTCTGCATCTTCAAAGCCTGCTGTTTTCTGGAGAAACCTGTCTCAGGTTAATGCTCACCTTTGCTTTAAGTCAAATCAAGCATGAACTTTGATAAAGTAGCAGAATATGTCCAAAGCTTACTGAGATTTAAAATTGGCTGCAGAGGTTTGGATGGAAAGACCTGTCTAAATACAAATCAGGATGTCTAATCTTCTAAACATCATCTGTTACATAAACTATGACATTCACCACAGCATTTGAACTGGTATTACTACTACATACCAAATCTTTCACTGAAGAAGGGTTTGTCTTCCAGCAAGTTAAATATATGCATCTCAAAGCAATCTACTGTGTGCCAAGTCTGAGTAGAAGAATGACTTTTCATTCTACCTTGACTGTTCCAGTGAAGCAAGTTTATTCTTTATGAATCCACAGTCTCATATTTCCATATTGCTTAGGGTGCTCACAGTCTACCCAGTGCATCCTCTGTTTAGATTCTTGAGATTTAAGACTTCAACCTTTTGTAGACAACGCTGTGGAAGGTCCCTTATTTTTACTTCTACAATACACAGTAGGTTCAGCTGGAAAAGAGGCTTCAGATCTACTCTGTGAAAGTTAGAGCCCCACATTTAATTTAAAAAGTAGTCTGCAATTAGATTAAGTAACAGATGAATTACGTTACCTGAAAATACAAATATTTTTGACTCAATACATTTAACTTAAAAAAAAAGTGTTTGCAGACTGCATCTTAAGATGTTGCCTCTGGCTAAAAGCAGGATGTACTTTCAGTTAACAGGAGTGCACATCGTTCAAAATATTGGTTACTGTAGTTAAATTAAGCCCAAACTGACAGGCTCCTGATGTTGCTTCTTCATCAGTTTCCTGGCTAGACAGGACCCAGACTTCTGGCAAAAAAGGAAGAGGTAGCATCAGGACTTCTGTAATTTCTTTTGTTCTTCAAGAATGAAACTGTACAACCTACTTGATCTGTTCGTTACAGGATTCACATGAAACATTCTTATTTCCTCACTAATTCTTACTCACATACACCCAGCACTTTTCTTCAGATGCTACGCTTAAGAGTTTGATGTAAAGCCACACATAGATCAAAAATATGCCAAACACCATCACATACAGTGGCTTAAAGCACTTAGTTGTGCAGCCTTGTTTCCAGTTACTCAAATTTTGCAGAACCTCAGCTACCACACTTAAGTTTTCTATGTGAGATCTCCGGCAGAACCTCGATTTACCTTTTGGCATTTCCTGAAAGAAAAGGTTTAGGGAGATCAGAAAAAACAAAACAGAACATGATCGGGTAAAAAAAGAAAACCCAAGCAACTGAGTTGCTCAAATATAAAGAAAGGTGAAAAGGTAACAAACTGTACTAAGGTACACTGAACACAAATATGTATCAGTGAGGAATGTTTGTTTCTAACATTCACATACTAAAAGCAAGCAATTTTACACTGAAAGTAAGAACATTTCAAGACCAAGCATCCAGCTAAAAATAAGAGTTAAGACTATATGTTAATTATAGTGTAACAGATTCCTCTCTTTTGGCCTCCAAACTATCCAGAACCCCAGGATTATAAACACGAAATAACAAGGTGTCTCTTCTTTGGCAAGATCCCAAGTCAAAAAAGATAGATCAGAAAAACAGAACAGTGATTCTCCAGCATGACAGTCAACTATTCTTGCCTCTTCCAGTGCTCCTTCTTGATGCCACAGGACTACTGCTTGATCTCTACGTCCTGCCAAATGCTAAAATAACAATTTGATATCAGTTTCTAGGAGCATGGCACATTCTCAAATAACTAATGTCAGCAGAAGTTGAATTTTGCACACAGCATTTCTCAGCCCACCATGCAAACAAATTCATGTCACCTCTAATTTTGTACTCTTATTCGCTGAATACTGTTGATCCGAAACTACATTGGAAATTCATCTACGGACTGGTATAACATGTGCAAGAACTCTGACAGTGAATTCACATTTGCCAAGAACTCATTTCTGATGCCGCTCATCAGAAAACCCATGAAAACACAAAGCAATTTCTATGCAATTGACAGTAAACAACTAAGGGACCATCATCTGAATGGGAATAAACCCATCACACTCAACAAATGCCTACTGCCCTTTAATTCTCCATTTTCAACAAGCCAGAACAGTATGATACAGCTTTACACAAACTGTATAAAAATCTAACTCCAGAAACTAAGAGTCAAAATTCTGTATGCAGTACTAATTTACACACTTTCCCAACCCCAACACAATCCTCAAGCAACGCCAGATGCAAAAAGCAATAAAGCCAAGTAGACTATGCTTATGGGTCATCTTGCACCTCGAGCTTTCAGAGTATGATCTTGTAAGTAGCTTCACAACACAAGATCTGAGGGTTACTATTCGCATCTTACAACATTTAACAATTCACCTTTACCACTTCACATCTGCAAGGTTCATACAGAGTATATTGCTGGGCTGTCTCCAAATTTAACTAAGCACGTAAGCCTGGACACGCCGCCATGCATCGGTCTACCTCAACTGTAAATACCACACTGTGAACAAATAAAATCTAGTCTATATACTGTACCACAACCATAACGTTCTTGGGTAACCTACACTTCACAGAATACTTCCAATCCAAGTTCCAGTTCACTTCTCTCCACATTCAGAAAAGAAACCAAAATACTGCAACTTTCCACTAGTCTTCTAGTGAATCATCATTAGACCAGACATTATGTAAGTTTAACTGCAAGCAAGGATTGTACAACAGCACAACTCAACCATCAGTACAATCAAGGTTCTGATGCAGTTCAAGCACTGTTAAGCATACTAGCTTCACAGAAAACACTGGCCGTACATTAAACCTTTACCAACATGACCAAATAAACAGCACTGGCTGGCCTGGCCTTGGAACTACCAAACCCAATTTGATTTCAGTAGTGCTGAAATTACACATCTGGCAAAACATAGGTCCTTCTGCACCTCCTCTCTTGAACGTCATATAGGTAACCCTCTTATAACTGTAGTTCATCTCTAACATAGATGTGGTGGTACCTGCTTCTTCCCAATATAAGAACATTTTTAAGAAGTTTCCATTTTCTGCAGACATGAAAAAAAGTGAAGGCACAACTGGTTATGCTGTAAAAAGAGAGACTGAGTGGAAAAAATAGGATAAGACTTCAAAAGAGACAAGGAAGCAAAAAAAAACCCAAACCAACCCAGCTGCAGAGACTGTACAGTGTTCACAAGTTATGTTAGATGAACACAGCTGAAGAGGGGGCTAGTCAACACACATTACTTGGGCAATGGATAGGATCACAGAACATCAGGGATTGGAAGGGACCTCGAAAGATCATCTAGTCCAATCCCCCTGACAGAGCAGAATCACCTACATTAAGTCACACAGGAACATGTCCAGGCAGGTTTTAAACGTCTGCAGAGAAGGAGACTTCAGCAGCCTGGGCAGCCTGTTCCACAGCTCCATCGCCCTCACCGTGAAGAAGTTCCTTCTGATATTTATATGGAACCTCCTATGTTCCAGCTTGCACCCACTGCCTCTTGTCCTATCACTAGACGACACTGAGCAGAGACTGGCTCCATCCTCCTGACACCCACCCTTCATAGACATTAATGAGATCACCTCTCAGTCTCCTCCAAGCTCAAGAGACCCAGCTCCCTCAGTCTTTCCTCATAAGGGAGGTGTCCCACTTCCTTCATCATCTTCCTTGCTCTATGCTGGACACCCTCCAGCAGTTCTGTGTCCTTCTTGAACTGAGGGGCCCAGACCTGGACACAATACTCCAGATATGGTCTCACTAGTGCAGAGTAGAGAGAGAAAAGGACCTCTCGATCTGCTAACCACTCTTTTTCTGATTCACCCCAGGATATCATTGGCTCTCTTGTCCACAAGAGCACATTGCTGGCTCAAAGTCATCCTGCTGTCCACTAGGATCCCCAGGTCCCTTTCTCCTAAACTACCCTCCAACAGGTCAGTCCCCAGCCTATACAGGTACCTGGGGCTGTTCTTGCCCAGATGCAAGACTCTACACTTAGCCTTGTTATACTTCATTAGATTGCTCTCTGCCCAGCTCTCCAGTCTGTCCAGGTCTCGCTGAATGACAGCACAGTCTGCTGGGGTGTCTGCGACACCACCCAGCTTTGTGTCATCAGCAAACTAGCAATTTAAGAACAACTTTCACTTCAAAGCAATGAAGGCACACTCAACAAAATAGTTAGATGACATACCCTTTAATTCCGATTAACCTACTGAAATCAAGACTTCACAAAAACTGTTATAACTAAAGCAAGTAATATTCACCTACGTGTCAACCATTTTTTATACAAAGAGCATGTTCTCATCAAAGTTTCTATTAAAAAACCTACAAAGATAGCTATAGATCCTTGCATTAAATTTGTCTTCAGTTAGAAACTGTTTTCTGGTTCCAGTTCTTCAGTATTGTCCCGAAATTTAATGATCTAAAGTTTCTTACAGCTGTAAGATTAGCTATATCGAAAATTATTTAATGAATAACACAGCCACACAGTATCCCTTTTGCAGAAGATCTGTTCAAGTTATTCAGATTTAGGACACATTCCTGCGTGTCCTAAATTATATCATTCCAGCAGCTGCGGGAATGATACGAAATGATCTAAGAAACTAGGAGCTCCCTGAAGAGAATCTCAGGCTTGAGAGAAAGGTGAGATGTTGCTTTCTTGCCACAGACGACCAGTCCATCAGACAGAAGGGCCAGACTGTCCCACTCCTGCACTATGGTCTGGCCTGCCTCCCTCGGCAAGGAATGAACTAACCATGTGTACTGTAACAGTCTCTTTTCACAGCTGCATAGCAGGGATTTACTTCAAATGACATGAAGTCTTTAGATTAATAATTAGAAAGCTGAGTGTGACAGTGTACAAGATATTGTCAAACATCCCCTTCTTGCTTCAACTCTGAAGTTCCTTAACTCTGCTATACACATTCTTGTAGAATCTTGTAGCTTCCACTTCACTGCTTCAGCAGAAGAAATTACTATTATAACACTGATCTTGAAAAATGAGCATCCTGGATAGCTAGAGGGCCCCCCCAAATAATATTTTACTTTAGAAATTGCTTAACAGGCAGATTTCCAACGGGGTGTTTACAGTCTCTGTCCCTTTCCTTGCTGCTAGAGAAGAGGAACATGTACTGTGTCAGGAATTTATAACAGCATACGTGAACAAGCAGATACAATAATAGAAATAGGTAAGAAAACTAAACACTCTTCACTTTTACTTGTTCAGTGTATGTTTAGGCATTGTAAACCTCCACAGCTGAGAGTTTCAAGCCAGAACCTACTGCTGCTTTTGAAGGCAGCCTCTTTCAACTGCTCCATTATGAAAGAGTGCTAGGAGACAAGGTCTTCCACTTTCAGCAAATATTTCTTGCCTTCTACAAGCAAATTCACATAGCTTCATCAGACTATTGCTTCCACTTTGCAATATTCTGTGTCCTCATGGTTGTCAGGCTCTAAGGAGAAAGTGATACATCCGATTCTTTAAGCGAGATCCTAAAGCTCTACTGCAGTCAACTGCTGAACAACTTTGAAAAATTTGAGAACGGGTCCGACACAAACAGCATTCAAGGAAGAAAAAACTTCCTTTTACCCTGCTTTATACAAGAACAGAAACACAACATCTTAACCATGCCAGAGCAGGAAAAAGAAGTTTGCCTTTGAACACGAAGGTGTAGTTATTGCAGATACTCTCATCTCTCTGAAGAAGGAGGTTGTCTAAAATATCCCTCTACCTGACCTAGATGCATCAGAACACAGCAGAAGCCTGCCCCAACCCAGCAGGGATTCAGTGTGCTGACTTTACACACGGCACTCGGGTTTGCTTTAGTATTTGTTCCGAGGCAAGCGTGACAATGCTTGCAACCACAGTCTGAACATGAACTTCTGTTCCACAGGGTGCGCCTAGGGATCTGTTTAGTAAGAGAGCAATTTCGATTAAAATGCACAACAACTTGAGTTTACTCCGAAGAACACTCAAACATCAGTTCAGTATCTGAAAGTCATCTGAGCATTACTCCGACAAGCCAATTCATAAAGGACCCGCCTACCCTCCTATCATACAACCAAGGACAACAGACTGCTTTTTTTCACCTAGAAGATACTCTTGTCCTTAAGAGTACCTCTCCACACCTACCTCCCAGCAGCTAGCAGAGCTTTGTGGATGACACAATTTGCACTACAGCAGCAAGCGTCAAGTATTTCTGTGACTCTTGCACTTCCCACACCCCAGATTATAGGTGGACAAGTGTTTATTTTAGTTCGCAGTCACATTTACTAACTCTTAAATCACAAGCTGCAGTGTAGTTTCGGCACACTTCCTTCCTCAACCACTCAAGTAATTTCTTTCTCCTTTTGTAGGCCCTCCCCTAGATTCCCACCTGTTTGCCCCTGCTCCAGAAAGGCTCTCAATTAAAGACAGTCAGTTTTACTTAGCAAAAGTGGCACAGCACTAAGAACTGTCATGGCTCCCCTCAGATTTATTTTTTACTAACTGTCCTACAGCAGGGCTTTGGAACAAAACAGCACAATTTTCATTCCACTCAGAAATCTTATCTGGTGCATGAATGTACTTAGAGAAGCAACACAGTCTAAGTTAGAAGTAAAAAGACTTGTTACATCCTCCTCCTCCCCGCAAAAGTTCTGGTTTTACACTTACAGTCTTTCAACTCTCTTGCAGATTATTTCACCCCCAGGCAGACAGGTGCTCTGTTACAAACAGCTTTGCTGCAAGAAAGCTAGAAAACATTTGTATTGTACAGCGCACCTCAAAACTCGGTTATTTAGCTACAGACATTGACACTAAGCCTGACACTACAGTTGCAAGTTGAACTTGAAGTATTTAATATTGCTACAGGAATCATCCCTGAAAATACACAGGTACCAAGGAACTGAAAAACTTGCATTTGATTAGCTAGAAAGTTTATTTGCAAAGCCTTTGATGTGAACAGCCACAGCAAACTCCACAATTCACTCAGCCCATTTTTAGCTAGAATGAAGTCTACTAAAAAAAGATGTGATGAATAAAGTGAAAACACTTGGCTGTACCAAGTTTGGGTTTGGCTTTTTTGTTTGGTTTGTTGATCTATTTTTTTCCAAAAGCTTGTGATTTTAACAGAGGCAAGTGATCCAAAAGGCAGTAATTTAATTACTTTTTCAAGTTTTCCATAAAGAACGAAAGAGACCCTTTCCAAATGTATTTCTATTTGGTTTTGAATGGTCGCTATATAAAAAAAAATGTTTAAGTAAAGGCAAAGAAGCAATTATTATAAGGAAGGGTGCTTTGGGTCTTTTTTTTTTTGGTAAGAGTAATTTCAGCGTGCATTTTACTGAGAAAGAAAAGAGACCCAAAAAGTCTTTGTCAGGGGGTATTAACACATTTCACACTGGGCTAAAAAGTAGTTATATGCTGGCAAAAACAATTATACTAATAAAAACATCAATATGTAATCACACACACAATATCTACACGATTTTCAAGAGTGGCATCTCTGAAATACACTCTCTCTTGGAACCATACTACTTTACTATCACACCCCACACAGCTGTACAGAAAAAAAGCACAAAACCAACTCTTTTTGTTGCCCTGGACAGCACAGCCCATCCCTTTAAGCCAGAAATGGAAGTAAAAGTGCGCTGATTTTTTTTTTAGGTTCTTTATCCCGTTTTTGTAATCCGAAGCCAGTGCAAAAACACTCAAATTTGGTCTGATCTTGCCCTCTGCAAACTTCGTCCCCTTTTTCGTGCCTTGGTGAAGACACAGTGGAAGGAAAGCGAGGTATCTCAGGCTCCTTAGCCAGGTTTGGCGCAGGAAGTGTCAGTCCAATTCTTCCATTTGCTTTGACACGGGTGCCGGCGGTGTGGTGTTTAAGCGAGATTAGCATCCTTGTCATCCCCTCTTCCTCTTTTATTTTTCGATAAAAAGCAGTAAGGGAACTCGCTGTTTGTCCCACTCCGTGGTTACCCCAGGCATAAGCCCCAGAGGGCCGCACCCGGCCCGTCCCCCCCTCGCCTCGCCCCCACACACCGGCCGGAAAGAGCCGAGTGGCTTCGCTCCGAAGACCGGACTAGGTGGGGCTCCGGCTCGGACTTCCCGCTGACAACGACGACGATGGCCGCGACTGCAGCCAGGGGACCGTCCCCTCCACCCCCTCCCCTCCCCACCCGCGGCGGGGCCAAACCGGGCGTCNCGGGCCCAACCCGGCCCCCCCCCGCCCCTCCCCCCCCCGCTCCCAGCCGGGCCCCACATCGCGGCCCTGAGCCGCGGGGTTACAACTTTCCGCTTCCGCTCCAACTTCTGCTCCGGGGACCGGCGGGAGGAGGGGGGAACGGCGGCGAAGGGTAGGGCCGAGATCTGGGCCCGGCGGGCAGCGGACGTCCCTGAGCGCCCT
>VXBP01009791.1:672018-920244 GCA_013400115.1 Rhinopomastus cyanomelas | reverse complement strand
CCTAGTCCTCAGCCTCCTGCTATGAACCGGGTTGATTTTCACTCGTGGATGGAGCGCGTCCGAAATGTGCGGTTCTAGGGGCTGGGAAAGCGTGTTACCGCTGGATGCAGAATACAGGGGCTGCACGAGTGCCAGGCCTGTGACCTGTACCCCTTGGCCAGCCCTGACAGGCCTCCCTAAGGATGCCTCATGCTCTACAGGAGCTCATGCACCTAGTCCCGCTCTCTCCAAGTTACTGGGACAATACGGGCTGTCACTCCCCAAGTTCTCCCAAGCCCCAGCTAGGAGGCATGATTTAGTTACAGCTCAAAGCTGGGTCAAAAGGCTCTTACGAATTCTTGAAGGTAATTTGGAACATCGAGAGCGGGTAACATGAATGCCAGGGCAGCATTTCATACAGATCCATTGGGGAAGGGTGGTTTTGAAACGTGGCATGTGTGGGTTACTGCATCGCTCAGTGTGAACAGCCTATCCTTGGCTCTGCTGATACAAAGCAGGATGCCCACTGGCAGCAAATAATCGGGGTATTTCTTAGCCTTTCTCTTACTTCAACCCCCAGTAACATGTCACTTCTTTTTTTCAGAATGCCACCACTGTTTTCCAGTTACAAAGTGCTTGATAAACGGTTAAAAATAAACGAAAATTTATGCTTCTAGGAAACACTTAGTAAGCAAATAGTTAAGGTGGTATGTTCAGATAAAACTTCTGCTCAGAGGAAGTCCACAGCAGAGTGTGTAAAACTGACAGGAAGTTGCAGTGAGGCTTCTGGCAAGGAGAGTGGGTGTGGAGGAAGCACAGGCTTTCTGTTTGTAGCACAGAGATAGAAAAGGGATTAAAAAAAAAGGAGAGAGATTATATTTTCCTCAGTTTCGTGATGGAGAGAGTTCCTTGCGATAAATATTTGGCGACCATGCAGCCTCTGATGAATGTGTGGGAGAGACCTTAGAGCTCAGAGCAAACAGGAGTCAAAGCATGACTAGTGAAATGAACTGTCTTTGGTAAAAGAAGCTTCGTCTAGATTCCAGAGTCCCAGAAGGTGGTGCATTTAAAAAACACTTTTCTTTGAGAGTGTTGCTCCCAAATCCTAAATGACAGAATCTCTTCCAAAGTCCAAACAAATCTCTTGGTGTTTTACAGCTTAGCCCCTTGTGCAGTACTTTGATAATGAATCCCTGCAAATGACAGATAAGGCAAGAGAAAGCTCAGGTTGTGAGAAAATGAGTGCATAGAAACCAGCCCTTTCTCATCAGGGCATCCTATGCAGGGCAAAAATCATCAGCAAGACATCAAAATACCTGGATAACATGTCTCAGGTAAAAACCACAAAAGCATCTCACTCATGCAATTCATTAGCTGTGTAGCGTGTGTACTCACCAGACTGGAAAAAAACCCCCTTCTGTTTCTTTAGTGTTTTCTGTCAATGGATAGCATTACCAGAAATATCCCGGAAATATTCACTGCACAGAGGAACAGAACAAACAGAATGATACATCCTCTGCCCTCACAACTTTCTTCAGCCAACTAGATTAATCTGTTCTGGGAACAGATGTGTGTTATTGCGGTGACGATATTTTATACCCTTAGTGTGCCCTTAGTTGTCTTGTGTTTTATAGGCAAAAGCAACACGAAAGCAGGAAGAGGCCTTTGGGAGTCTGTGTGACTCTCCCGTGAGCAGATCTTGCTGTTTGGAGTTCATACAGGGGAATCTGAAACTCAGTATTTTAAAAGAAGTGTGTATATGCACTTAATATAGACATGCTTGGAGATGGATCTCTGTAACTAGAGGACATGGACAATTAAGATCCATCCTGAGCAAGGGTGGAGAGTTCCTTTTCTCAACTCCTTCAGCCACACACTTCGCATGTAAATCAGGCCCTTAAGTTTGGATTTTCCTATGAATCATCTAGCTAATCCTCCACGCCATTCTTAAACCGGCTTTACTCATATCAGTGTGACTGGCAACTACGAATTGGTGCGCTTGTTAAGCATACTCACTGGGCACTCCACGGCGCTTGTTCTGCTCAGATTGCTAAGCATTTCACATACGCCTGAGCTACTTGCCGATCATCACTCAAGCAGCAGTGGAGGTGCCCCTGTGATACAACAATTTCCCAGAGAAACTGCAATATGGAAAAAATTGAGGGAGATAGGGCTGAAGTGCTGTTGTGCTGAATAGGAACAACACAGATGCATCAGCTTTCCTTAGCAGGCCTGCCCGTGCCCAGCATCGATCTGGAGGTTTTAAATGAAGGAGGTCAAATACCTAGCTGCTTGCTCATCAACGAAAAAACAGGAGAGACCTGCTCATGGCCATAAGCCTTAATGAAAAGAAACCTTTCAAAGCACCATACCATTTGTCCTTTGGGCTGTAACTTCTGTCTCCCAATTTACCAGTTGCCTGCCTGTACTTCAAAAACCTGTTATTTCAATGACCGGTGCTTAGCTAGAGCTACTTCAGCCTGCTCATCACTAACTCTGGGAGATGTCTGATAACATCGTAGCTCTTGTGAGGAAGAGCTACTAGGGAATGTGGAAGATCCCCTCCGATGGAATAAGAGGAGGAAAATACTGACAGATCTTGTTTAAAAGTTGTGTGGTATTGGGGGTGGGGAGCAAGGGGGAGTTGATAGATCTTTTTTGGTGAAAACAAAGGAACATTTTCTTAAACGATGCTTTAATACAAGTTTGACAGGGTGGCTTTTGGTCACCTCCGTATCATTTTTCTAACTTTGCCTGCATTGTTTTCGCTGGGGCTGCATGGGTGTTGGAGCAAAGAATGTGGCTCTGTGTATACTGCAGTTTCATTACTGCTGAAATGCAGCCATCTCTGGGACAGAGCGCAGAGCCGCTTTGCGCCAGCGTTCTCCGAAGTTTAATGGGCATGTGGTGCCAGGGAATGCTGTGCTGGCTGCGTGCCAGCTAGCTGTGAACTTTTCTAGAAATTTGTCCTGAAGGGAAAAGAAATGTCACTTGGTTCATCTAGGAGGATGCTTCCTTCTAGGAGGAAGCAAAGTTCTTGTCTTTTCTGGTGAATGGGCTAAAGGGAGTCGCATCTTAGCGTGGAGATTCAGTTTTCCTGACAAGAGGGTGTTTACTAGATAAGAATGTGTTATGAATTGTTGGAGAAGTAAGAAGACATCTCCAACACTAAAAAAGTCGGTTATTTTTGAGACACAGATGCGTAAGATAACTTTATAATTAGTTTTCTTCAACATGATTTTCACTTGGTATTTCTCCATTCTCAGATGACCTAGTCACGTAGGGTGGGAATACCTGCCTGCCTAAAGTGCTCCTCGAGATGTTTCAGATGTGTCTTCCCCTGCAAACTTGATCTAATTTCTGTCTTGGTTTCTGTTGATACAGCTTCAGCCAAAGATTCTTAACACTGATAATTATCAGTTCCACTAGTTCATCACTTCTGACGTAGCTTCTGTTGTGCGGCTCTGCATCTTAACCACCTTTCACGGCATCTTCTTGATGTATCGCCATTTACTGATCAAAGGTGTTAACAAGGGTTTAATTACAAGCTTGACTGAAACTTAACTCCAAGACTGTTTTTTCCCCAAGTCTTTTTCACTTTCCATATGTTTACCTCACTGTTGAGGAAAATCCTCAGTCCCTTCTCCGCTCATCTTCCTCCTCCGAACTACCTTGAGTCAATGCTTTTCCCTATCTCTTAGGAATGTTCCACAACTCTCGCAGTTTATCTGCCAGTATGTCTTGCTGGGCTAAGCCTTCTCTCTGCCCCTGGTCCATATCTGACTGTTTGTTCATATAATATAGCCTTCTCTTTATCTTGTGATTTGTCTCCCTCCCTACCCCATGATAACAGCTTTGAGGAGCAAAATTTGCCTTTGTTTTTCTAATCTGGAGGAAAACAGGCGATGGACAGTGCTGCAATTTAAATGGTAAAAGTCAGCATTTATTTACAGGAGTCTTGTTTTTTAATCTATGTCCTCCTGTCTTTGAGCAACTACTTTTATATCGCTGCATCCACTTCAGATAAAGCAAGGAAGAGCTGTTTCACAACATGGCTCTTGTGAAAGCTCAGTACTCCTAATTGCAGAGAGGTTCAAGAAAATGCCCTGAGCTCTGGAATTTAAACTCTTAAGGATTAATTTGGTAAAAGGAAAAGCCTGCTTTATTTTATCCTGTGTTGAAAAGATCTTTCAAATTACATTGGGCAGCCAGCTGATTATATAAGGAACAAAATTGTCACAGCAATGTGTTTTTAAAGAGTAAGTGAAGAATAATGTGTCCAATTGGAACTAAAGAGGGAAGGTAATTACCTGGAGCACAATTTTTCCAGGGTATGGGCAAACATAACACACCTCTCTAGAAGAAAATTAAAAATCACATGTATTTGAACAATTTCAAAGCTTTGGGACTTTTACTTTCCTGCTTTTACAGGAGGACACTTTTAGCAACACATGATACAGCAAGAAGGTTGCTACCTTCTGAATCACCAGCTCCTGAGACACCTAGATAGTTCTTCTCCCATGAAAGGACTGGGTGCAGCAGCAGTTAACTGATGATAACCACTGATACATTAGCAGTTTAGATAACGTAGCAGGATACAGTTCTAAACTAAAGCTTAGTTTCCCCCATTTATAATTCTACACTCTTCCTAACAATGTCCTTCTTCACCCTGTTGCTAGGTGTTTTAGCCTAATGCATTAAGCAGAGCAGAACAGCTTCAGCAAAGGCAGCCCTGGGAATGGAAGGGTAGTGGTAGTCCCAGTCAAGTACAGAGCAAGTGGGTACTTTCAAATCTGCTTTAACAGAGCATGGAAGTATAGAATTTTTAACTGGAAAAAGAATGTTTATAACTGAATGTCTGTACCAACATTTTAACTACCATACCTTGCCTTTGTTCTAGAATTTTTCCTTTTTAATTGTTCCTCTTTTTTAAGAAGACTTATTTATAATCCAGATTCTGCTGGAGACAGAGCAAGAGTTATTGTTGATTTTAACAAGCTTCAAAACAGGACTTCAATTCAGCCCTTGATGCACCTGCAACCTTGAGCAATACTTGCACTTTAAATACATAGTCACTTCTGCTTTATGTCAATAATAAGACAGGATAAACTATATCTAATGATGACAGGTCTAAAAATACTCTTTGTTTTCTTGTTCTGCTTCCACCAGCAGCAGAATCATTTCACAATTAACAGAGCAATTTACACCATTATATAGATCTATATATGTATGATTATTCTTTGCTTCCTTTTGTTTCTGTCCACTTAAGAATCAAGCCTTAATACAAGGTTCCGAAAGCATTGACAGGGATATCATTAATTACATCAGCAGCCCATTAGTTTTGATGCTCAATTTGGTTAGAACAGAAAGTACCGCACAGAAAGGAGAATTTATTCCATAACTTTGTTAGATCATTTTCTCCTCAGCTTTCTTTGTAGATGTGGCCTCGTTCTGCCATATCTTTCCTCTGGCCATGTAAGCTGTTGCTGAAACTACAATCAGGAAAGGTCTTAATGAGGATTGTTAAAAGTCTACACCAAGGAATGCACACATATTCCTTACCTTCTAAAGCTAGCCGAAAGCAGGGTACTATTCACGTGTGTATGTATTTAATGATTGATTGTCACAGAATCACAGCATCATTAGGGATTGGAAAAGACCTTGAAAGATCATCTAGTCCAATCCCCCCACCACAGCAGGATCACCTAGACCAAGTCACACAGGAACATGTCCAGGTGGGTTTTAAACATCTCCAGTGAAGGAGACTCCACAACCTCCCTGGGCCTTGCCAGGGCAGAGTAGAGGAGGAGGAGAACCTCTCTCAATCTTGATTGATTGATTGCAAAAGAGACCCACTGTGGGTTTTGTAGTTGATAAATGGTTTTTCACTTTTTTCTTAACAAGTCCATAAGTGGCAAACCTCTCACATAGCCACTTAACTGAAGTGTTTACTGCTAATCCCACCCTGTGTTTCAGCTAGAAAGCCATCTTTTAGTGAAACTTTGTAGAAATAATATATAAATCTATACAATAATATATATAATATGTAATAAGTATAAAAATATGTAGTCAATGTAAAAACAGTGAAATATTGATAAGCATGCTGACTTTGGATGAGTGGAGAAGTTTCAATGTTTTCTTGTGTCAGATGGGTGCTGTGATAATCAACAGCATCGTTGCTGTGCAGAGGGACATGCTGCTGCCCTACTCTGCCTCTCTTCTCCTTTCACCATAGTTTTTGCAGCTTGCTGGTTCATTTTAACCCATTTTTCAGGGTTGTTTATCAGCTAGCAGGCCTACAACCTATTTTCCCCTTTCTGCTGTCACTTTCAGAAGAACTCAAGGTTCAAACCCCTTCTTGTTCCTTAACCAACTTGAGGTTCTGAATAGATTATTTGTGTAATAGATTTACTTTATGAAACATTTCATTTTACTGCTGCTATACTATGCAGTTCTGCTGAACTTCAGATGGAAGACATCATAATATCCTTTTGCCATGAGATGCCTGTTGCTATATTCAATTTTATCAATAATAATATGCATTGGAAATGAAAATGCTGCCCTCTCCAAATGTTTCTTACAAATTCAGTGTTGCTGCAAGGCCCCAAGCCTTTTAGCTACATCTCCATTACACAGAACCTTCTGTTACAACCTTGAGCAACATCAGCTTTACTCTAACTTGACCTCTAAACAGTATTTTAACGTTCAGAGAAGGCTGGCTGACGAGAAACCCTGTGAACCACCAGATTCACAACGACTCACTAGACTCACAAGGATAGGGATGGAAGTGAAGCTGTTGCCCTGGTGTTGCGTTTCCTTGTGCGAAGATGATACTCCTGTTGCCCTGGTGCTGTGTTTCACATCCCAGGGTGATCCTCCCCTGGCTGTGCCAGCTGGGCAGTCTGTCTGTGTGCGCCACGCAGCACTGCCCAATTCAGTTCAAGTGACAGAAGACACAGGGGGACAATTTTAATGATGCAGCCTCAAATATAAAACTTCTAGTGTTGTTTTCATTAAATGGTCCTGCCACTTGAGAGTTTAGATTTTCTCCCTGCAAAATTAAACAGACTTTTCCTTACTCTTCCTGTTTTCTCTGTTTTCTCTTTTCCTTAAAAAAATAAACAGACTATGGGAGTTTGAGACTCCAGTGAGAACACAATAAATTGCAGTAACGGGTTTCATGCCATCTTTCTCTAACCCATATAATTTTGTCTACTCTTTATTATATATCATCCTACTATTTTACAAACCAGCAACCTCCCCCTACCTTTCATCTTCTCATTATCTTTTCTCGTCTCCCTTTTTTGCTTTAACACAGCAGTTTAAAGATTACAAGTTAGTTCTTGGGTGGGGTTGTGTGTGATAACGTCGAGATAATCTTTACGTTTCCTTTCATCCACCAGAGTACTGAAATTTATGCTCAGAGATCAGCATTTATTCTTTATGCTTCTTCAGTGATACAAAAAGAGAGAACCGTAGCCTATTTTTATTGAACACTCCTTCAGATTAGCACCGTGTTATTTACCAATTTTGGTACAAAACAGTGGATTCAGAGAAAGAGCAGTGCCTTGGAGATAGCAGTTATTTTAGAGGCAGTCCTGTGAATAGCTCTTTATCATTTCAGGGCCTTTATCTGTCTTTGGGCATTCACTAATGGAGGAAAAGCCCTCAGGAGGGAAACCTTCCTTTTAAAGAACAAGTTCAAGGCTCTCCATGTCCTGCTTTCCCTGTATCTGCCCTGTTCCAGGTGTAACATCATGTTTTATTTCCAAGGAACTTTCTGTCCGTAGTTTAGACTGTTTGTGAAGGCTGCCTGTGTGGGGATTGCAGTACATGGGCGCATAGACTCCAGAAAGTGAGCAGAGCTGCCCACATTATTTGAGGTACAGAGAACATGGGGTGTCATCAATTCAATGGGACAGTAATTCTCAGCATTTTCCATGCTCAGGATTTTTGTTTATCTAGTTGGAGAATAACTAGATGGCTCTCTCAGTTTGCAGTGTAGGGAGGACCATCAGTGAGGTTCATGTGGTTGAGTCGCCATCCCTGGATGTGTTTAAAGATGGTTTGGATGAGGTGTTGAGGGATGTGGTTTAGGGGTGAACTTGTAAGGTAGGCTAGATGGTTGGACTTGATGATCCCAGGGGTCTTTTCCAACCAGAGTCATTCTGTGATTCATGAAACCCATGTTGAGAAGTTGTGCATATACTTGTCCAAGTTACAAGCTACCTATTCACAACAGAGTCACGAGCCATTCTGTCACACGGATGCCTGTCAGCTTGTCACAGCTCATTCCAGGTTTGTTAACACATTTCCAACGCGCTCTGGCCCATAATTAGGAACCCTGGACACCACTAATAAATCTCAACCCCATTTTCTTTCAGAGTATTTCAGTGACACAAAGCTTCCCAGCTGAACCTATGTGGAGACGTTTAAAACCCACCTGGATGTGTTCCTGTGTGACTTGATCTAGGTGATCCTGCTGTGGTGGGGGGATTGGACTAGATGATCTGTTTGAGATCCTTTCCAATCCCTAATGTTCTGTGATTCCCTAAAGGACAGTTAACAATAGACCCAATACCCAGCATTTTGGTACCGGTATCACGTAAAACAGATTCTGTGCTGTTACACAGAATTTATAAGATGAATAGATCAACCCTCATTCTACTCTCCTATAGATGCAATCACTTAATACATCAATGAAGTATAAAATTAATCAAAGAATATTGTTAAATGCATGTCCAAAGGGAAATAGAACTAATCAGTTGTTTGCTTACTCACAGACTTCATAAACACATACATAGAGGCAACTAAACGACTTTAGAGACATCAGTTTGCTAATAACTTGCCCCGATTCCTAATAGATTTTGCATGACAGAACTGATAGGATTTGGGAAAACGCCCCGCACCTACACACACGTAAACATAGCGTTTGGATTGCTCTGGGGATCCTATTCTTGATTTTCCACACTTCTTTGCAATGAAGTGTTTGACCTTCATGATGTATTAACATACAGATTTTTTTTTAATTTCATATAGCGATGAAATTGGGGCAGAGAACACAGATGACTGCCTCTGAGCCCTCAGGCTCCTGATTGTCTCAGGATAGCTGTGCCTTCCTGGAGTTGCTCAACCGCTGCCTTAACAGTCTTTACTGTGAAGAAAGCTGCGTTAGATAAACATCATTCAGAAGGGATCTCTAATTGTTTGAGCCTAAAGAAATAGTTTGCTCTGAGCATCAGCAGTAGATAGGTGCAGTTTTCAGATTAACTGGAAATATCTTTGGCTAGTATCACCTCCCTGCTGTGTCATCCTCCTGTTTTAATTGACACTGAGTGTATCACTTACTCATTCTAATGTATTTACAAATCCTGATTAAGTCACAATAGTGAAGTGTCAATATATTCAGAGCAGTTCTATAGGCTTTTTGTGTGCCTGAGGGCCACATGCAGAGGCAGTAAAGGACATTTATTTATGCCTGGGTGTTGGCTAGTCCCAGCAACAGCTGCCAGCTGCTGAGGGTGGCATGGGGAAGATGTAGTGCTCAACAGAAGCATCCTGGGTAGGCATCTTCACTCCTTCATTAAGCAGCTTTTTGAAACAAGCCACCATCCCCATGCTTACAGCTGTGACAGAGAGGAGAGCGTCTGAGCCTCACAGGGTCACCACATGGATTCAAAACCAGCATGAACTCCACTGGAGGAGGGGATCTGGCGGTCATCCATTCTGTGTGTTGTAGACAAGGGATGTTTGGAAGATGATACTCTTTGGTTCTCAGCTTCACATCTTCGGGGTGTGTGTGCACCTTTTAAAAATATCCACCATTTTCCCCTCCTCCTCTTCATATAAACGTCCTGTCGTTTGCCCTTCCCTGCTCAGGTGCAGAAGCTATGCACCCTGTGTCACTACACCCGACTTCATCGCTCATGTGACTGCCAGCACAGAAAAGGGATGGATATACATCCTGCAGCAAGCCTGGCAAAGTAGAAGTGGTGCAGTGCTTGGAAACGTCAGCTGGAATTGAGTCCCACATAAGTAAGGCCACTATTCCAGTAAATGACATCTACTTCTTCTGCATAAAACTAGGGAAAGATTGGTTTCCTGGGACCTTGTTGTACTTACAGATTAATTGCATCTCTGGCCAGCCTGATCTAGGGTGGGGTGTCCCTGTCCATGGCAGGGGGGTTGGACCTGGATGACTCCTGTGGTCCCTTCTAACCCTGACTGACTCTATGACTGGATCTAGATGATCCTGCTGTGGCAGGGGGATTGGACTGGATGATCTTTCAAGGTCCCTTCCAATCCCTAATGATTCCATGATCCAAATGAAATAGAAAGTGCTGATAAACTGGCTGTATCAGATGTTCCTGATATAGTTTCATTTACTGAAAGACAAATTTTGTTATATTTCCCCATGAATAACAAGTGGCCTGATGGCAGCTGCTTGGATCTATTTGAATACAATAAAAATCAAAGTCATTCTGTGGTGGAAGGAAAAGAAAATAGAGTTTGATTGTTGATTACCTTTTATTTTCTTTTGGGATAGGTTTATGTTAATCTGTCCTCAAAAATAGAAGCATAGAATCATTCAGGTTGGAAAAGATCCTTGGGATCACTAAGTCCAACCATCCACCCTACTCTACAAGTTCACCCCAAAACCAGATCCCCCAGCAACTACATGTAAGTGACTTTTAAACACATCCACGGATGGTGATCCAGCCACCACCCTGGGGAGCCCATTCCAGTGCATGACCATTCCTTCAGTGGATAATTTTTTTGTCATGCTGAACTCTCTCCAGCAGTTCTGCATCCTTCTTGAACTGAGGGGCCCAGTGGACACAACATTACACATACCTATAGCATATATAGGTATTACATATACTTACAATGTGTGGAAATGTATGTGATGAGACAGACCATAAGAAGATTGTAATAACATGGTAGCTATCACTAGTGGTACTTATTTGCAGAGAGAAAATTAACCAAACTAACTGGAGTGCCTGAAAAAGTAGCAGTCCTGGAATTGTCATTGCAATCAACATTCATACCTTACTTTAACCTAGAGAGATGTTATGAGGTACAAAAACCCCCTATTGCTAATAGGTTCCTCACAAGTTAGGAGATGGGTGATGTAGGCATTTATCTGTAGGAAGAAGCTACTGTACTTTCTACAGAGTCAACACATTGCCACAGTGAGGTGTTAACACTTCTACTGTCATTGTGGTTTGTGAGCGCTGGCCTCTGAAGCCTTTTCTCCTTCCAGAGCGAACACTCACAAATCTTCTGTAGACACAGATAAATAGCTAGACTTCAGTCCCAGCCTGCTTCCACTCCTCTGAATGGTTTGTTCAGAGGCACTCAGCTTTACAGACATTTTATTCGGAGGCTTTCATCACACAGGGGAAGTGGGGACATGACTTCCCCGTTCCCGCTGCCGGCTCCCCAGGATGCTGACAGAGCTGCTGCTGCAGTAGGCCGTTGCTGTGTTTCAGCAGCAAACACTAAACAAGCCACAGCTACAACAAACAGCCAAAGAGGAATATTAATAATAAACTCAGCTGTCCTCAAACTGAGATGGATCCATAAAGTGCCAGTGGCTGCAAGGTGATGATATACAAGCTTGTTTAAAGATATGAAGGACCCATTACAATTATACAGATTAAAAAGAGAAGGATGCCAGACCAAGAACCTTTGCGTCACAGATAATGGCTGTGAGGTTTTAAGGTCTGAAATGAATTAGTTTAGTTTTTTAAAAAGAAATCATTCTATCCCTGCAAAGTCATGCAGTTTAACATGTTGAACACATGTTTCTCCACTTCAATAAGTGGAACATAGGAGATTCCATATAAATATCAGAAGGAACTTCTTCACAGTGAGGGTGACAGAGCACTGGAAGGGGCTGCCCAGGGAGGTGGTGGAGTCTCCTTCTCTGGAGACATTTAAAACCCATCTGGTCACCTAGACTCGGTCTAGGTGATCCTGCTGTGTCAGGGGGATTGGACTAGATGATCTTTTGAGGTCCCTTCCAACCCTAATGTTCTCTGATTCTGTGATTTATGACCAACCTAAAACTCTGAGTGCACCAAGAAGGGCACAACCAGATTTTAGAAGGCTTAAATCTTCAGCTCACAGCTACCATGTGTATCCCTTAACAACATCTATTCCTAAGGTTTCCTCCCAGCTCAGAGGGAAAGGTATTAATTAAGGGTGCTATGCTAGTTCATACAGCCAGAGCGCCAACCTAGTAGTTACAGTCCACAACAGAGAAAATAGTCTGGAGGGAGATCTCCAGGATACATATGTTAATTATCCCCAAGATAATTACTGGGTGCAATGGTAGGAGATGACGACTACTCTTTACTCATACTGGAACCTGTGGGCCAACTGTAAACTGGTGCCCTCTCTTTTCCTACTGGCTGTTCAAGTGTTATCATGAGAATTAAAGATACCTAGCAATGCTGAAGAAGCCCTGCATATATATACATATCACATAAACTGAATATATATATTTAACAGCAGCTCTTTTGAGCAGAGCAGGGATCTTCAGCACTGAGAGAGCTGAGACGTGTGTCTGCACTTCTGTTACGTCTGCCAGCAGAAACACCAGGTGAGGGACAGGGTTATGGGAAGGGACCAAGCCGGCATTCAAAGGCAATCTCCTCATCCCCATCTAGTGCTGTAGTCTCTTTTGGACCTTTAAATGTTAGAAAGTCTCCGTGGCCAAGTGAGGAACTGCCAGATTGGGTGCTTTTAGTGCTTGTAGGATTTAGTGACACCTGTAAACAAGATGTGCTCACTTGATCGGGCTGGTAAGAGCCTCCTCTTGCTGTCCTGCTAGAGATCATACCGTGGCCTATCTGGGGAGGACTGGGGCAATGTATGGGATGTGTGCTCGGAGACATTGCTGTGAGGGCCACAGGGCATGGAGGTCCATCTGGTTTCTGTCCTCTGTGCCCAGGAAAGTGTAGGGCATGGCAGGAGGTTTCCCAGGCTGGGTCCCCAAAGCGAGGTGCAAGGGTGTGATCCAGCCAGGGCAGCCCAACCTGATCAGAGCCAACAGCTGCGCAGTGTCCTGTGCAACAGCAGTTCCTTCTGCCTGGCCTTATGGTTGTGCTGCTCTGCAGCCTGCAGCTTTAATAGATGCTTTAGAGTGGGATGTGAGTTCAGTCGTGAGGAGTGGGAGACACAGACCTCTCACTTCTGTCCCGACCAGGTTTGCCACTAAGGTGTGGCCATATCTACAGGTTAACAGCCCTACACAATCAGTCCACGTAAATCAGAGCCTGAATTCATAAACTGAGCTGAAGAAAACTTAACCTCCTTCTCTGCCAGACATGTTTAAAGAGTTCTGCCTATAAATTAAAAGTCACCTCCAAAATACTTCTTATTTCTGTGCGACCATACTGCACCTCCAAAGTCTGCCTTCCTGTCATCCTTCCAATCTGTTTTGCGCTGCTGCTGACTCCTACTTAGCAGCAGTTCTGCCAGAGTGCTGCATGTGAACTCTGGGTCTTCTGGTGCCCGCTACTCTGTTTGTCCTGGACTTAGTCCTCCATTCTTCATCACTGGATTTATCACTTGTTTGGGGCAGTAAAGCTTTATGATTCATGAAAAGCTTCATTTTATTTTGAATTTGTTTCCCGACTTTGTAGACTTATATCAACCTTCCCCATATGCCTTGTAACCCCACAGACTGCAAACGGCTCTGCCTTTTTATGAGATGAGTATTAGGGAAAGGCAAAGCTACATCTTGGGCAGTAATTTTCCCAATTATTATGTCCTGGTTTGAGTTAGAACAGAATTAATGCTCTTCAGTAATAGAACTTTTTAGCAAAGCCACTGCACTTTATGAAGTTAATGGAATATTTGTGCAGACAGTGTCTGCTTCTACAAGTGATAGCACTTGTTGTTTACAGTTACTACCAAGGCTCTGGCTGAGACCTGCTCCAGTGAAGACCAAGGTCACTGTTCATCTTGTGTGCCAGTGATGGGGTGCAGTTAGTGAGAGGATGCAGGGAGGACAGGTGACCCCAAACCGGCCAACAGAGTAAACCATCCCATAGATGTCGTGTTGGTTATAAAGCCGAGGGATTACGGAGTCAGTCCCTCTTTTTCAATAACTAGTGTCCAAGGAGGAGCTTGTCTCTTCTGCCTGCAATCCCAAACTGTGCATTCCCAAATCCTGTTTGAGAATTCAGCTCTGGAATCCAGATCCTGCTTGCTTCTGAGCCAGTGCCTGCTGCCAGCTTCAGTGGTGATGATGATGTAATTGCCATCAGGGGTTTGGGTTTGGTATTGGGTTTGTATGTATTTCTATGTATTTCATTGTATTGTTGTTACTTTCATTAAAGCCATTTAGTTTTCTTTTCCAATCAATAAGTCTCTCTCCCTTATTCCCATTCTCTTCTCCTTTGGGATAGGAGAGGGATTAGCAGAGAGTGCTTATCGTTCGTCTAGTGGCCAGACCAGCCTCAGCCCTTGACACTCTGCCACATGGGGGAATACGCTGATGGTCTCAACTTTTCAGTCTGTCCCCCAGTGCAGAGGGAAGATAGATCCGAATCCTTGTTTCCTTCCCAGTGAGGGAGCAGACCCACTGTTTCATGCAGTAAAAAGAAATAACTCCCTGTGTGAGCCCTTCCTTTAGTTTTTCACCAGGATATCATGGGAAGGTCAGATGAAATGTGGCCCTAGAGCATTTAATCTGCCTCATTTTTTTTGCACAGCTTCTTTCATGTAAACAGTAAGAGAGAGCACTTTGCAGAACAAAGGGCTGCTTGAGAAGCCTGCTAAAGATGTTGGGTTCATTACATTCACATAAGGCCGAATTCTGTCCTTCAGGACACACCTTTCATTAGGAGTTAGATCATGCATCCGGGGAATGGAAATTATCCTTTAATGCAGACATATCAAAGAGATTCCACTTGACAGTTCTCTCATTTCTTTCCACAATTAGAAATGCTCGCAAAAGCCCTAGAACAATAGTTAGTTTTGCCTTTGATTTATTCCGTGTCTCGGGCTTGTTGCTTAATTTTTTAAAAATTCTGTGTGATGATAGGAGAGCCTGTCTGTTGGCAATTTGCAAATGGCTAACGTTCCTTTTCTGCCTCTGCTCTCTCACAGAAACCACAGAATTACTCTGGCTGGAAAAGACCCCTGGAATCATTGAGTACAACCATCTACCCTACCTTACAAGTCCACCCCTAAACCACATCCCTCAACACCTTATCCAAACCATCTTTAAACACATCCAGGTATGGTGACTCAACCACCTCCCTGGGAAGCCCATTCCAGTGCCTGACCACCCTTTCTGTGAAAAAATTCTTCCTAATATCAAAATCTACCCTGTTGTAACTTCATCCTAGTCCCTCTTGTTTTATCCCTAAGTGCTTGTGAGAAGAGACCAGCACCAACCTCTCCACAACGTCCTTTCAGGTAGTTGTAGAGAGTGATGAGGTCTCCTCTCAGCCTCCTCTTCTTCAAACTAAAGAGCCCCAGCTCTTCCTCTACACCAGTCTTCCCTCATAAGCTTTATTCTCCAGACCCTTCACCAGCCTAGTTGCCCTCCTCTGCAGCTGCTCCAGCACCTCCACATCTCTCTTGTACTGAGGTGCCCAAAACTGGACACAGCACTCAAGATGTGGGCTCACCAGGGCCAAATACAGGGGGACAGTAACCTCCCTACTCCTGCTGGCCACGCCATTTCTAATACAAGCCAGGATGCCATTTGCCTTCCTGGCCACCTGGGCACCCTGCTGGCTCATATTCACCTTCCTGTCAATTAGAACCCCTAGGTGGGCTCTCCAGCCACACCTCCCCAAGCCTGTAGCATTCATTCCTAATGTTCTATGATTCTGTGAAGCAAATTTGCAGACAAAACTTCAGTAAATGTGCACCACTAAACATCCCTCAAACAGCAATTCTGGTTGCTGAGAGAGAGAAGAATGGACAGCAGACAGCATCTAGACTTGCGTGCTCTCCATGAACAACATCTTTCGCTGCCTGCATTGCAGACAGAATGCTGGATGTGATGGATCATTAGTTTGACTTAGTGGGACATTTCTGCTGCTCTTAATTAGGATCTGATAGTTGAAATTATCACTGGTTTTCAGTGGATTGTAGTATCAATCATGAATCTGATTGAATAAGCAGAATAAGCATGTTTGTCCTACTTTTTATTGCCATCAGACGTGTGTGTATCTTGTAGACACTCTTCTTTACTGCCCACTCACAGCACGTCATACAACCATTGGTGTCCCAACCTGTCTTTCTGAGGTGGTGCATCATTGCCTGAAGGGAGAGGTGATGGGAGAGTGAGAGAGCTGGAAACAGATAACGTAGCAGATATGGGCTCACTCTTTTAAAGTGTAAAATTTCCCTCCTTGGTTTTAAAAAAATTGAGATTTTATACCAGGGACAAGGGTGATCAGCATCTCTCTGATGAGGAAAGGCTGAAGGAGCTGGTCTTTTGAGCATGGGAAACAGAAGACTTAAAGGTGACCCCATGAATGTTGGTCGGTATGGAAAGGGCAGGTGTCAGGAGGATGGAGCCAGGCTCTGCTCGGGAGCACCCAGTGACAGGACAAGGGGCAATGGGTGCAAGCTGGAACAGAGGAGGTTCCACATAAACATGAGAAGGAACTTCTTCCCAGTGAGGGTGACAGAGCCCTGGAAAGCAGCTGCCCAGGGGGGTTGTGGAGTCTCCTTCTCTGGAGATGTTCAAAACCCACCCGAATATGTTCCTGTGCAACTGGATCTAGCAGATCCTGCTGGTGGCGAGGGATTGGACTGGATGATCTCTTGATGTCCCTTCCAATCCCTAATGTTTTGTGATATCTGACACAGTGAGTACTTTCAAACTCATAGTCTTTTATCAGTCTGATTTACCTCGCTTAATCCCTTTGGAAATTGAATCTGACCTGATTTTTTTCTAGCAGTGACTCTTGTGGCAAGAACAAATAATAGGGGTGACCCTGTGCCTTCCATCCTGTCTCTTTCTCTGTAATGTGGACGATTCTAGTTTCAGTCCACATTTGTGGGACCAAAGATCAGTTCTAAACATCCAATGCATTCCTGCAAACTCACACTTGGCAGCACTTGAAGTGGGTAAATATTGCCAACATGCATTGATTGCTTTTTCTTTCTTCAGCCGACAGACCCGAAGTTATCTGCCAAATACTCTTTTTTTTCTTGGTAAATGACACCTCAAATTGCCTGGTGTTGCATGAGCTGTATCAATTCGCTGCGAACCTCACCTGCTCCAAGAGTGTTACTGGCTCTATAGGGAAATCTGCTCTTCTCAGCAACAGATTTTGTAGTTTCCCCTTTCATCCAAATTTAGCAGAGAAACAGACTGCTAATAGAAAGGCTTCCAGTGATGGCCATTTGCCATGTTTTAAGGAGATGTCTGTCTCCTAACTTGCTGTGGCACTGCAAGGTGGATACCTTCATAGAACCACAGAACATTAGGGATTGGAAGGGACCTTGAAAGATCATCTAGTCCAACCTCCCTACCTTGTAAACTGCTTTTATCTTTCTTGGGCCAGTGCTATTTCTCAGTGTGTGTGTGTGCACGTGTGTACTTGCAGTGAGTGTTTGTGTAACCTGATAAGATGCCTTATGATCTTTTCTGTTAATAGGCCTTCTGTGCTGCTTCCACTGCAGCCAGCAGCCGAGCTGCCCTCACTGCTTGTGGAGGGGCATGAGAATGCTTAGAATTCAACAAGTGTCTGCTGGCTCAGCTGCTTTTTCATCCCCTCCAAAGACAGGCCTGCAATGTGGCGTGCGCTTTGCTCCAAGCAGTGCTATTTTGGGTGGCTGGTGGTCTTGAGGGAGAGGCTGTTTTGGATTCAGTGACAGATAGGGCAGGAAAAAGTTTCCTCAAAGAAGTTCTTTCCCTTTGCCATAAACAGACTTGTTTTATGAGAGAACTAGGGAGATGGGTGCTGTTGAATTACCTAGATGTGGAAGCTGAGAAAAGGAAATAATTTATTGAGTTATATTGCTCTTATACAGATTATAAAATAATCATTCCTTCTACTGTGATGAGGTCTAACAGGTCAAATATCAGTATTGCAGAAATGTGTCAGAGATACCCTGTGTTAAGGAAGACATGTTATTTCAAGAAGATGTAGAAATCCATCATTGCTGCATTTGATGAGATGGTGGTGGTGCTTGTGAAGACCTGTATGAATAAACAAAATCAATGCTGTGAGATGAACGTCTCTCTGTGACCCCAACTGCTGCATGAAGTGGTTTGTTTAAGAATTCTGTGGTTTTATAAATAACTTCACTACTGATTCTTTTTCTGCTGTGGTCGTTAATCAGCTCAAACTGTCATTTAGCTAATTGTGATGAAGAAAATCATACCTCCTGTATTGAAAAACTGCAGTACGATGGGGAAGCTTCAGACCCTTCTACTTCTCACTTTACTCATCCTCAGTGCATCTGTGTAGTGGCAGCAAAGGAAATGAACTTAATAGCTCCTGGCCTAGCACGTGTTGCCTCCATTAGCTGAGAATAGCCCATCTGGGACAGCAGCTTGAACACCATCCCTTCACCTCACCATTTTCTGGTCCCTATTCCCAAAAATGGGCTTAAACTAGGAGTGATCTGACTCTGTAATGAAGATCCCTTCTGTTTGGACCAGTTCATCAAATAGAAGAAATATAATCTTTAAAGTATTTGTGGTGCAAAAAGCCACTGTTTGTTTGTTGTTTTTCTTACTTTAAATTGTTTTTAAATAAGGGAAACCAAACCACAATACAACAGAAAAGCATGAGGGACAGGACTCGACGATCCCAGGGGTTTTTTCCAACCAGAGTGATTCTGTGATTCTGTGAACTTCAAGGCTGTGGCAGGGGGACTAGATGATCTTTCGAGGTCCTTTCCAATCTTAATGATTCTATTTATGAGTGTGGTCTTCCTCCCTTGTTATGCAGGGCAATGAGGAGGTCCTCATCTGGGGTTCTTGTTACAGGATGGATGGTACAAGCTGCTGATTAACATTTTTGAACGAGCTTGCAGCTCTGCAGATGGGAAGCTAATGGGTAAGGAATTATCACCTGCTTTTGGATCTCAATTATGCAATCTTTGTCTCTGGTCTTCTGTGAAGCAAGAAAATTGAAGCAGCAATGGAATTTATTAGCAGGACAAGCTGCATTATGAATGTGGTAAATGCTGATGTCTTCCTGCAAATGAGATATTTGCTAACTAGAAATGCATTTAAAGCAGTATAATCCTTCACTGTCCCTCCAGGACAAACAACTGGAGAGCAGTGATTGCAGAAATCATTTAGGTCATGCAAATCAAGCTCCAGCAGCAGTGTTTCATGCAGTGAGAAGGGAAAGGGAAATGCTAGACTGTCCTATTAAGAGGCCTTGTAATGCTAAAACATGATTAAAGTGACTGAGAAGAAATTACCAAATGGGGGTCAAGAAGGGCTAAGAAGGGCAAGCTGATCGTGGAAATGTGTTTTTAAACAGACTAATTCCAAGCAAGTGTGTTTATCACAGTCACACACAAATGGCTGAACAATAATCACACCAAAATGATGTGAAAACGATAGCCCTTCATGGGCCGGAGGGTCGTTCAGTAGCTTCTCGCAAACAGAGCTGATTTACAGCCAGTGACGCAGAGGTCTAAGGTTCTCACGTCACGTTTTCACTAAAGATGACAATCAGCTTCATTCTGGAGTTAAATTTAATTGGACAAACATCCAGTTGCCCAGTACTGACCGGTGTAAGCAGAACGTACCAAAAGGTACCTGATGCTGCTGCAGAAAGCTTCACCGTACAGGGCAGCCAGCTCTGTCACTTGCAGGTCCTGGAGGTGAGGTTCCCTTACAGTGGTGCTGGCCTGCCAGTCCAGCTGCCTGAAGACAGTGCAATCACTTTCTTTAATGGAAGGAAGCGATCTGGGGTATTTCTCGTGTGTGGTGCTACCTGGAGGAAACATATCGGATGCACTGTTTGGTTCCTACAGGCTGTGCACGGGCCCTTCGCCCCTGGGAGATCGCTGACTCGGCATTATTGCACTGCAGAGCTGGGCAGTGTCTCTTTATAAGTTAATGGTTATGAAGCAGATTGAACAGCAAGCTGTCTCTTGGCAAACACCAAGGAGCATGTCTGTTGTTCTCCCCGCTCCCTCGCAGCCACCCCTTGCTTCAGTTCTCACAATTCCATTTGCATCTTAGTGAGGGCCAAGGGAAGTTCTGGTGTGTGCAGCTCCCCAAGGTCAGTGACACCACCTTGAAATCAAGGGCTCACGCAACTGCTGGAGCTCAGCTTTGGACTTGGCAGCTCCAAATGAGGTTTTGAGGAATACAGGGTTTTGATGAGCTACCAAAGCAGGAGGCTTGCTGGCTCTGGGGCTAGATCTAGGTGGTCCTGCTGTGGCAGGTGGACTGGACTAGATGATCTTTCAAAATCCCTTCCAATCCCTAATGTTCTGTGAGTCTGTGACAACATCAATTGCTTCCCAGCCTTCCTTGCCAAGGGTAAGGGTGAAGAAATGCTCAGGAGGACAATGGTGGTGGCAGGGACGAAGCAGAAGGGACAACCAAGGCTGTCTTTGGCCCAGCCATGAAGCTGTAGCAGAGAAACTGAGAGGCCAACCAGATCATTACCCAACAAAGAGCACAGAAGCTAATGAAGTACGAGGTGTTACTGTGACAACCCGCAAGGCACCAGGGCACTGAAAATGAACTACAGAAACATGAAGCTGAAACCAGAGGAGAAAAAAACAGAGAAGATAAAAAACACGACAGAAAGGGAGAAATAAGTATGACGGAAGAAAAAGCAGATGAAAAGGTCAAAATACAATTTGAAAGGATGGTGACAAAAAAAAGAGTAGGTAGGGAGGGCACCAAGATAGATGTGTGATCGGTAGTTGAGTGTCTTAGCAAACAAGATCCCAGGATGTGGTGCTTTCTCATAAAGACCCCAGATATGTTTTGGGTGGGTTTTCTTTAATCTGACTTTAACATTCTCGAAGTTAAGTGTTCAGCCTGAGGAGGTCTCCTGGGCTTTGTCAGTAGTTAGATGAGAGACAAGCACCAGGGGAGGCTCAGTTGCTCTGCGATCAGTGTGGATGTGGTGACTCCACGGATACCTCCTTTGCTGTCAGCTGTGGCTTTAATTAGATTGCAGCTCATTTAGTCTCCCTGCTGCCTTGCTCCTCTCTGCTGTCACACGACTGGTGCTGGTGAAGCTGTTGCTGGGTGTGTGCAGTGAAATGTGTTGGGAAATACAGGAGGATCCCTGTTAGTCATAGAATTATAGATTCATTGAATCATTCAGGTTGGAAAAGACCTTCAAGATCATTGAGTTTAACCATTCAGCTAACTCCTCCAAGCTTAAGCTAGACTATGTCCTCGAGCTCCATATCTGCACAACTCTTAAACATGTCTAGGGAGGATGATTCAACTGCTTTTCTGGGCAGCTCATTCCAATGCTTGATAACCCTTTCAGTGAAGAAGTTTCACAGAATCATAGAATCATTAGGGATTGGAAGGGACCTCGAAAGATCCAATCTCACTGACACAGCAGGATCGCCTATACCGAACACATCCAGGTGGGTCTTAAACATCTCCAGTGAAGGAGACTCCATAACCTCCCTGGGCAGCCTGTTTCAGTGCTCTGTCACCCTCAACATGAAGTTCCTTCTCATATTGATGTGGAACTTCCCATGTTCCAGTTTACACCCATTGCCCCTTGTCGTAGTGTCTCACCTAAATTTCCCCTCACGCAGCTTGAGGCCTTTTCCTCTTGTCTACAACTTGTTACTTCTGAGAGGAGACCAAACGCTACCTCTACTGCCTTTTGGTAGCTGTAGAGAGCAATAAAGTCTCCCCTCAGCCTCATTTCCTTCAGGCTAATAGCTCCAGTTCTCTTAGCTGCTCTCCATAAGGCTTGCTCTCCACACCTTCGGCCAACCTTGTTGCCCTTCTTTGGACCTCCTCGAGCATCGCAATGTCTTTCTTGTATTGAGGTACCCAAAACTGAACACAGTGCTTGAGGTGTGGGCACATTAGTCATATGATCCAGTGGTCATAGAGCAGCCACGCTGTGTTTCGATGACCTGCTGAGGGAGGCTATCATCCTGGTGGCCTCACTTCTTCATGGCCTTACTCTTTGCAACTGGCATTCTATGTCAGATACTTGTTGCTGCCTATGGTGTTTCTGGGATGCTAAATGCATGGCAACAGAGTCAACTTTATGACAGAGGGCTCTAGGAAAGCATGATGAAGCTGGTTCCAGTGAGAGCTGATGGGTTGTGGTGGGCCATGGCTTTACATGGCTGGAGCTGCCTACTGCACGCTGCGTGATCAGTGTGTGGCTCTGGGGTCTCTGACTACATCAAATGACATTTTATCTGGCAGGAGATCACTTCTGTAAGGTCTCCCATTCTGGGTGAAGTGCTTTGGCAGTGCAGACAGCTTGACTGTTGGCTACCTTTTGCATTTAAAAAGTGTTCAGATACACAAATTTTCAGTAACTAATTACAGAAAGGAGACTTCCATGCAGCAGCTGTCAGAGGTCAGTGAAAATTAATAGAAGCCAATTCAATGAAAGAGTCTTCATTTGAAACAGATAAAATGCATGGCTGATTTAAGTATCTGGCCAGCTTGGATTAAATGATCTACACTGGGCACGGACTTCCAGCAGTCATTGCTCTGCTAATGAGTGAAACAATCCCTCTTCTTATAAAATCATTATCAGTCAATAAAATGAGATGAAACCACAAAATAGAAGCAAAGTTCAGGGATCTGAGAATTAATAATTTAGCCTCATCACTGCAAATATCAGGAAATTAAGAGAAGCTCTGTGCAAGTCATCACGCAGTGGAACCCAGCACACAATCTCCAAGTGCCATGGCAACACTCATGAACTTCTGAAACAAAATGAAGTTTCTAAGGTGAAAGAATGGGACCTTAATCTTTGCTTCCAGCTCTCCATGCTAACCTTCATCCCCTAAGTATGGTTCACATAGCTGCTAATTATCTAGCTAAATGCAGGCAGGGAAGACCAAGGTGAAGGGAAAAACCATATCTAAAGTGGGCTCTAAAGACACATCATAGTAATAATCATTAAAACATTAAGCTATCACAATTCTCCATGAAGGGCTCATGTCTGAGACCCACCTGGGCTTGTTCAGAGCTGTCTTAGGAGTTACCAAGAGCAGGATGGATGATCAGTGATGGCTAATTGACAGCTGACTGCTGCTAAAGTTGACAGTGAACATAACTGGTGTTTTTTCTTAACAGAGGTTATATCAGAGGGAGAGTTTATTACATTACACCTCTCATTTGGCCAGGCTCTGCTCCTGGAGCCTTGTCTTGGCTGATGTTTATTCAGCATCTTCTTTCCCTTCCATTTGTTTAAAGGAAAGAGGTCCCTTTTCGGCAGCTTCAGCAGCTGTGCTAGGACTCAGCTGGTCCCAGCTTCCCAGCCTGTCCTTGGGCTGCCTGGTTCTGCCTCCTGCCTGCTGCAAATGGGATCTCTAACATCCCATTTCCTTTCCTGCTTATTGAAAAAGGTGTCACTTAATCCAATTAATTTGCTCCTAGAGGGCTAAAAAAAGGGCAGATTCAGTGAGGTCATGGCAGAGCAGAAAAAGAGGAAACAGTGTTGGAGAGAAGAGCCTGGAGAGGGTGAAATATTTTATGTAAAAAGGTGCCGCATGATTTTGTTAGACAAATTTTACAGCCCAGACACAGAATCACAGCAAATGCACAATCACCTGGAATATGAACGAGCAGCTTATTGTGCTAAATTCAGGCTGTTTGCAGCCTCAGGAAGACATTGCTGCACTGGGTGCTGCTGCTGTCACCGTTCCAAGGGCACCTTTGTGACCGTAGAGGAGAGGAGCAGGTACCGTGGCAATTCAAACCAGACTCCTGCAGAAAGTGAATCCCGATGAATTCTAGAGCATGACATCAGAAAGTACTGAAAATAATTAAAAACCCACAGAAACTGTATAAACCACTACTAAAAGGAGAGCTACTATCTGAATTGGAGAATATAGAGATATTGATGTGAGGCACAGCAGTGGAGTTACTCGGGATAATAGAACTTAGCTCTCTAATGCAATTCTTTTATCTGTAGATCTTAAAATTCTTTATAAAAATGAAGGAAATATACTTTTGCATGTTGCAGATATCAAGAAGATTGAATCACAAGGAAGCTTAGTGACTAATTCGTGGCAAAACACTGTGTCATTGTCCGTCTGGGTCTAGCCTGGACCTCTCTTTTATGCCAAGAACTATCTCAATCTGTAGGTTTTGTTGGAAACTGATGCATATCAGGGGTTCTTTCTGTAAGAAACCTTTGGGTATCTGGTACCTTGCCAAAGCTATCATTTCAGGCCTGACATATTTAGGATACCTCACAAATGGGCTAACATTGTAAAATGTGCTTACAAACTCTGTAACTAGGCAACTAACAAAAAGGGGAAAAAAACTCCATGATAGTTATCAAATTTATCTTAAGAAACCTTTGTCCTGCTGTGCAACTGAAACCAAGTGATGGTGTTGCAGCAGAATTTCATTTTCTCTTAAATTATAGAATCGTCAAGGTTGGAAAGGACCTTAAGATCATGAAGTCCCACCTTCAGCCCTACACCACCATAACTACTAAACCATCTCCCAAAGTGCCACATCCAGCTGTTTGTTAAACACCTCCAGGGATGGTGACTCCACCACCTTCCTGGGCAACCCATTCCAATGCTTCACCACTCGTTTGGTGAAGAAGTTTTTTCTCATATGCAATCTAAACTTCCCCTGGCACAACTTGACTCCATTTCCTCTTGTCCTATCGCTGTTCACTAGGGAGACGAGGCCAACACCTGTCTCACTACAACTTCCTTTCAGTTAGTTGTAGAGAGTGATAAGGTGTCCCCTCAGTCTCCTCCAGGCTGAACAGCCTCAGCTCCCTCAGTGTCTCTTCATAAGGCTTACTCTCTGATAATTCGTGCAATTGTATTGACTTACTTTCTCATAATTCATGAAACTGTATTATTCTGGTTTTCCTCTGAACCCCCAGTCTGCATCTTACTGTCTGCATCAGAGACACAAAATGGTATTTTTATAGGATCTTTTCCTCTCATTGTTAAATAATTCTGTTATCTAAGTAGTAAAGCATTCGGCTCTGAGGACACACATTTTCTTTCACTGCACTTAGCTTCAATATTGTTGGTGAATGCAGACTAAAGAAGGAAATACAGCTCTGGGCTCACGGGATGAGCTCTCACGGAAGAGTCAAGAAATCCAAAGCCAGATTCCTTGTGGATATTTGTAAACAACCCACCAAGTACTAAAATATCCTACTTAATGCTGTGTATCCTGACATTAAGAAATAATAACTCATTTGTATGTACACCCAAATGTCATTAAATACTCTGAACTGAGCTCAAGATGATAAGACCATAATTACCAATGATTGTCTGACATAGGTTATCATTTTTGGTGAAAACATCTCTAAAAACAACAACAACAAGAAGCTGCCCAATCTAGGGTCAAAAACACCCTTCCCAAATATTGCCAGGGAATGCAGCAGCTTTTTGAATAGACTCAGGTACTTCTGCAGAATCACAGAATCACAGAACTGTAGGGAATGGAAGAGACCTTGGAAGATCATCTAGTCCAATCACAGAATCACCAAGAGGGTTCAAGTGCCTCCTCAGGGAACAGTGATTCCTAAGGCAGAAGCGGCAGTGTGAATCGCTCCGCACAACTGGAGCCAGGAAGAAAAATCAGGCCTTTCATTCTGGATGGGCATGAAGTCATCTGTGACCAGTGCAGGAATCTACGTCTTTCCAGAAGGAGATTAATGGTTGCCTGTTTTCCGATCATCTGCTCAGAGCAGCCAGGCTGTGTGGAACAACACTCGTACGCCGCATCCTGAAAAGTTTGCTATTTGCAAAACATTTTACCATTTTCCACTTCAGAAGTGTCTAAATTTAGCAATGGTACATAGCTCTGCCTCCCTGGGGGCCTCCGGTTCAAAAGTCCAGCTCTGTTTTGAATGTAAGTTTACAGCAAACGGCACAGCGTGAAATTGTAGCGGCTGGAGAACAACCTACATCTGTTCCTCAGGGCAAAATCCTTATCCTCTCAATCTGAGGGTGCATGAGCTCAGGTGGGGTGCTTGGGGGTACAGCAGTTAAAGGCATTTGCTCTACTTCTTTCAGTGTGCACTTCACAGAAGCATGGGATGCTTTGATTCTGCTTCAGGGTGGCTGTGGCCCCATGGCTGCTTGCAGCTCCCACCTCACTTTGCCTTGCTGAGAAGCAGCAGGACAACAGCCCTATGGTCTAGTTGCCCACTCTTCCTCTGCAAAGTCCTGCCTCCTGGATCCTAAAATCTTAGAATGTATTGGGTTGGAAAGGACCTCCAGAGGTCATCTAGTCCAACCCCACTAGAACAAATGAGGACATCTCTAACTAGAGATTTCCCAGAGTCCCATCAAACCTGACCTTGAATATTTCCAGGGATGGGGCTTCCACCACCTCTCTAGGCAACTTGCCTCTAAACTAGGAAACTCTAGATTACTATGAGTAATCTATGGAGTCATCCTGTCATCTCTTCTGCTTATGCCACTGCTGTTCACCATCCCACTGCTTCTGGGCCCTTGCTTTTCTCAGAGAAAAGCAGAAAGCAGATCTCAGCCACCCTGAACTGCAAAAGCAGAATTTATTCACCACTGCAGTCAACAGAAATACTCTGGAAAGGTTGACTTTTGTACAGGAGAAGATACTTACATTTATTAGAATGAAAAGTATGAGTCTTGGTCAGAGGTAATCCTGTGGCTTGGTCTAGGTGATCCTGCTGTGGCAGGGGGATCGGACTAGATGATCTTTCAAGATCCCTCCCAATCCCTGATGTTCTGTGATTCTGTGAGTTTTTGACCCTTTCATTTATTATATTTCCCAACCCATGTCTTCAGAGAAGGCATTTTGGAGTTTATAAATGATTTTGTCCTTCCTAACCACTTTCTGTTCCAGGTTGGTCCAGTGCTGGGTCATATCATACTGAATCATAGAATCATTAGGGATTGGAAGGGACCCCAAAAGATCATCTAGTCCAGTCCCTCTGCCACAGCAGGATCACCTAGACCAAGTCATAGAATCAGTCAGGGTGAGAAGGGACCACAGGATCATCCAGTTCCAACTGTCCTGCCATGGGCAGGGACACCCCACCCTAGATCTGCTCCTCCCAGTTCCTTTTGTAGCATTTTTGTTGACCCTCTTGTTTCCCCTCTTCCAGGTTTCTGTACAGATCCTGTGGACAAGTTCTTCCTGTTTTTCCCTTCCACCTTTGGTCCTACATAATCTCATCAAATGGCACATCCTGGTAGATACCTTGGACTGCTAACTACTCTGCCAGAGTTTTCTGTCCAGATCTTAGCGCTTTGCTCTGTGGCAATTCCCACACATGTCAAATCAAACTGCAGGCACCAGCAGGGTGTCGCTGCTATTGCTGGCCAGTCTGTCCAAACTAATCTCACTGACTTAGCGTTGCCCCTCTTTCTGCCTGTATTAATACAATGCAGATGTGTAAATGCTTTAGTGACCTCTTTTTCCCCCCTTCTTCTCAGCAGCTCTGGTAACGACAATGAAACGAATTCCCTAAAAGCAAATTCTGAAGTTCTGAACTCTAGATTTGAACAAGGAGCATTTATATTGTGCAGAAAAGAGACGGCCTTTGTTTGAATGCAACAGCCAGGCATGAAGAAAATACAGAAGTATGCTTGGCCACATTTTTTAGCTTCATTTTAGAGTTAATAAGCTAGTGGCAAGAAAACAGAATTTTTCTTGCTGAGCTTAATGCTTTTGCTGTATTATTTTAGACATGCTCCATCAAGTCATGGCACAAAGGACTGGTTTCTTTTGAGTACACAGTAGGACTCGTGCTTCTGTTGTGAGTACCTCTGAACACTATGATGAGTTACACAGGGAACTGTCTCCTTTGGCAAGAAGAAATGATGGAAAACAGAATCACGGGATCACAGAACCACAGAATCATTCAGGTTGGAAAGATCCTTGGGATCATCAAGTCAGTGCAGAGACACAAAGATGATGGAGGGAGTGGAACATGTCCCTCATGAGGAAAGGCTGAGGGAGCTGGGTCTCTGTAGCTTGGAGAAAAGGAGAATGAGAGGTGACTCCATTACTGTTTATAAGTATGTCAGGAGGATGGAGCCAGGCTCTGCTCAGGGGCACCCAATGATAGGACAAGGGTCAATGAGTTCAAGCTGGAACAGAGGAGGTTCCACATCAATATGAGAAAGAACTTCTTCACTGTGAGGGTGACAGAGCCCTGGAAAGGGGCTGTCCAGGGGGGTTGTGTAGTCTCCTTCTCTGGAGATGTTCAAAACCCACCTGATATGTTCCTGGATCTAGATGGTCCTGCTGTGGCAGGGGGATTGAACTAAGATGATCTTTGGAGGTCCCTTCCAATCCCTAATGTTCTATGATTCAGTGAGTCCAACCATCAACCCTACTCTCCAAGTTCACCCCTAAACCATATCCCCCAAGACTATATCTAAATGTTTTTTTAACATGTCCAGGGATGGGGACTCAACCACCACCCTGGGCAGCCCATTCCAGAGCCGGGCCACACTCTGCGTGAAGATGCTGCTTGTGAATTTCCTTGGGAGTGAGTCTGTCTAGCCACACTGTAGTGTGTAAACTCAGCTCAATACTCATAAAAAAACACTACATCTGCCCAGTTCCTCTATGCAACCAAGTTTAGACTCCTTCTTGAGAACTTTTCTGAGGGATTCAACTGTGCATGGCGAAAGGTCTGCACTTGAAAGCAGACTCAAGTACTTTCACTGTGTAAAAACTTATGCTACAGTTGTGCTGTTTGCTGGTTTAAAGGTAGAGGCACCTTGTCTGATCGTCTGCAGGACTGTCACATCTCTTCTTTTTACCTCAGGGTCAAAGACTGACCATAGTTTGTAAAGTTTTGAAAGATTTCCTGAAGTGTCTCCTTCAAATGTCAACACCAAGAACCTTAAGTAACAATACAGATGACAGTCTGAGGATGTGACCCTCTCACCACAAAATGCTGTCGATGAATAAAATTAGCATGGGTTCCAGAGTGACTAGACAACTTAATGAAAGATGAATCCATTGGGGGCTATTAAATGCAAAATCACCATGTCTGGTTCAGGAATCCTCTGAACCACAAATTACTGTGTGCTCAATAGATATTCTGGGAACAACACCGTGCACTTGCTCTGTTCCTGAATGGTTTTCTGGGCATTTACTGCTGCCCACTCACACAGGCTGATAGTCCCTGACTCGGTGACCCTGTTTCTGTGTTTTGAAGCATTTCTGTGGGTTATTTCACATTTCCTTACATGAGAAGTTGGAGGAAGAGAGGAATCAAATGATAACTCATAGGAGAACATAAATAGAGGTCACCAAGAGGAAAATGGAAAGAAAGGGGTTGTTCAAAATGTTGTCATTTCTTTATGTCTTTCCCCACTCTTGTTCTATTTATGATGTGAGGAGAGGCTAAGCCACTTTCAGATGCAGTTTATCTAACCTGATCAATCTTGGAAGAGTAAAGAGCTTGTTGCACATTCCAGTCCAAACAGTCTGCCTCAGAGTCAGAAGAGAATGCAGTGGTCAGGCTCTCTTGCTCTCTTCACGTCCCTAGTGCTGCTAAATAGGTAATTTTAAAGCACATATAACTCTAGTCATTCAGACCTTGACTAATCTGGTTGGGTATAAGAGTACCTGTCCTCTGCTTCCCAGCTTCCCAATGCCTTTGTTTTCTTCATCCTTTTTGTGGTATCCCTGTGTGGCCATGAAATCTGAGTATTTTGTGACCTGTTGGCTAACAGTCCCTGTTAGCTCAGTCCCATGATTTCTGCTCTCCATCTGCTGAAGGATTGGTTTTGCAGTTTCTATTTCACAAGTCAGGAATTCCCCACCTGCCATTTCCTGCAGCTGGGGAAGGTAAGGAGGGGCTTCCAGCCTTGTTTTCACACAGTAGCCTGGTCTAAGACCTAAAATGTGGGAAATAGTTGGGATAGTCAGCAGCTGTGGACTTCTTACTGGCATACAGCAAGTCTTCAAGCGAGTCTCTTCTGTGTGTCCCAGATGATGCCTTTGAAGTGGCCCATTCTCAGTGATCAGTGGCTTCAGGCCACTGATTATAACTGCAGAGGCAGTTTGGGTCTGGCCAGACTTGGTAGTTCAGACGTGGGCTGCACAGAGAGCCACACCATGCCTACAGTAAGGTTGTCTCTGAGGAATATCAGCCCATTTTGTTCACTGAACTATTTATTCCTGCCAGACCAAAGCTTGCTCCGCACACAGGCAACTTGGGTGTTCAAGCACCCCCTAGCTTTGTGCAAAAGTAGCCTCAGCTTAGCAACTCTGGCACAAAGCTTGAGGTATTGAGTCCAGCTAGGCCTGAGCTAGCTTCTGCAGAACCCTGAATGCAACCACACTGTGCTCCTCAGCCAGCCCAGAACATTCCTGCAGCGTGGAGCATGGACAAGAGGCCACACTTGTGTGCTCCTGAAGGAGTCAACCTGCTCCAGAAGGTCTTGTTAGCATTAGGATGGCACCAGCCATCCTGGCTCACTCCACAGCAAACCCTTCAAAAGCCTTGGCACCAAGTGGTTCAGAACCATATTGGCTGCGATTCTCCATTAGCTGCATTATTTAAGGCCTTTACTCCTCTCCTCCTCTCCCATAGCTCTGGATAATGGCAAGCTGGCCACAGCACGAAAACGATGAGCTAGCCGTCGCTGTGCGTACATCAGCCTCTCCGACTTTTATGGTTGTTTAATGCAGTCTTTCAGTTTCTAGCCACCCGTTCTTGGCCGGGCAGCCTGCGTTTCAGGATCCCAGCCGCGGAGCTCAACGAATTACCACCGAACCCATCCCTGTAATAAGCTGCGTTTAAGAGTCCTGTCTGTGGCCTGTGTGGAAGGGATGGACCAGAGGGACAGAAATAGGACACAGTTGCACACAAAGAACCACAACAACAAGTACAATGTCACTGCTTAGACAGTCAAACTTGGTAGCATGCTCACAAAAGCAGAAGTCACCAGCCTTGACAAATGTTGTTTCCACCAAAACATGCAGCGAATTATCTGTGGGTTTTTGTTCCAAAGGGAACACCAAGGCTAAACATGAAAGTGTTTTCAGATAAAAGATGTAGTTGTAAAATATTACATCAAAAATGGAATCAGTGAAATGAGTAAAGAAGGCTTTGAAAATTTGTCTTCCTTTGTCTACTCTCAATCAGATTTGAAAAGTTTCCAGCACTGCGTTCTCCCTTTTAGGTGGTGCAGTACCTTGGCAGCATTTCCTGAAGGCTTTCCATGACCTCCTACCGTAATTGCTTTGAAACCTGCAGCAATCTCTGCAGAGCCTTCTTAAAAGAGTATTCAAAAAGTTAGCAAAGCAACTACTTTTCCACAGACCTAAAAACGGAAGGATCACATTTCCTGATGTTTCTGAGTGCCAGAGATCTACTCTTGAGATCTATCACGATTTTACTCTTCTTAGATTTTATTTAATAGGTGCAGCACATTGCACAACTATATCAATATTTAAAAAGCAACCAAATCTCACACATGCAAAAAAGGAAGCTCAACCATCTTTGCTAATCTCTAATGCAAGATGTCTCCATTATTTATGAAGGCAGCAGACAAAGGGGAACTGCTCTTGAATGGAATCCTAAACATTACATGGGACAAGCCCTGGGCAGCTGCACAGCACAAGGTTCCTTGTCATTAAAGCTACTGACCAGTCTCTTGGGAGGTTGACTCTGAAAGTGAATCTCCAGCAAACTTTATGCTAATTGGGTGTGAAACAGATTTAGTTTTGTGAAAGAAGGAAAGAAAGAAGATATGATCGTGCTCTCCAAGCATCATTTGTAGCAACACTGATCAAGTTACAGCAGATCAGCACTTTCTCTGTCTCATCTCAGATTTGCTGTGGGGTTTTTTTTGGGGGTGTGTATGAGGAAGACCAATGACCTTTAGTAGTGGAACATGGTGGTGGAGGACCTTACATACAATCACAGAACATTAGGGATTGCAAGGGACCTTGAAAGATCATCTAGTCCAATCCCCCTGCCAGAGAGGATCACCTAGATCAAGCTGCTCAGGAACACGTCCAGATGGGTTTTAAACATCTCCAGAGGAGACTCCACAACCTCCCTGGGCAGCCGGTTCCAGTGCTCTGTCACCCTCACTATGAAGAAGCTCCTTACATGGCATTTAGGGGAACTCCACGTCTGGATGCAACCACACATGTAACTTCCCTCTCCCATGTAGTCAGTTATACCAGAGCATTTGGAGTGAGCATAATGCCTCTTGGTGCTTGTGAATGAGGCCAAATTGCAGTCTCCTGAAGGCTGAACTTAAGAGACCCTTAGATACTACTTGTTTCTGCTGTGGCTGATGAAGTTTTTCCACGTTGCTGTGCCATACTGAGCTGGAGAGGCAGGGTCTGACAAGGGTGGGATGTATTTCTCCTCTGTACAGAATCGATTTTTGGAGGTCCCACTTCAGAAGAAGGGGGACTAACATCAGAGTTTCATGAGAAAAGCAACAAGACTGAGCAGAGCTCAGGAGATAATCATGAGGATGCAGACTCTGAGGAAAGGCAGGAGGAAGTGAGGTTATTTTCTGTGGAGAAATGAAGAGAGAAGTGACATGATGTCAGCCTTTGACCGTGTTTTTCAGACGCATTGAGTCCTGCCACAGAGAGGACAGGAAATTGTCTGACCTCTGGGTTCACGCTGGATAGAACCAGAAAAAATGTGCTACGGAGGATAATGCAAGTGCAGTGGGAACTGCGGGTATCAGACTTTTGGCAATGAGGACAGGGAAGAACTAAAGTGTATGTCCTAGGAAGCAGACCTCTAAGTTCTAGAGATCTTTAGATGGAAGCCAGAGCAGCATCTGTGGGCAGTGGCATGGGTATGCTTGTAATTACATACTACTGCATGGGATGGACTGGAGGACCTGCCAAGGTCCCTTCCTGCTTGCTCTTTCTGAGTCTACTGCTATATATAAAGATCTCAGGGTATTTCAGATGGAAATATATCAAAAAGCATCTAGGACATAACTGAAACTTCTCATCTTAGCTGTTTTTTTGTGCTCAACACACCAGGCACAAACCCCTAAAAAGCCCTAAAACAAGTGACTGAGGGCCCAGTGTGAGGACAGCAAGAGGGACCGTGCTACTCTGCTGAAATGTTTTAGAAAATGGTGAAGAGACTGGGGTCAGCCAAAGCAAGGGCTCATTGATGGATCTGAACCACAGAATCACAGAACATTAGGGATTGGAAGGGACCTCATCTAATCCAATCCCCCCACTACGGCAGGGTCACCTAGATCAAGTAACACAGGATCATATGCAGCAGGTTTTGATATGTTCCTTTCTTTTTGCTATGCTATTAAAAATAATTTATAAAAACCCAAACAACAAGAAGAAAAGCATAAATTTAATAGAAAAAGGCTTTCCTCTCCCTAAGGTTTCGCTATGTTCAAACTTTTTAAGAACTAGGGAATAGTTTTCCTCAGGGAAACTGTTTTCACCATTTCCCCCTCGTCTCATTTACTAAAAAACCCAGTGCTTTGAACTTAAAAGGAATCACACAGCAATGATGATTTTGTGAACACGACAAGGAGAATGGTCTCCAACATTTTTTCTCCCTTAGAAGCATGTTCAGGTTTTCTTGTGAAATGCTAAATTCTCCGGTCTCTGTTTTAACAGAAAACACTGCCTTTATCATTTACATCAACATAAAATACAAGCTTGTTCCTTGTTATCTGGGCAGAACGATTCTGTATGTCAGAGCTTTACAAGTTTAACTTCAGGAGAGCAAAGTCTTTATGGTAACTGCAAAGCGTAAAGAAACGGTGCTTCTACACCCTGTAGTGAGCTAAAGGAGGATGGAACAGTGGGATGTAGATTATGTTCTGGAGGGCACCTAAGAAGCCACAGGATAATTCTGCAAGCCTTTCTTCCCTCCTTCCTTCCTCATCCTCTACTCTTTTCTCCTCCTTCTCCGCTATGCTTTCTCCCCGTTCTTAACCCCTAGTACAGCTGTAACGCTTGCTCCATGCAACTGCTGCAAGGTTAGACCGGGGGTTTTTATCCTGACACAGCACTTCACCTTCAAACAATTCTTGAAAGTGAGTTTCAGATGGCCTTGGGCCTTTTGGCTCAAAATTTAGGATAGTTGTGAAAAAAGGTGGGTATATTAGCTTCATTGCTAAACCCAATTATGTTTTCAAATACACTGGGCTTTCCTTCAGGGTTATTTGTTGTTGGTAATTTGCGTATCCTTGTCCTTAACTCTAGATTAGAAGACCAAAAGTGCCACTAAGGTTTAGAATCATAAAGCAGCTGAAGCAGCTGTTTGGCAGGCTCCGCTTCAGTCCCCCCCCCCCCCTTTTTTTTTGCACCTTGGGTTGATAGCACAACATCAGCTTAGTGTCTTACTTATTACAGCGTGAAAAATTCAAATTAAAGAAATCAGACAGTTGTAAATTGCCGGCACATGCAGTAGTAAATTAAAGAGCAGGCATCAACAGAAATGAAAGCCTGAACAGCACTGGAGTTCTGAGGATGCACTGGGAAACTGAAGAAAGACATCAAAGCCAGCAGGAAAAAAATTAACAACTTAGCGAGGAAACTAGCTTTTAAGGAAAGACATTGGCTTCAGCAAAGGGGTGCACGGCCCGCAGAGGATGAAAATGATGAAGAAGAACAGCAGAGACTACAATAAAAATGGCTGGAGAAGAACACACCCTGGAAAGCATTTGGTACAGTCTTCGACGGCAAAACTGATGGCACTTAGGTGATGATAGATGCTCAGGGATTGTCTGAAGATGAGATGGTTTGCTGTTCAATGCTGATACCATATCGCTTACACCCAGGGAACAACTGGCCTTGTAGGCTAGTCAGATCACTTGATCTAGGTGATCCTGCTGTGGCAGGGGGATTGGACTGGATGATCTTTCAGGGTCCCTTCCAATCCCTGATGATCTGTGATTCTGACCCTGTGATTCATGGACTGCTTTTAGAGCTACATCACAAGTAGTATTTAAAACTTAGTTATATGGCAGCCTAGACAGTTGGGAAAAGAATGAGTGTAAGGCATTAGTGCAATTATTTTGGGGATTATCTTGTGACCCTTCTGGTCCCATTACCATTATGGGATGCGCATATCGAGTGTGTGTATGAGAGGGCATCACGGAATCATATGCTAAAGGAAAACCTGTTTCCAAGACTCCAGACAATTTTGCTGTGTGGTCTTCTGTCCAGACTTCAACTCCTGTTCAGTTCTGAGAGCTGTTATTGTCACTGTGGTGGTGATGAATTATGAGATGTTGACTCCAAAACACATGTATCACCAAGAGCACCCTATAACACCCTTGCCTGAGTTTGTGGGCCTGATTCTCATCCCACTTAGCCTAGTTTTATTCCAGCGGACTTCAGCAAAGTGACTCCTGGTTTGCTGCCTTATAAGGGAGATCAAACCCAATATGACTCAGCCTATCGCTTGCCAGTCTATTCTAAGTAAGACTATAATAAGAACTTCCACAAAGGAAGCTTGTTTTGCTAAAATGCAAAAAAACCAAAAAAGAGTAGGAAAAGTGCATCTTTAGAGACATTTGTTCCACTTTTTGTGGCTTTTGAACTGGATATGTCTACATAGCCTATAAATACTTGCTCATGGCAGATTTGGCTTACCTGTGAGCTACCTGGGCTAATTTTAATGCGCTTCATGGTGGTAGCAGCAGCAGAGATGTAACAGCACAGACTAGGAACTGCAGCACAAGAAGCCTGGGCACTCATAGTAGTCGCCTGCCCACGCCACCACATTTTGCTACGCTTGCTAACTAGCTTAACACTAGCCTGGATGTGCTTACCCATCACAAAATTGTTTTGCCTAGAGGGGAATGTGGCACATAGAACACATCTGAAGAGTATGTTTTAGTGTGAGGGATGCAACAGTCTGGTTCTTGGTGTCACTGGAAGCCAGTCATTTCCCTAATCAGAGAAAGAATCACAGAATCATAGAACAGTAGAGATTGGAAGGGACCTCGTAAGACCAAGATCTAGTCCAATCCCCTCTGCCACAGCAGGACCACCTAGACCAAATTTCACAGGAACATGTCCAGGTGGGTTTTAAACATCTCCAGAAAAGACTCCACAACCCCCTGGGCAGCCTGTTCTAGTGCTCTGTCACCTTCACTCTGAAGAAGTTCCTTCTCACATTGATGTGGAACCTCCTGTGTTCCAGCTTACACCCATTTCCCCTTGTCCTATCATGAGATGACACTGAGCAGAGTCTGGCTCCTCCAGCTCACACCCACTGCCCCTCATCCTATCATTAGATGACACTGAGCCTGGCTCCATCTTCCTGACACTCACCCTTTCCATATTTAAAAACATTAATGGGTTCACCCCTCAGTCCCTTTTTTCCAAGTTAAAGAATGAGGAAAGCACTCTCAGCACACAATTATCCGCACATTATGCCTAAGATAAGTATTATTTTGTTACTCCAAATTCCATAGCAAAGACACAATCTTTGCTCTAATGCTTTACTCTTGGAAAAGCTTATGAATTCTGTTGACAACACAGGCTGTTATGGGGCCTTACCTAGCAAATTTCTTAGATATATGACTTCACAGGTTTGCTGCTGTGACTGCTGATATAGCCTGTGTTTCACAGCAGTTAGCCCTGTAACCCAAGTGTGCTCTCCAAGGCCATACTGCTTGCCTTGCATGCTGCTTTTAACACAAAACTACTTGGAATGTTAAGAGAATGCTCAGCTCCTCACACAAGAAGTCACTCTGAAAGTAGCACATCATCCTGCAGAATATTAATCGAGTTACATGTATATGTATTTCACTCATCTGAGAAGATCACTGCAGCTATTGCCTTAAGGAGTCACAGAGGCCACTGCTCCCTTTGCTCAAACTCCTCACTGAAACACACACCTTTCAGGAGGCCACCAAGAAGCCAGTCTGTGCATAATAGGCAAGTAGAGGCAATTTGGAGCATACACAGAGGAACAGCTGTCTACATAAATCATAAACTTACACTTCTTTACTCTTCCTCTAGTGCTTCCCTTTTTTGAGCTAAGAGGCTACACTGAATGAAGAATTAAAAATGATTTTAAAAAGATGGTGGGCAGCTTTAACCAGATCTTTTTTGTCAGCCATAGGAAAGATGGCAAAGGCACCGTGGTGATGAGTTAAACTCAGACAAGAATGCCGTGCCATTCTGGCTTCTCGCTGCTTAAGCTCTGAGCCATGGGCTGGACAAAGGGTGCAGCTTTACAGCGTTGCCTTCCGATGCCTTATTTCTTCTGTGCTTCTGTGGCTTTTTATGTGCTTTGTGGACAAGCAAACATTTCAGACTTCTTCCCCTCCTCATTCAGCATTTGCAGGCTCTGGTCTGTTTTTGCTTAAGTTCTTCTCTTGGGTGTTTTACCAGAGGGTCCCTGAGTCAGATTCTTGCAGTGAGAGTGTAAAAGCTCACTCCATTCTTCATTTCTCCCCCAGGACTTCTGGTTTTGTCCCTAGACAAAATGTAGGACTGAGAACTTGCCCTAGTTCTCCCACTCAGTGCAGTAGGGTCTTCTGTGTGTGCCTCCACCGTCTGGTAGCTGAACTGGCAATAACAATCCTCCTGTTGTTGTGATGGCTCCAGCAGGGGTGAGATGGATGGAAGGAAGTGTGGAAAGCGGCAGAAGTGTGAGGAGCTTGTGAGGAAAGGGAGGGCAGCCCTGAGGGTTGGCAACACACATGTCTTCACTTGAGTCACCTCCCCAGAGTGACTGGGAGGTTATTCAGGACACTGGATGTGATAGATGGCTCGATTAGCCAAGTTTCTTGTCTAGCTATGTCTGGAAAGTGTTAACTGGTAGTTCACCAACAGACTGTACAGAGGTGTGCAGTAGGGTTGGGCAGGGTACATGTGAAAAAGTGTGCCAGTTAGACAAGAAGAAATGGGTTTTGATGGCAGCAAGAAGGACTTTTTCCTTGGGCAGAGGTTTGAAAACTTTCCTGATAGTGATACAGCATCACACATGGCCAAAGCGATGCTGCTGGCCACAGGCCTAAAGAAACAGAGAGGATGACTTGAGGAGCAGCATTCAAGTAGCTGGCTTAGCTCTCTCTTGGCCTCTTTCATTTCTCTTCGTACTCCTGAGGATGCAGCCAGGCAGCGTCACAGCCAGTGCTAGTCACCAGCGCTCCGGAGAGCCCTGCCCTGAGCCACCTCAGCTTTGCTACATCTGAGAGAAGGATCAAAGAGGGAAAGAAGCTGTTCTCTGTAATTCCTGGTGGGAATTTGCCAAACACAGAGGTTTGACTTCCTAGCAAAAACTAGGAACTATGCTTTAGGACTTTGTCTCTGCTTTTTCCTACCCTTAAGTTTAGCAAGTTTAACAGAATCCCAGTGTGATGGGGGCTGGAAGGTACCCCTGAAGATCATCTAGTCCAACCCTCTTGCTAGAGCAGATTGCCTAGAGACAATTTAGGAGCGACTGAGCTGTACCTCATCACGCTCAGCACAAATACTGTGGTGAGGAAGGTCTTGGTAGACCTTGGACTGCCCAGCTACACAACAGATTCAGTCCTGTGATTGCTGTGAGACTGCTGGAGGCTGGGCACAGTCTAACAGGCCACGGGAAGTGACAGTTTATTTTCCCTCAGGCTTTCCCATTAAAAGGTGGGTTGCCATCTATTATACTAACCAAGTGTGCTGCCTGAGTAGCCGAAGCAAGTGGCCCTACATTCTTGATTTGTGGTCTTAACCTGAAAAGAGAGAATGGGGATTATAACTTCTTTGATGAGGATCAATAAAGTCCAATACTCTTGGCACAGTGGCTGAAAAAAGAAATTATTTAGGGGTGGAAGCCTGAGTGAAGAGATAAAATGAAGAACCATGACATTTTTGGACTCTTCATGGCTATAACATGTGTCATTTGATGACACGGTCCCCTGGTAAAAGTCTCACATTCCTCTTCCTGGACATTACCACACATGTGCACACACACAGAGTGCACAGGGCAAGGAAGGTGTCTCTCATCCCATCTGGCTTTTGCCATGTCCTCAGACTCCCTGACCCTGTTATTCCTGCTTTAGCCCTGCACACACACAGGATGGGATGATGAGGGGTGGTCCATCGTATTGCTTGTTCCTTGCCAGGGTGCCCTGGCCCTTGGCAGACCTTGTGGAGAAGATGGATCACATTTGTCTCCAGCTGTTCCTGAGCTAAATAAAAATAGCATTTGTGTCATCTAACATCTTGTTGCTTATATTTTGGGAGGCAGAGCTTAATTTCTTCATTAACCTGAGTAAATAATTAAAATTGTTCCTCACACTTCAAGGGAAAAAGCATTAAAAAATGAGTACAGGGGAACAAGATTAAGTTAAAAAACACAAAGCTGCTTCCATGCATCACCATGTGTTGGTGCTGCTGTCTGGTCTGCCCCTTATCAAGTGAAAGGAACATTGCCTCTTCTTCTAAGTCTATACTGTTTTATGTTTATTACATCTTGTTATCTTGTGGCTCATCGCAATAGATTAGCTAGAATTGGATGTTGATATTAATAATTACTTGTCTGAGCTTAATGAAAGTGCTAATGAAGTCAAGGCCCCTCTGGGTAGGGCCTGGGCTTCCACTCCTGTGCAGGTGTAGATGTTTTTTTAGGACAAAAGCTAACACTATCTCCAAAAAACACTTCTCTCAAGTGCTAATCATACACCATGACACCATATCAACTCCCTTAGCAAAGAGTAACAAGTGCTACAGAGCAGCAACCAATTTGTGAACATTGGGAAAGGAAAACAAAAGTGCTGTGAACTACCCAGAGGCTTCGGAGCTTATCTCAGCATGTGGCTGAACTGAAGGCAGAGCTAGTTTAAATAATTGATAGTGCTGCAAGTGTGCTTGATGGCACAGGAAGAGGTCAGTGCCTAACATATAATAAGCCTTTGCCCTGAAGGCTTTATGGTTAGACAGTGCAGATGCAGGAAAGCCCTGGTACCTCATCAGAAGAAGGGGCTGGGATGACTGCATGATCTTTGGAACAGATGTCTCAAGTTGCAAAATTGGGGGTGCAAATTCACAGATGAGGCCAGTAGCTAGAAAGAAGTGAGCAGGATTGGCAGCAGGTCAGATGCAGTTTGGAGGAGGCAACGAGACAATTCAGAGCTCTGCCATTTTAAGCAGGCTGACTAAGGCGCTGTGGTGAATCACTGGTGATGCTGGAGCGCCAGCAGAGCTTTGTGAGCTTATAGAATCATTAGGGATTGGAAGGGACCTCGAAAGATCATCTAGTCCAATCCCCCTGCCACAGCTTGTGTGAAGCAAGATCGGATACTCTCAACCCAAGGTCTGGCGTGATCTGTGCAGGCAGGGAATTTGGCACTGAGACTTCCTCAGCTCAGATGTGGGGAGGTTGAGGCAGTGGGTGGAAGGCTTGGAAGATGACACTAGCTATCTGAAGCATTAGGGAGTATTACACCAGGGAAGCAAGCAGCTTTGTTCTATTTCCTGACACATTACCCCTGGACACAGTTGGGTGCGACCTGTGTGAGCTATTTCAGAGAAAAATGTTGCGCAACACCCAGGAAGCTCCTGTAAAATAGCTGAATCCTTCTGGAGCTGCATAGACACAGTTGCTGTTACTGTCATTGCCCTGCACAGGGATCACCCTTGGGCACCACCACAGGTCTGGAGAGCTGTGTTCTGTAAGCCCAGGACACGAATTTGTGCCAAAGCCTGCCTATTCTGGACCAGAGAGGTTTTTTCCTCCTGATTCTTTCTCCTGCCTCTGATCTCTCTTCTGCCGGCTCTCCCAGCATGGGACACCTACGGACTCTATCGAAGCCTCAGGGGGCAGGGAGATTGGTGCCAGTGAGACAGCTGGTTGCCATTACATTATTTACTCCTTACCCTGGAACATAAAAATACTAATGAAATGAATGTTACTTGAAAGATGGAGAAAACAGCAAGCAGAGATCTTTTTTTTAGACCTGACAGGCTCAGCTCTAACGTATTTGCATCTTAAACATCTGTCTGTGCATAAAGAATTTTCATGCATGTGGATGCACCGAATCAAATCCTCAGTGCAACAGGCAACAACTGCCAGGAAGCCTTTTCTGATGCAGCTGGCTCTGAGTATGAGAAGTAAATTATCAATATTTTAAGGAGAGGTGCTCTTGGTTGAAAAGCCCACAGTTTTTTCCCCATTTAGCTGAGATTTTCTGAGGATAGCTCTTAACACCAATTTTCAAACAGAATTCCCCACTGCTCTTCATAGCATCCCAGTTCTGAAAAGTGGCGTGGTGCTGCCATATGTTAGCTTCCTAAAAATGTTGTATTTAACCAAGCAACAAGAAGTCAATTTTGCGATACAGAACAAATGTAAAGACATATGGTGAGTAGACCAGCCTGGGGAACACCAAACTTGCTGGTTTGTGGAACAAAAATGCCTCAGTATTTTCACTGCCTACTCCAGTCTGCTTCTGAGAGAGGCTGTCAGATCAAGACAACATATGGGGCAGAATTCGTCTCACCTAACCTGAGTCATCTACATCTGAGCTAGGCACCTTGGGCTATCTTTAACATCAACAGATAGAAAGGCACTTTAGGAGGACTGGATTTCTTTTAGATGCCTGGTTGGGGATAAGATTAACTGGTTTTTCAGAAGGGTGTGTTTGCCTCCCATCGGGACTGGCTCCACAGAAAGCTTAGATGACTAACATAGATGAAAACATCTCCAGGGTTTGATTTCTGGACCTGTAAGGTGCTGAGAATTTCCAAAAGTGCAGGTATGTGGTGCAAATTCCACTGAGAGGTTGGAGGTTTTATTGTTGTGGAAAAAAATTTTCCCTGATAATCCAAATTATTTTTTGAAAACCTAAATTTGATTGAAATATTTACTTGGTTTTGGAGGGTTTGTTTTATAACAATTTTCCCTTTCTTCTTAAAAAAGGAATAAGAAATAGATGAAGTTGATGGTTTTGCAGTGTTTGGTAGAACCTGGTCCTCTGGTGGAATATAGTTCCCTAATGCTCTGCGCTGTGCAACATCAGGTCTGTTTCATGAACGTTGTGGAGTCTTCTTCTCTGGAGATGTTTGAAACCTGCCTGGATACGTTCCCGTGCGACTTGATCTAGGTGATCCTGCTGTGGCAGAGGGATTGTACTCAATGATCTTTTGGGGTCCCTTCCAATCCCTAATTGGATTGGATTCCAATCCCCTTCTGTGATTCTTAAATATTGCAAGACACCCTGGTGACGAGATGAAGTATGTGTGGCATGAGCTGATTTTGTGAAAGCTTGGAAAATGTCTTTAACTTTGCCAGCATCACATTTTATGACATAAACTCAGTTGCTAAATTAGAAACTCTCTTTATTCATAGAATCATAGAATGGTTTGGATTGGATGGGACCTCAAAGATCATTCCAACCCCCTGCTTGAGCAGGGACTAGGCTAGGTTGCCTAGAGCCCCATCCAACCTGGCTTTGAGCTATTCCAGGGAGAGTCATCTACCAGTCTGGGCAAGTTGTTCCAGATCCTCACCACCCTCATAGGGAGGAATTTCTTTCTAAGAAAACATCTACCTTCTTAGTTTTGAAACCATTCCCCCTTGTCCTGCCACTGGAGTCCCTCATAAACAGTGCCTCTCCAGCTTTCCTGTGGATCCCATTCAGGCATTGGAAGACTGCTATAAAGTCCCCTGGGAGCCTTCTCCTGGCTGAACAGCCCTGATTCCCTTAGCCTGTCCTTACAGGAGAGGTGGTCTTGCCCTCTGATCACCCCTGTGGCCCTTCTCTGGACTTGCTCCAACAGTCTCATGTCCTTATATTGAGGACTCCAGGCAAGGTCTCACAGGAGCAGAGGGGGAGAACCAGCTGTGGCTTGGGCAGCATGGTTTGAGGGCTTTCCAGTGAACACTGAGGCAAAAAAGTAAGCTTCATTTTGCTAAAATACCACAACAGCTTCTATCCCTGAGCTTCATTCTTTGGAGCACACCCAGACATGCACATTGTTTTGCCACTGCTGTTCTTAGGATGGTGACGGAAGTCTAGCAGTCTTCGTAAAGACGAATGAGGACTCATCTGCAGCCAAAAATAACTAATGAGGAAGCAAGGAGGAGGTTGATAATACCTTTCCCCTGCAGGGAGCCAGCACAGGGACAACAGTGGCTTAAGCTGATGTCCTTTTCTTAATGAAACTGCTTAGTTCTACCAGCTTCCTTCAGTCTCTCTTCTTTAAGGTCCAACAACTCAGATTGTACCTCTTCAGACAGTAAGGGAATGTAATGTGCTCTGTGCCTTCCTCCCCACAAGTGGTGATGTGCTCTGCATCTCTGAAATTCTACTTCAGCAGACCAGGGAGGAAGAAGCCACGATATTGATTTGGAAAACTGCATTACATTAATGGCAGCTCCTCTCTTTTTGGTTTATTAGAAATGAATGCAGATCTGTCCTTGTGTCTGTTGAAAACTGAGACTTCACTGAAAGCAAAATTAAAGCCTTGATTGCAGACGCAGTCAATGGAATATCCATTTAAAACTCTGTTTCTTCTATCAAGAGTAAGGAATTTCATGAAATAAAAGCAAAATCAAGCTATTGCCCTTTCAAACAGGATATATAAAGCTGGAGAGGGACTTTTGAGGATGACAAGTAGCGACAGGACTAGAGGGAATGGAGCAAAGCTGGAGATGGGTAGATTTAGAGTGGATGTGAGGAGGAAGTTCTTCACCACGAGAGTGGTGAGAGCCTGGAATGGGTTGCCCTGGGAGGTGGTGGAAGCCCCATCCTTGGAGGTGTTTAAGGCCAGGCTGGATGAGGCTCTGGCCAGCCTGATCTAGGATGGGGTGTCCCTGCCCATGGCAGGGGAGTTGGAACTGGATGATCCTGTGGTCCCTTTCAACCCTGACTGACTCTATGACTTGGTCTAGGTGATCCTGCTGTGGCAGGGGGATTGGACTGGATGATCTTTCGAGGTCCCTTCCAATCCCTAATGATTCTATGATTCTATGAAATAGTAATAGCCCAATACAAAAGTTTCAGGGAGGCAAAAGCATCTGCAGTGGGGAAAACAACACTTGATGTGCCGAAGACACGAAGGCCCATCCCTGCTGGATTGCTTTGCACAGGAGTTTTCCACTGCCACGGCAAGACTTCAGCCCTGTGGGTGAAGTGTCTAGATTGTGTGTGTTCCCTGAACTGCATTTTCTGGTAGCTAACTTTGTGTAAATGGATTATGCAGTTTGCTTTTCTGCTTTCATGGGATTCCTGTGAGCCTGGAGAAACTTGCAACATGAAGAGCGGCTTGTCTAATGATTTTTTTGCACTCGTTTGCAGTCAAAAGCATGAAAGGCCACACTGTTCAATATCAGTAGAATCTCTTCCCCATTTAAAGCAACTGTAATATTCCCTTTTAAATTCTAGGTGGAACTTCAGAGTTTTGAAGTCAGGAAAACAATCCGCAGCCTATCTACACGCTCCGTATCCTAACGTGTCCGATAAACAAACCTAAGGAAATGACAAAGCAGCAGCCCTTCAGCATATGGGCAGAACTATTATCTAGGATGTTTATTTTTAAGTACAAACCCCCTTTATTTGTCCTTAAAGTTGCCAGTTGTTTAGAGGAACATTTTCTGACCCTGCTGGCTTTCTTCTGATGCTGTCTGCGGTCTCTTCTGGCCGGTCCATGTGACATTCAGAAATGTGCACTCATGACTAATGAAGTTGCCTGCTGATTACTTCTCGCACACATGATTCTTCAACATAACAAATTCCACGATAAAAATACAGCAAAGCAAATAAAAATTGCATAATGAGCTCTTTATGACCAAATATGAATCATTCTGATTTAGCTGCAGAAAGAACCATGGAATGGTTTCCCATCGAGTTGACCACAGAGCAAACACAAATGTAAATATTTGTTGGAAAAGCGGTGGCTCTGCTAGCAGAGAAGTCAGGGCACTGTCAAGTACAGGGCAAATGTTGATCTCAGTTTGCAGCAGATTATTGCTGAAGTCAGTGGGCAGGGGGAAGAAAAAGGGCCTTTCACTTTATGAAACACATTGTCGTGTGGAAGGCTGCCTGCCGCTGAAGCTGAAGGATGTAACAGAGAACTTAGAATAAAAGGGGTGTCTACACATGAAAAAAGAGTCAGGGGATCATCACCTACAAGAAAGTCCCACATAAAGCTGGCGTGGGCCTACTGGATAATACAGAAGTATGTTTGACAGATGGAAGAACTCACAAAATCATAGAATCATAAGGTTGGAGGGGACCTCCAAAGGTCATCCAGTCCAAGTGCCCTGCAACAAGCAGGGACAATGATAATGGTCTCCCAGCCCAGCAACAAAGGGATAGAAATGGGGAGAACCCATCCCCACTCCTGCAAATGCACAAGGTTTGAACAAGCTCTGAGAAGGACCTAGGACACTTGTTTGGGAAATCTCCAGGCATGAAAATGTGTCTTTTTAAGGTGGTTGGGAGGAAAGAGATACCTAGGACTCTCTCCAGGGCTTCTTGTCAAATTAACAAGGAAGACATCTAACTGGACAATGGCTCAGTTCAAGAAGTCATAAGATTAATCGATCGCATACTTGATTAATATATCAGTGAGACAGTCTCAGACCACAGCACCCAGTAATCATGCAGTGCATGCTCAGAGTTCCTGCCATCCAAGTATCTAAATGACTTTCTTAGAAATGATCTAAGCTTCTCAGCAGATGAATATTATTATTTAAAAAGATGGGCATGACAACGTGTATGTATGTTAGGGGAACTACACAATTAAACTGCCCTCTGCCGATCTGCTGCATCTTTTTCTAACTTTAAACTGTGAGGGCTTTTGGGGCCAGGACTGTCTTCTCATGTGGTATTTAGACACAGCATCATTCAGACTGCTACTGCTACTGACATCTCTCATCTCTCCAGCACAAGAGAGGTGTGGTGGTTTGGTCACCATCCCTGGATGAGCTTGAAAGATGCTTGGATGTGGTGTTGGGGGATCTGGTTTAGGGGTGAACTGGTAGACTAGGACTGATGCTTGAACTCGATGATCCTGGGGATCTTTTTCAACTGGAATGAATTTATGATTCTGTGAAGACACATCAGCTATGAGAGGTGTTGATATATTGAACACTTTTTGTTTTGTCTGGATTTAGATCTACTCCTAGACACAACCTTACAGTCAGAAACAGTCTTAAGAAGGGCTACTGAGATCCAGAGAGAAGAGATGAACCCTGATTTGATGTACATGTAACAATCTGGATGATGCAGGAGACATGTCTGTCTTGCACAGAATCCTCCTCATCTTCACACCTAGCACTGGGATGAATGAATTTAGTAGCAGATTCATGCTTTTGCATGAATCCCTGTGCATTTGGAAAAGCATTTGGGTCAGGAAGGTCAATAGTTACAGAAAATTGCACCAAGGAGGCACCAGCAAAGCAGAACTGTGGGTGAGGGTGGGTGGGAGGTAGAAGCAAGATATGATCACTGCAGAATGAACTCTGAGTCCTCCCTAAGCACCGTGCAGTTTTTGATGGATGGATTGTGTTTCTGTCAACACCACAGGCGCTAATCTTATTGCTCACCCTGCTTATCAGATCCTGCATGCTAATGCAATGTAACAGTCCTTAGACCAAGAACACAGAGACAAGTGGCTTTGGTAGAAAGAAAAAAGGGGCCAGCTTGGGCACTTTCCATCTGAGTTATGGCAGTGGTGGCAAACAGCTCCAGACATCTTAAATAAGAGAAGTTGTGAATCTCTATCTATCCCAGCAATCTATCTACAAACAAGGACATAACTGGTCCGTGAAACTACTCAAGTGAAATACATCACCCATATTTATTGACCTGCCTGATCGAGTCGCTGGGAATCGCTTGAGAGGTAGGGCACACAGCGCTGCAGCTGTCTGCAGCACCTGCAGCCCAGCCCTGCCAAAGAGGAAGCAGGGGGTCAGATTTCCTAGGTGAAAACAAAAGAGGTTCTAGATTACCAGACCCCTTGCAGAGCTAATATCCTTTCTTGCGATGTGCACAAGCTCATCACTGCAACCTGACCCTTGAAATGTCACTGTTTGTTAGTACCTGAGGGGCTTGGGTTAAACAAATAGGACTGAGATAGTATGTGAGATTGGCTGGTCCCTCCTCATTTTCCTCTGGATCAGGTTAAACATTGGAAGCATGTCAGCAGCTTTCCCTTCAGGATAAAAACCCATCAGTTCATCTGGAATCAGGACTAACTCCACCCCTACTAAAGTCAGAGTGGACCTGGCCTGGGAATGCTAAGGGGATGCCGGTGCAAGATGACAGTGCAGGAGATAACCTTGGTGTCTCTTTGTGCCTACAGGGAACACAGCCATAAAGATTGCAGCAATCCTGGAAAGACAGGAAAGGTATGAACATCACAAGAAAAGCCCCAGATCCTTAAAAATAGCTGAATAAGCAAGGTTTCCTGAATGAGCATCTCAGCGTGGTAGGTGCACTAATAACTTCATGGGCTGCCCAGCCTGTTGATTGACTTTCTGTGTTGACCTTGGGCTCATTTCACCTCCAGAGGTCCCTGATGATCCAGACTCTTGGTTGAATCTAGCTGTCATTAGCTGCCCTCCTCCCACTCTGAGGTGAAGTCCAGCCCTGCCCATCTCCTGGTGAGACCCTACACCCCACGGCCTCCAGGGAAGTGGTGGCCCAGACAGCTTTCTGGCCAAGTCCTGTCCAGAAGCATGGGACTGAAACTCTCCTCTGATTGCAGGTGTGCTCAGGAAAGCATTGCTGGGCAGGAACTTTGTAAACAGGGACCTCTGCCATCTGCAGGTGTCTGGTTTTGCCACTGAGTTCTCAGACAATGCACAGGATCCTGCAGTTTGTGTATTTCAGGGTTGAGAAAGCAATGCAGAGCGTGTGGCTCTGGCCTCACCAAGGTGCTGTATGTGCATGCTGAAAAGAACTTGAAGGTGCTGGTTTTGAAGGGAGCCCTTATCCTTTGTCTCACACTGCCCTTGCTTTGTACAGGCTCTCTCCCCAAAGGGGTTTTCTCTTTTGCAATCTGATCTTTAGCTAGTAGCTTGGCATCAAAACCTCTCCCCATCACACAGCATAGAACAACCAGCACAATGAAGCTTTGTTATCAGTCTGTCCTCACTGAAGTAATAGAGACCTCTGGCCCTTCTGCCTATCGTGGCTAATAGCTGATGAAGAAACAGCCCCTGACATAATGAAGTGGCTCCTGTTGCTCAGTGTAGCCCTACACAGTACACAGGCAGGGGCCAATCTTGAGGCTGGCCCCTCACTACCCGCTTCGTACACTGATTAAATGAGCAAGAAGCCCGTCTTCTCTTTCTTCATGTTTTCCTATGAAAGTTCATGACATTTTGTCAAACTTTGGTAAGGTTTTAATTATTGTGTAGAAAAAGGTGGGATTTTTAAAGAAATCAGCTCATCTTTTTTTTTCCCAGTTGGAAGTGACCTTTAGATTTTCATGTTCATTAGAAACCTACACTGTATGGACGGTCTTCTCAGAAGGCTCTTCCCCAGCCTTGTTGCTCCTCTGGACCCACTCCAGCCCCTCAATCTCTTTCTTGAAGTGAGGGGCCCAGAAGTGCCCCCAGTACTCAAGGATAAGCCTCACCAGTGCCCAATACAGGGGCAGAATGACATTCCTAGTCCACTATTCCTGATACAAGCCAAGATGCCATTGGCCTTTTGTGCCACCTGGGCACACTGCTGGCTCATGTTTAACAAGTTGTCAGCCAGTACTGCCAGGTCCCTCTCTGCCAGGTTATGTGTCAGAAGGTCTTTTTAAAATGGGTTGAAACATGTTGGTACTAACTCCACAGGAACTGGTTTCTGCAATTTTTATCTTAGTGGCAAATGGCCATCACTCTAAGTGAGATTGTTGTTTACTGCCTTAGGCAGGGTTTTGAGTGGTATTTAGGTGCTGAAAGACAGTCTTCTAGTAAGACTGTCATGAAATATTGTCTGCTGGGCACACGTCTGACTTGTATGGCCCTTAAATATTTTGGGATTCTGTAACTGTGTGAGTAATAAACACAGGAAAATAATGAATTTCAGATTAAAAAAATAGAAAAGATGTTTTTACAGTATCTGTGTTGGCATGCTGTTAGAAACTGTTAGTACAACAAACCCAGGATATCACAGAATCATAGAGTCATTCAGGTTAGAAAAGACCCTTGGGATCATCAAGTCCAACCATCAACCCTATTCTACAAGTTCACCCTGAAACCACATCCTCCAACACTCCACCTAAGCGACTTTTAAATACATCCAGGGATGGGGACTCAACCACCACCACCCTGAGCAGCCCATTCCAGTACCCGACCACTCTTTCCATGATGCTTGTTGGTGCTTGAAGCCCCTCCCTCTGTTTCTGTTGCTAATTACCTAGAAGAGACCAGCACCAACATCTCTACAATGTCCTTTCAGATAGTGGCAGAGGGCTGTAAGGTCTCCCCTTAGCCTCCTCTTCCTTAAACTAATATACCAGAAGGTGTTGGAACTAATAAAGTAGAAACAAAAAAAAGCTGCATACATTAAAAAAAAAAGATGATAATAAAGAAAATACAGAAAATCTGCTTTATAAAGCCCCTGTCATGCAGATTCAGATTACTTGACTTTTTTAAAAGAAACTTATTCTCTAGAGAATTATTACATTGCAAACTCAATCTGTAGATCTTTCCATACATTTGCAGAATGAGACATCTAAAATAAAATAACTGTTGTTTTAAAAACTGCTAAGGACAGTCACTTGTTCAAGAAGGTTAAATATATCCTGCAACAGGGAGCAAATCCACTGTGCAGAGAGTGGTAACTAGAGATTGTAGGGTGATCTAATCATGAGTACGAGTCTCCAGTTTTTTGTTGGTTTTTTTTTTCAAGGTTGAGAAATAGAATGGTTCTTGAATATGTAGATCAGTATAATTTAATTAGCTTTTATGACCAGGACTCCTCAGAGATAACTATAAAAGTCAATTAGACTGTATTAAAATGCAGCCATTTCCCTGAAGCTTCTGTAAAACAGCCCTTACTTACTCAGGAAAACGGTGCAAATCTAGGTGTCTAATCTGATAAAAAGAACAGCTGTGTAGAAAGAATGCTGTTGTCTTTTTTAATATAACAGGCTTCCTTCTGCACTTTCCCAGTGCCTGAAATGCATTGCAACATGCAGGTCATACCTGGACTTTGTGCATTTCTGTGCTGAACTAGCCAGCCAGCATTTCGTATGATCTCACAGTCTGTTTAAAATTGGATTTGAAGAAGATGGTTAGCAAAGTGTAGTGCCTCTGGGCAAAAGCTGATTATCCGCAGGAGTCAGGAAAGGGCTGTGTCCCAGCTGTACTCCTCCTCCCAGCTCCAGATGTTGCACACACAGAGCTGGCTGGGTGCACAGGAAGATGTGAAATACCTAACCACTCAGCCAGATGATTACGTCTTAATTGATGCCTCCTTTCCTCACGCTTGTCTCTCTGTATTGTAATCAGATCTTCATCTACTCTATGTTTAAGAGCAGCTCTGAGACAGTGCTTGGTGACCATCCAGCATTTACCTGCTTGATCTGTCTCTATCTACCCTACCACATGGTGGTTGCTGGCTGTCTGCCTCGAGACAAGATTGCCTTGTTCCTACAGGCTTTGTCTCCAAACAAACACCCTGAACTTCAGATCGCTGCTGCAATGAAAGCTTTTGAGGCCAGTAATCATGTTTTTGCTCTCTCTAATGAACATTACAGACACATATGACATTATTACAGAATTTTCAACATTTAACTTTGCTCTTTTTCCTCTGAACAACATGATCTGGCCATTATGAAGAGCAAGACTCTGTTTTTAATTGGCCTGATCAAGTATGCACTTTAAAAAATATTGGTATGCCTATTAATACCGGGAATGGCTTGTACTGTTCCTTCAGATACAGAATCACAGAACATTAGGGATTGGAAGGGACCTTGAAAGATCATCCAGTCCAATCCCCCTGCCAGAGCAGGATCACCTAGACCAAGTTGCTTGGGAACATATCCAGGCAGGTTTTAAATGTCTCCAGAGAAGGAGGCTCCACAACCACCCTGAGCAGCCTATTCCAGTGCTCTGTCACCCTCACTGGGAAGAAGTTCCTTCTCATATTTACATGGAAGATCACCCAGAGCAGAAGCAGTGAGGGGTCAGCACCCTAATGCTTTTGTATCTCACCCACCAGTCCTTTGTTCTTGAGAGAAGGAGTGGCATTGCAGCTGGGCAGCTTCCCCATCACTGCCACGTACATCCAGCCCTGAATTCCAGCATGGCCCTGATTATTTCAGTTAGCTCGTTAGGCCTTTCAAGCCTCCATGCTTATCTCAAAAATCAATATTTGCTGTACAGCACGTCACAGGGCCTGGTATTATGTTCCCTGCATAAAGAAAGTCCTTGCAACACATACCACAGAACCAGAGAATCACAGAAGATTAGGGATTGGAAGAGGCCTCGAAAAATCATCTAGTCCAACACCCCTGCTGCAGCAGGATCACTTAGATCCAGTCACAAAGAACTTGTTGTAAATGTATTGTGAGAATATTCATTCTGACTTTACCTGTTTTTCATAGAAGTCTCAGAGTCGATGCTGCATCAGTATGATGTTTCTGTGGAAATTCTTTTGTTTCATAATGATGTACTCAAGTTCTAAAGGAGAGAGAAACAAGCATAAATCAAACAGAGCTCGTATCAAGCTTTCCACAGATAAGAATGAGCATTGTCTTGAAATCACAAGTTCTTCTCCTGTTATCTGTGATATAAGGAGAAATACTTGAGAGTTGGCAACCGTGGCACTGAGGTGATGTCCCTTGCATCGATGTAGTTAATCTGTCAGCAATTCCATCAGCAAGCCTGTTTTTCAGACCTGTTAACTGCAGCCTGAAAATCAATTCCAGACTTAATGATGGACAAAGGGGTGTATTCCACCATTCTGCATGCTGCCGATACGCACACAGCATTGGCAAGACAGATTCCAAGGTCTCAGACCACGAGAAATTTTATGCTTACAATATTTATGACAGAATATTGCCGTTGTGCTATGGAGTGTGGAAAACTAGACAGAACAGGTGATTCAAATGCAAAGCAGTTTGATCCCTTGATGAAAATTCCTTGGCCTTTGGCCTTATCCTACGATCCACGGCATGCAAAAATGGTCCTACAATTTGCCTCTTGTCATACCTCATCGCTTAATTATTAAAAACCTTTGGTATGGTGCAGTTGCTCTATAATAAGTTCTATAATAACTTGACCAAACAAAATTCCGTGTGCTATTGTCCTCCTGCTAAAGGCCAGGGCTGCAGCTCCAGGCTGAAGCAGGGCCATGCAGCTCTGCAGAATGAAACGGTATAACCTTGGGGCCATGCTGGCGCTGAGAGAGCAACCAGGTGCAGCATTTTCAACTCTTTATTTTTACTTCATGAAGGAACAGATCCCATGCCCTTCTCTCCAGCTGGATGGACCACAGGGAGAGAACAGGACTGCGACCCTTTGCTGTTGGCAAAATGGCAAAATGGCAAATGCCAAAGGCTTTGGGGCACAGGGCGGAGATAAAATTGCCAGTGGTATCAGGTCAGGGCACCCAAATTACAGAGTTTGCTGCACTTTTCAGTACACAGACAAGAGGCAGACAGAAGAGCACAGCTTAGAGAACATATTGCAGCTGCTGAGAAAGGACATCCTTCCTTCTGTGCCCTTGACAACCCTCACAAGTCCTGTGAGGAGTGGTTGGGGGAACTCAGGTTATTTAACCTGGAGGAAAACAGGCTCAGGGGAGACCTTATCGCTCACTACAACTACCTGAAAGGAGGCTGGAGGGAGCAGGGGAGGTCGATCTCTTCTCCCTAACAGCAAGCACTAGGACTAGAAGAAATGATGCAGAGATGTGCGAGGGGAGGTTCAAGTTTGATATTGGGAAGAATTTATTCACTCAGAGGGTTGTTAGATGTTGGAATAGTCTCCCCAGGGCAGCAGTGGAGTCACCAGCCCTGGAGGTTTTCAAATGACATGTAGATGTGGTGCTGAAAGACATGATTTAGCAGTGACATCAGGCAAACATGGGAATGTTAAACGTCTCATCCAGCTGAAGAGATTCTATTGACTCTATGATTCTGTGTGAGCATGACTGAGCCATTTATTAAATGCAGGATCTGCCTGAACAGAAAATTGTAGTTGGGGGTCTACCTGAACGTGTATGTAGGATGCTTAGTTTCACTCCTCCAGATCTGCATGAACTGGGGTGGGTCTGAGGAACCTCAGAAGCTATTAAAAAAATATCCTAGTTAATTTCTTTTGAAGCTGACTATCTCAGCACTTAGTTAAACCTAACTTTACAAAAAAAGCTTTATCCTGAACCGTGGGATGTCCCATCCCACAAAGCTTTTCAATGAATTGGAAATGATTTCACTTTAATGTCTTGACCTCAAGGCTCAAAGGGGGATCTGGCAGCAGCCCTGTACAAAAGCCTGGGTGGGAAACATTTAATTTACCAAGATGTTACTCCTACAGTAGATGTGAAGAGGAGCTGCTTCAGACAGTGCAAGGTGAGTTTTATGGATCATGAACCCTGCCAAAGTAGAAGTGAAATATAAGCAAACAATAAGTAAATAAACAGGTCCTTTCTCTTCTTCATCAGGCACAAGCTGCAAGGTAGTATGGACAAAAATAAAGATCCCATAGGAGAATGCTGATGTGGAAGCCTAGTTGAAGAAGCCCTTTAATTTTATTGCAGAATCTCTTGTCCAAATAGCAGAGGTGTGCGTAAGGCCTGGCTGCATTTGCTGTGTCCAGGAGCCCTCTCTTTGCTCTGATCTGTGTCACCTGGAGAAGGGGCTCACACACTGCTGTGGTCAGCAGCCCAACACTCTCTCCCGCCTGTTCAAATGCATTATCTCTTGGATTCATGTGTGACCTCTTGAGAGATTCTGTTTTTACCACTTAGGCTTTCCCCCTTCCCTATCTCAGGGGGGAAGCGGGAGTTTGCCCCATTGTGAATTAAATTAATGAGAAAAGCATCTAGGGAGAATTGGCTATTCTTTGGCTGATTACCCTTAGTTATCCTACTAGCTGTGTTGGGGTTCAGCATTGCTGAAAGAATGAACAATAATCTAATTAATATGCTTACAGTACTAGAAAAGAATCTAAAGATGTGTTCAGCTTGTCACAGCATGCACTTTTAAATTTTTTACTCTGCTGCAGCATTAAAACAGCCAGACTCTCAGCCCTGAAAACTGTGGGTAATGAATTTCTTTCATCCCAAACAATTTACTCCCCTGTGTATTAAAGCACTTAACCAGATCGGTTGTATTTATACCGATGCATGCTCCGACGTGTGAAGCAACGGGAAAAACCAGAGCAATCGGTGTGTACTAATGATTATTTTCTTGCTAAATGCTTTTAAAGAAAGTGATAGAAATAAAGTCACATATTTCTCTGTCAGGAGCGAGCTCTGTTTACACAACCAACATGAATAATGAAAACAAGTATATTCCCTCCTGCCCTTGCTCTCTTTGGATGCCGTCCAGCATTGACTGAATTCAGGGAGAGCTCCCTTCGGAGCGACATGGGATCTGCTACCTGCAGTCAGCATTCCCCTCTGGAAATGCTGTGCAGATGGAAAAGTCCCATGGAGAAGGCAGAGCTCATTGTACTCAGGGTTAGAAGAATCACCCCCTTGATCTCAATACAAGGCCGAAGACAGGAGGGAAGAGAAGAAAGAAGATGTTCAAAAGAAAAGTCTGAATTGTATTTTGTTTCCACCATCCTAGTTTCTGAAGCGTGAGCTATATTTAGGTGCATTTTTAGGCTCCATTCCAGGAGCAGATTGAAGAACTAAAAGCTGTGTGAAATGAAAGTTAGGATTTCCGCATGATCACTTCACTTCAAAAAGTCACGTTCTGAAAGAAACACCCCACCCTGCAACACTTATTAACGAACAGATCGTTTGGAGAAAGGCAATTTGAAGCTAGCCACATGAATCAGGTCTCAAGAATACTCTTCTCTGCTTTTTCAAGTTGACACAACAGCACAGAAACGATGCTGTGAGAGGCCCGTCCTTTCATCACGTGTGTTTTGGGGTTGATTTCCATGTTGTTTTACAAACTTGCATGGGATTAGAGTTTCGAGCTACACTGCACAGGAGCATTTTTCAAAGCCGCTCCCAGCGACACTGTTAGTCATTCCAGTAACATGGAATTTCAGGAAAATCATTCTGCAGTTTGGAGAACTGAAAAGGTGGAGGATACACCCTGAGTGTGGGGTGATGTGGACTTGAAACAGGCCCAGGTTGTCAGCCACTGAGTTTAGCTGCAGCTATCCCTGAGCAAGTAAGGGCTCACATGAACTTTTCATTGGTGCATCTGTTAGAGACAAGATTTGGCCACCAGCCTCTTCAGTCTTTGAGGCTCTCTTGGGTGGTTGCTCTAGATTTCAAAGCGTATCACTGGGGCTATTCATGCACTTGTAAAAACAATGTGGATAAATGAGAGTCACTCCCCACTAGGTGACCCTTGGAAAACCTGCTCTGCAGTCACTGAACGGCAAGAATTTTTATTCCAGTTTGGCTGGAGAGAGATTAAATCGTTAGACTTTTCCCCATCATCAGCATCCTCGTGGTAGAAACACAGCAGTCAATTTTTACTGCAGTTCAGCATGGCTGTCCTCAGCGCTGTACATTTCCTGCTTGGCATCCACCTCCCTCACTTTTAAAATTCATTATGGGTAATCTGCTGCGAAAGAGAATATCGAGCCTGTATGTCTTGACCACCCTGATCTATACTCTCCTATTGTCAGATCTATACACTTCTGCTCCAATAAAAGCACCAGAAAGCAAAGCACATGAGAAAGTGTTCCTAGGGAGATCACTGAATCTTAATCTTCACTTTATACTCTGTTTAGCACCATTTCTTCTGAAGCTGTGCACATATCTGTGCAGCTGTATATTTGCAGCACATGTCACTGCACAATAAATTATTCAGGATTGTTGGATTACTTCTAAATGACACCAATCAATTAACACCTCAGCTGACAGTCTTTGGGGCTTTTGTCAGAGGCCAGGATGGCAAAGCTCTCAACTCCACATTTTGCAGTATAAAGGATTATGGTAATGGCAGCTTATTTTTATTGAATTTTTAATTGATGAGTAATATCTCTGGATTCATTGTGCTAACATTAGGTCTAGGGAGAACTATTCTCTTGAAGGAGAACACGATACAAGCAGAGCTGCCCTTCCCAAACAAAAAACCCCCATTTGAATGTGACACCAAGCAATCACAGTGAGTTTGCTGCTGTCAGTTGTCAGTGTCTCACAAGCCTTAGCACTGAAGATTTCAGCCTTTTTCTTACGTGGGGCTGCACAGGCCTTTGAGGACACCACACATACAACATTCACTGCACTGCTAGCCTGCCATAAGGTGAACAAAGCCAGCTACAGCCTTTATTGATCCTTGGGTGGAAAACGCCACATTTCTCTCAGCAGTCTGGAAAAGCCTCAGGTCTCCCTCCTCTGCACCAACATTTCCAGCATTTCCACTGGACCTACCAGCAAGGCCACCAAGTCCTGCAACCCTCTGAAATCCTATGGCCAGCTACAAAGCTGAAGATCTGCACAATTAAATACCTGTTTCCCTTTCTTGATTCAAGGACAAAAAGCTGAGATACCCTCCTTCTGAAATGCCCATCCCCTGGGCAGACTGTGCTGCTGGGTGCTCATAGTGTACACGGGGTGAGCCACACTGAGAGCTGTGCTTCAGTACCAGCATAGAATAACACAGCTGATAGGGTGTTTTCCATGTTGTTTTAAGGAGCAGCTTCATGATGACGGATAAAGGCTATTATCATGCATTAAACATGTGTGGTTTATGGATAGGGAGTAGTCCAATCATGTTTTTCAGTATGGATTGAACATATTCTAACTGGTTGAGTATTTTATGTGTCTTCCTAGTACCCCTAAAATTAGGCTATTCAGAGTCCATCTGAATTTGCTTCATAAAGTCACCAGCAGTAGTTTAAAAACATATGCATTGCATGCTGACACGGATTGATTCATTAAGGGCAATGGCAGAGCCTGAATTGGAAGGTGCAGTGAAGATGATGATGAATTTTAATGTGGCCGGTGGCTACTGTTAAGCAGATATGAAATTGGAAATCAATGGTAGCTATTAAATACAAATGGTGCTACTTTTGCATTTGAAGCAGCGTTCCATTCCCAGTCTTTCCACATGCCGGGGGATGCTAGCATGAAGGAAGAATGGCCAGACTTCAACAGCCTGCCAGAGCTGCTGCCTGTACTTTCTGTTCAGACCTGAGGTACATTTCCCCCTCTGTGAAACGGGCTCATGGAAAGTGCTTCCCACTCCCTGGTTCTAGCAGTTAATTTAAATCTAAAGCTCGGTCTCTGTGTCTGGGAATTGTGTGATTGCCTTTGAACGTAAGCTCATATATAGTTCTGGATCTCACAGTCAGGAGGAAAATGTTTGAAGGGTGATGAGTGTGTAATGGATGCAGTGATGCCTGAGCCTGCTGCCACCTGGAAGACTAGCCCAAGGCAAATTACAGTGTCATGCCTAAAAGTCATGAGTGGCTGCACTCCAGCTGGAAGGTGTTGCTGAAGGAGTATGACATCTCCAGCCACCGCACCCAGCTGCTGCGAAATGCTGTTGGATGTCCTTCTGGCTTCTAGCATGATGCCAGGAGTGGCTGGAAGGCAAGTCTTTGCCTGGCAGAGACGTAAACCCCCCTGTCAATGCTGCTCCACGTAGCGGTGGAGACACTGCGTGTCCTTGGGGGCGCAGAGAAAGCCTCAGGGAGCTCTGTGTTGTGTTTTGCCTAGGGCATCAGTTTGCCATAATCCAGCTGTGTTCCTGTATAATGCACACACAAGGTGTTTTAGCCTCCTAAGCAGTGCCTGTTGCCTTGCTTTCTATCTCCCCTCTTTTCAATGCACAGATGCAAATGATAGAAAAAACTTTGTTTCTTCTTACAAAACATTAAATTCAGAGACAAAGTGCCCCCTCCCTGATGGAAGAAATGAGCATTCCCATCTCATTTAAATACTTGCTGTCTCTGATGACACTATAATAGAGAGCAAAGTTCCTAATAAAATGAGAAGATGATAATCATAACCAGTAAACTATTGGTTTTCATTAATCCCCATCTAGAATGTTTTCAAACAGTATCTAACAAAATGAGCACCATATTTTAAATGTTCCCCCTCTAGATCTCTTGAGCGTAATCAATGATGTTTATCATGTTCTTTATGAAAATGCTGTTTCTCTCTCCCCCTCTCCAGAAGAAGGGAGGGAAGCTGTTCCTAGGATGTGGGCAAGATGTACTAGGGATTTGTATCTCATGTGCACTGTAAACAAACACAAACACAAATTCTCCTGAGTGAGCATGAGAGTGATGGGCTCTTCTTGGGAAAGTAAATATGATAAATGCATCTGATTCCCAGTGAAGGGTCTGGGTGAAATGCTCATCCAACACAGGAAAGGCAGAGGGGTGAAAACTGTGGGAACTGCCATCCCAGAACTTGGCTTTAACACCAGCCAACACAGTCTTTTGCATTAAGTCAACAGACAAGCCCCAGTCCACACAGGGTTTGCATGGGGCTGTTCATGAGACATCAGTTAGGAGGGACACTTAGGAGGGACAGAAATGCATCATCTCCACCAACTCCGTGTCAAAATTTGCCTGACTCATGAAAAGCATCTCCCATTAAGCATTTTAATGTTACCATTAAGCATTTTAATGTTACCTTGCCATTTCTCCCCTATGATAGCACTATTTTTGTAATGTTCATGTTGTCCTTGACCTGGCACTAGATATCTACTGCCCATTGGCTAATGTGGAGAAATTTTTTTGATAAGGTTGAAGTGTTAGGGGTTTTTAACCCTTTTAACCAACAAGATTCCTATTTGAAGTTGATTTGAGCTGGTAATAAAAAAGTTGTGGAGGGGTGAAATGTTGCTAAAGCATCTCCAGGAAGTATCCCTTTTATGAAGGTCTGAGATTTCTTTTAATTGATATTTGACATTTCAGCCCGGTCTGAAATCTCCAGGATTTAATTGCAGTAAAATCAATGATAGCCCAAAGTAATGATGTGTGCCTGGATTATCCTGAAATAGATATAACTGCTGTACAACTCCCTCAGCAGGTCCCAGTTTCCCCAGCCATAGTCAGTATTCTCATTGTTTCCCAAGGGTAAAGAAGTCAGGAGCCAGTGAGATACTGCCTAATTAGCCAGGGTGCTCTTGCTGCCTGTTTTGGTTTTGAATGACAGGTAGAGAACAGTATTTGAGAAGTGGAAAGGGTGCTGTAAGAAGATGTTGTCTTGTCAGCATCCTGAGGCTGCTCAACATAAGTATGGAAGCCATGGGAAAGATAAGTATGGAAGCGTGATGATCCACAACTCTGATCCATGGCACTTCACGGAGCTAGGGGGCAATAAGGTACCTGGCAAGGGGAACCAAAAATGCCAGTGCAACTAGTCACTCTGTCCTCTCAAGAGACTCAGTGGTACAAGCATCTCTGCTCAGGATTTCTTGCTGTCTGATCTCTGCTGCCTTTCTTTCTCCTGGAGAAAACACATCTGACATGTGTTGAATCCAGGCTGGAAGTTTTCCACTGCCTGAGGATGCTTGACTACACACATCCTCCGCTGGAGACCAGCAAGACTCCAGGTTTTTACTTATTCTACCTCACTGCCTTCTCCACTGCAGAAGTTCCCTTATACGTACAGTGCTTTGATTAAGGGCACTCAGAGGGGGGTGGCAGGAGACAGAGGGTGAAAGTGTGGTTTGATGTGGGTCTTCCTACTGCTGCATGCACTGAGCTACAGACAACCCCTCACACTGCTACATTATAGGCAAAACTTGTTTCTGAAAGGGAGATAATTTGATGAATTTGTATTAAACCTTTTTTTTTCTTTTTCAAATAGATCATTGAGAAGCCCAGGGAGATGTAATGGAAATACACAGTCATCTGGAGTTTTACTAAAAATAATACAAGATAAATTTAGCTAATGAGTTCAATGTGTCTATGTTTTAATAGTTTTCCCCTGCTACAGTCTCATACTGGCTCCTATCGTACATCACTGCTTCTTTCAACACATGCAAATCACACACAGGGCCCGGCTCAAATTCCCACAGAAAGCAACTCATTTTCAGTTACAAACAGAAATAAAAGCAACAGCAATCACATTCAGGCATCACATCAAAAATTGGGCCAATTTCTGCACCTTTTGCTCATGAAAAGAATCCTTCCTGACTGCTTAACCCTGCTGCAATAAACAGGGCTAGACTATCTGACAGAACTTTATGTTGCAGTATATTTCGTATTAGCTCCTAATGCCAAAGGCGCTTTCAAAACCTTCCATGTGTCTAGCTAAAGCATGGTGGATGAGCTCCTTATGTTAACAGAGAACATAACCAATCAATTAGTACAAAGGCTCTCTCCCCATAATCACCTGACTTGGTCATACATCATCTAACTCCAGCACTTCTAACATAAAAGACTTTCTAAACAGCTGATATTTGTCAACGAAAGCAGGATTTTAAAGCGAGTTCCCCAGATCTATCAATGTAGCTTACAAGAGCAGCTGGTCTGAAGTTCTCAACACTGGATGAAAATTGGAGATGGAAGTTCAAATATGCTACATGCCTCTGCGTGGTGAGCTGGGCCCACTCCTTGGACTTACTAGAGATGTTGGTCATGCCTATATTGCTCAGAGGAGCCGAGCATAGAGTGTTAGCTACTTGCAGGTACCACAAGAGTCACTGAGCACCATCACACAACAACAGTTTCCACTCCACACCAGTTACTGCTAATTTAAACCTTAGCAGTAAAGACCTTTCAATGTGAAACCATGAAGTAGAACTGGCACAATGCCGCTGTCCTTCACCTTGGTCTTAATCTACACCTACAGGGTTTGATGAAGATGGCTGCTGTTGACTTCAGTGGGATTAAGCCTTAGAAACCTGCACAGGGGATGATATGTAGAACTGCTTCACAGTCAGTTTGTACAGAAATAATTGGAAATACCAGGTGCAAGTACAGGGAGAAGAAAGATGCAGGTGTTGCATTTTCTCCATTTAGAAATAGGCATCCAAAAATCAATATTCTTTATACATAGCTCTGAAATATGCTGACTAAGGTGACTTGGACCCTACAGAGATGTGTGTCCTAGAAATTTGATCAATAAAACATCTGCTCGAAAGGTGTACCTTAGTCAAAACAGGTGTAACTGACTCCTCAGAACAGGACAGTTCTGGTCTCCAATCAAGCATGCTTATTTGGGATAACAAATTCAAGGTACAGTTTGTCTCCTACCCACTTCTGCAAAGATCAGACTCGTGTGGGAGGTTTTTCGGTTAGAAGAAGAAAATATATGCTCAATGCAGCAAACTCTGACAGTAAATGCACAGTATGTGGCTTAATTCAAATGTATATGTTTCACAGAATCACAGAACATTACGGATTGGAAGGGACCTCAAAAGATCATCTAGTCCAATCCCCCTGTCAGAGAAGCAGACCAAGTCACACAGGGACATATCCAGGCAGGTTTTAAATCTCTCCAGAGAAGGAGACTCCACAACTCCCTTGAGCAGCCCATTCCAGTGCTCTGTCACCCTCACTGGGAAGAAGTTCCTTCTGATATTTATGTGGAACCTCCTATGTTCCAGCTGACACTCATTGCCCCTTGTCCTATTATTAGATGATATGGAGAAGAGACACTCACCCTTCACACATTTATAAACATCAGTGAAGTCACCCCTCAGTCTCCTTTTTTCCAAGCTAAAGAGACCCAGCTCCCTCAGCCTTTCCTCATCAGGAAGGTGTTCATCATCATGGTGTCACTGGACTCTCTCCAGCAGCTCTGTGTCCTTCTTGACGGTACCGAGTGGCCCAGAACTGGATATAATATTCCAGATGCTCTTTTCTTCTTCAAAACCTCAATTTATTGCTTAGGTCTGTGTAATAAATAAGCCAGTTCACTACAGTGCCTTTTCTAGTACTTCTTATTTTCTAATATGACCTTACACATTCTTCAAATTGAAATACAGTGAGTGGAGCAGTGACTACAGACTAACTGTTATGAAGGCAGTGGAAAATTTCTCAGGCATTCCCAAAAATATTTCCACGTTCCAAGGAATTCCTTTTATCTTGAAATTGATATTGAACCAGAACATTTGCCATTTTATGCCATTTTTATTAATGTTCACCAGCTGTCCTAGGAAACCCATGCAAAATAGTCAGGACTAGATTTGCTAGACCTGCAGAAATCATGGAGATTGAGTCTGCAGGAGGACACTCGTGTAAAGCCTTTCTGGCTCATTGTGTTTTGGGTCAGCTGAATTATACAAATATTCTCATCTTCCTACGCCAAAAAGAAAGAAAAACATGTTAGAAATTCACGTAATTGGCAGAATTCTCTGAGACAAGTAGAAGAGGAAGTTCAAAATTCAGCACCAGACCCAGCTGGATGTATACAAACCCCAAGTACTTCTACAGTACTGCTTCAGTTTTTAAAACCTGTTTATGTCTAAAATCAAAACCAAATCTGATCAGAGCAATCAGTTCAAAAGCAAGATTCCTTTACCACCAGTTTTAAATATGCACACTGAGCTTGACATCCCCTTTCATTTAAATATTTGCTTGCTTTCATTCAAGGTCTTGGGACTACGAGCACACTGAGCAATGACAGTCCCACACCAGCAAACAGAATCACAGAATATTAGGGACTGGAAGGGACCTCAAAAGATCATCTAGTCCAGTCCCCCTGCCACAGCAGGATCACATAGGTGAAGGCATACAGGAACATGTCTAGGTGTGTTTTAAACCTCTCCAGTGAAACAGACTCAACAGTCTTCTTGGGGAGCCTGTTCCAGTGCTCTGGCACCCTCACTGTGAAGAAGTTTCTTCTCATATTGATGTGGAATCTCCTGTGTTCCAGCTCACACCCGTTGCCTCTTGTCCTATCACTGGATGACGCTGAGAAGAGGCTGCTTCCGAGCCTCAATACAGGACAGAATGTGTGATAAGAAGAAGACCATTTCTGTTCCAAAAATATGGTTCTAGATGAGGTCTTTTTTTGTATGAGGATGTGGAGAAATGGCCTTCCAAAAGCGACATGCAAATACAGCACGGACCACCTAATACTTTTATGTGCTACTATCAGCCAAATGATGTAGTTTGAAAGATGTATCTGTGACTTCAGAGACACTTGGCTCTCAAGAACTACAGCAAATGCATTTATTTTTTTTAAAAAGGTTCCTCTCAACCAGGCTGTGAGGAAGCTTTTCTAAGAGGGGCGTATTATTCCTAACAAACTGGTCATATTGCATCATCAGCACGAACAATGAAACCAAAGAGGCAGGGCTCTAATTTGCTTTGACACACACTGGTGTAACTCCACTGGGCCTAATTTTCTGCCATGCCCAAGCCAGGAAGAGATGTGTCAGAGAAGGCAGTTATAGCCTGAAGACTGCTTTGCTTTCCTGAGGAACGGGTGTCCCACCAGACTGGACGCCAGCTGGGGAAGGAATGGGAGCATGGTGGGCTTGGCCACCTCCCTCCCCGCCCTTCCTCTTCCCATGCACAGCTCAGTGCCAGCTGGGAGCTCCCCGGGGAGAGGGCAGCCAGCACAGGAGACTGACGCTTCCCACCTCCCTTTGTGCTACCAGGCTGATGCAGAGCAGGGAAGCAAATACTGAATCAGACGGAATCACTCCCCTTTCCTGGCATAGAAGGGTTGCAGAAGCCCATCATTTATTGTGTCTGTTGAAAAGTAAGAAAGAAGTCTTCGGGTGAAGTTTGGAGGAAGAAGCCTGTCTGTTCTGTTTGAATAACAAAATGCTCTGTGTCCTGACTGACCTTTGCAGCAATAACATTTTAAAAACATATTTTTTAATTAAAATGGGCTGGAACAAATTTCCCTTTTTGCTCCCAGATCGAGCCAGAGTTCACAAGTGGGTTTCTTTCACAGCCCAAATGAAAACATTGAAGACTAAAAACACACACTTTGGTTCAAACTGTGCTCTCAGTGAGGTTTCCAACAAAACACTACACTTGACAAAGTGCAGAGCTACTTCAGACTTCCAGGCAGAGAATTAAGATCAAAATCTGCCCTTGGCATTTGACCTTCCCTCCAGTTTGGATCAGGAATTCTGACTGTGATCCATGTATAAGACTAGAATTTCATTCTATTTCTGACACAAAAAAAAATTTCTCCTGTGCTCTTTTTAAGTATCTTCACAAATTTATCCTTGTGTATAAACTGTAAAGTAAAAATGCAAAACTAGTAACTGAAGTAGCAGGAATGTGATCTACCAAGCATCACCATCATCTGAGCAGTTCTTTCCCCTTCCCCTATATTACTTGTTCTCAAGTATTAAATCACATTGTGAAGGCTGCCCTACAGCTGCAGTATGCTGGGGACCGTTTCATCTTTAAGTGAGTAAAACAGAGATGCTGAAGGGAGTAGAACATCTCCCTGATGAGGAAAGCCTGAGGGACCTCGGGCTCCTGAGCTTGGAAAAAAGGAGACTGAGGGTTGGCCCCATTAATGTTTATAAATATGGAAAGGGTGGGTGTCAGGAGGATGGAGCCAGGCTCTGCTCAGTCACCTAATGACAGGACAAGGGGCAACCCGTGTCAGCTGGAATCTAGAAGGTTCCACACAAATATCAGAAGGAACTCTTCCCAGTGAGGGTGACAGAGCACTGGAACAGGCTGCCCAGGGGGGTTGTGGAGTCTCCTTCTCCGGACACATTTAAAAACCTCCTGGATATGTTCATATGCAACTTGATCTAGGTGGTCCTGCTCTGGTAGAGGGATTGGACTAGATGGTCTTTCGAGGTCCCTTCCAATCCCTAATGTTCTGTGATTCTGTGAAATATAACTGTGGTGGACGAGGGTGAGAAAGCTACGTGGGCAGGGAGGACACTTGAAGTAATCACAAAACAGACTATAAGCCAAACGATGCATACAAGTGGTCTTCAGAGAATAAAGATATTTGGGTTGGGAGATGAGCTTTACTTGGAACTGACCTTGTAAAACATGCTCCTTTATGCTCAGGCTTATAACCATGGGTGGGCCAGATGATCTTTTTAAAAATGCCTGGTTCACATTAACCACCCAGTTTTTAGAGACAGTTTTCAGATGCCTGGTGGTACTGCAGAGAGCAAATGAGCTCGTTTGAATATCGATCCAGCGCACTAGCACTGAATGGAAACGAGCGCAGATGTTTGTGTAGCACCTCAGACAGCAGTGTCATGCAACGTTTTGACGTAAGAAAACTTTCCTTCAGGAGAATAAAGTACTAACAGTCCAAATGTTGCTACTAGGACAGCAGATTTCCGGTTGTTGATCTTGAGATCCATTTTAAAAAGGAGCACATTAGAGAAAAGGATCTAAAAAGCTGTGAGGTTGTTATAGGAAAATTCGGTCAAAGTTCATTCCTTTGTAACACAGACCCAAATGTTGTACACCTGTCACGAATGAAGAGGGTGTTTTGCTCAGAAAAGCTGTACAGAACAGAAGTGCTGCATCTTTTTTGCGTTCTGGGTATGGGAAGGACTGGGCTGGAAAGGGGAAAAGCAGATTTTTATGAGGAAATCACAGAACATTATGGATTGGAGGGACCTCAAAAGATCATCTAGTCCAATCCCCCTGCCACAGCAGGATCACCTAGACCAAGCTGCACAGGAACATATCCAGGTGGGTTTTATACGTCCCCAGAGAAGGAGACTCAACAACCCCCCTGGGCAGCCCATTCCAGGTGCTCTATCACCTTCACTATGAAGAAGTTCATTCTCATACTCATGAGGAACCTCCTTTGTCCCAGCTTATACCCGTTGCCCCTTGTCCTATCAGTAGATGACACCGAGAAGAGCCTTGCTCTAACCTTCCATCCTTCCCTCAGAAAGGAAGAGCACGAATACTCAATGTTTTGAATTTGCTCATTCATCTTTAAAACATTTATTTGGCAAATATGGAGTCCCAGTAATTTACTGCCGTTGCAGGTACTTTCTAATGGTTTGTTCCCCAACATCAGCTGTGTCTTGGGTTGCAGGGGCTTGTGCCTTGCAGGGGCTGGGTGCTGCCAGTGGGAAACAGGGTAAGACCAGGCTGTGGCTCCACAGAAGGGGGGAAAATGATGATGAAGTATTTCTGCCTGAGCAGAAAGCCCCATCCAAGCGTGCTCCTGCAGCTGTGCGAGCTTCAGGGTGTCTCTAGCTCACCTTCTGTGTATCTCTTAGTGCTGCTGTCCACAATAAATCTGCAGCAAAATTACACATAACTGACAGACGAGTGCATGTAAATTGCTGTCCTTTTCAGTCAAGGAATGAACAGAGCAGGAGTTCACACACATTAGGGATGTTTCAGAAATGTTGACTGAAACTTGTGCTGATGAAAACCCAGGTTTTGGCAAAATGAAGATGTTCTCAGAAATAATTTCCTTTCCTCTACATTTTCAATTCATTAGCCAAAATAGAGAATTTTGTTTTCTGCCAGAAATCAAGTTTCCTGTAAGGAAACTCTTTCTTACCGCTGCTTGCAGTTTCTGACTTGCTTCATGTGTGTGACCCTCATCACCGTAGTGTCTGGGTGTAGCATCACACTTCCAGGAAACCAAACCAAATTCAACTTTGACACAAATGACTCAGGAACTTACATGAGTAATGTATTAAAACATGCTGTCTGCACAAGAAATGGGAATAGTTAAAATTATTTCAAAATAAATAGGGTCTGATCTTTTGCTTTCTGCAGCCCCAGAGTCCCTTAAAAGCCCTTGATATGCCTCAAATTTTTTCCAGCCCATCTTCTATTGGTAAGCTCTGCACTGGCTTTCAAAGTGGATGCTGTCTAGAAATACTATTACAATAAATTTACTGTATTAAAAAATCTGAGGAGGAAATAAGATATGGTCATATTATTAAGTCTGACTGCTCACCATTGCCAGCCTTTCATCCAGCCCTTTGTTTATCGTTGCCTTATCTTGCACTTAATCTCTTTTAAATCACAGGTGCTTTTAAGGTCCCTACCTTCCATTTTGTTTAATTTTGAGTGCCTTCTGCATATATGACACCATATCTAAAGCACATATTCTGTCTCTCTAAAGGTGAAGCAGTGCTGAGACAGTTCCATTTACAACCTTGAGACCTAAAAGCAAGGTTGCATAGAGTAAGGTGTGTGGCCATGGCCAAAGGGAATGTGCCAGCAGTGGCAGCCAGCTAGCTTCATTTTTATGAAGTGGTCCTGGCTGTCCACATCACTGTAGCTCCAAGGGGGAAAAAAACAGAAGAATGTGCTTTAAATATCTGGCTGCAGAAATGCAGAAAGAAACCCTACTAGTAGCAATGGATTTTCAATTTACCCGGGGCAAGATGAAGAAAACCAGCAGTTCTGTTCCAAACACACCCGTTTATTAGAAGACTCTTGTGAAAACCAGAATGAAGTGGCCTTTCCAGATGAGTCCTGTGCTGATGACTAGCGCGGCGGTAACATTCTTCTCACGTATACTGGGTGGCAGCTGTTCAGCAAAGCATCCCATCGTTCAGCAATTTTTCTGCTGCATCAGGTTCGTGCCACCTAGTGGCAGCAGTCCCATCGGTAACGCACGCAGGGAGGGAGCGCGGTTCCCAGCTCTTCATGAAAAATCATCAGAGAATACTTTCAAAGGATTAAGCACAATGTCGTAGGTTATCAGCCGGATGTCCCAGCACATTCCATCTTTCACCTGCAAACTGCACATCATCCCTTAGAAGGAGGCAGATGATATCTCGATATTGGTGAAAGAAAATGCCAAAGGCGAGCGTTAACATCTGCAGAGTTGCCAGCCTGCTCCAGCTGGCCTCTGCCAGGGTCTTTAAGCCAGAGGCAATGCGGCAATAAGATAGAAGAATAGAGAAGTGCTTCTCTGAGGCAGTTCTCGTTCAGTGCCGCTTTGTCTTCTGCCCAAGTCATGATGCAGTTGTCAACAGTCCCAGCACTGCCTGGAAGCCCTGAAATGTGTATCTGAGAAAAAACTATGTTTCTACATAGTTTTATTTAACTCATCTAGTATTTCAGTCTGATTTATGAATGTTGTCTGAACTTAACCCAGAATACAGCAGCTTAACAAGCGGTTGTCAGCAAATTTGCAGTAAATTTTGAATTAAAATTCTTCCATTTGTTCTGTGACATTTTCAGCCGTGCTTAAGCAAAGTACTTTTGAAGATTTGTCATATTTTTGGTCAGACAATTTAATTCAGGGAGGGAGGCAAAAAAAGACACCGTCCATCCATATTGCAGCAGTGGAGTCGTATCAGAAATGTATCTGGACCAGCAGATTTATTGACCAAAACACAACAGAAGAAATTGTTTGTTTCAATCTGTTTGCGCCGAGCAAGCCCCAGAACAGACTGCAGTTTTAATTAATAGATTGCAGTGGAAAATTTCTGGTATTGTGCATTCAAGCACAGTTAAATGGATTCACGCCAACACTGGAAAGAAAATCAGCACTCAAGTCTTCCGAGAAACTCTAGTGCCATAAAAGCTGCATTGTCCCCATTCAGAGACTGAAGATTTAACTTGCCCTGGTAAGGAGGTAGGAAGAAATCTGAAACCCTGAGCTGCTTCAGAAGTCACTCCCCAGGAGCACAGCAGAGTGTGTAACTTCTGCCACTCTTTTCTGGAAACCCTTAGATTAGTTTTAAACTAATACTGGGATCCCCTTCGAGTTCTTTGACAGAAACTGTTTGTAAAAGCTCTTGTTAATATATAACCTTTACTCCAGCACCTCAGTAGCTGGTCCCGCTCTGAGTGCTGTGTGGTCCTCAGTGTTGTTTTCTGCCACACTGTCCTTCCTCCAGCAAGCTTTTCTGCTGCTGTGATTAGCCAGAGCTCCCAGGAAGGAAATACAGCTTCTAAATGTAATAGGAGTGATACCAGGCCAGTAAAGACTTTTGGGTATTTTATCAGTGCTTCTTAAATAATCCAATTCAAAACACAAGAAGAAGTCTCTCTTGAGAGAAGAGCCATAGTTCTCAATGAATGTAAAAAATGGATTAGAAAAGCATCATTTCTCAAGGATTAAATATTTTACAGCCAGAATAAATGTGAGAAATTTGTCTTCTTTTAGCTCTCTTAATGTGATGCATTCAGTCTTCAGTGAGTGTCAGGAGTGGGGCAAGCAGAGATGCAACGAGATAAGGAGGAAAATCCCTGCATCAGAGTTACATTTTGAAGTTAAAGGGAGGTCAGATGCAGTAGGTTATGACAGAAATCAACGTAAATGGCCTCTTCTCACAGGCAGTTAGTGATAGAACAAGAGGGAATGGCATCCAGCTGCACCAGGGGAGATTTAGGCTGGACATCACAAAACACTTATTCACTGTAAAGGCATGGGAACAGGTTGCCCGGGGAGGTGGTCCAGTCACCATCCCTGGATGTGTTGAAAGATCATTTAGATGTGGTGCTCAGAGATACAGTTTAGTGATGAACTTGGTAGAGCAGGGTTAACAGTTGGACTAGATGATCTCAAGGGTCTCTTCCAACCTGAATGATTCTGTAGTAGTATCTCCTTTGAGATTTGCTTGTTTAAGAAAAAATGGTTCATTTGAGAATGACTATGTCCAGGAGGGAGCATAAAAGAATCCAAACATTAACTCTCAAATGATTTTTCTAAGCTCAGGAAGACACAACAACTTCACAGAGACTGCCAGCTTGACTCACACTTAAAGCAGAGACCCAAAACGGGATCTCTCTCAGAAAAAACCAAAAATACACAATTTTCAAGGATGATCGACACACCAGCTGTGACAATGCAATCAAGCTGGATTGCCTTCTTGGATCCTGTTGCTACTCCTCAATTAGTATGTCAAATGCTTTCCAAATGATAGTCAAACTTCTGGATATTATTTCTACAAAGTATGCTTTTGTGATAAGACCAGAACAGAGTTATGTTCTTGTTTCTTCTATTTTTTTTTCACAAGAAAGAAATTTAAAGTTTTTCAATTGAAAAATATAGATTTGGGGTTTTTTTTTAAATCTGGTGATTGCACATGAAATGTGGCACTTTCAGTTACTTCCACATACTGTTATATCCACCAGAGAAAATACTCCATGGAGATTATCGCCAGGCTGAAGGCTATAGGCAAGAACATAGCTAAGTATTTACTGCTGTTCAACAATGCTTTTGCAGAATCACTAGAGATTGGAAGGGACCTCGAAAGACCATCTAGTCCAATCCCCCTGCCACAGCAGGACCACCTAGATCAAGTTGCATAGGAACATACCCAGGCGGGTTTTAAACGTCGCCAGAGAAGGAGACTCCACAACTCCCCTGGGCAGCCTGTTCCAGTGCTTTTATCATCCCCATCTTCAGAACCAGACCACCTGCTGAGGTCAAAGAATGTTGTTCCTTATGCCAGCAGGACTTTCTGGACATGACATCTACAACTTTATCACTTCACCAGATATTGTAAATGAGGGCTTGATTTTGACATCTGACTCCATCTAATGCTGGTGAGACCCAGCACCTCTGCAGGTGAGGAGGTGTATGTTTCAGTCAGAAAACCTTTTAAACCAGATTTCTGGTTAAAAATATACAACATTTTTTCAAGGTTTACTGAGGACAGTCTATTTACTTGAGAAAAAGCTTAGCCTCAGACTGATCCTGTCATCCCAAATCTGGGCTCTTTCAACTAGTGCACTAACAGCTGATCCATACTCAGAGCCGAGGGATTCTTTCATGGCAGGTTTGTACAATGTTGGGAGCTGAGTGGCTGCTTGAGTCATGACAGCATCCATTCCTCCTTTACACAACCAATTGGCATCATGTATGTATTCATTATTTATCAAGTCTCTACTGGTGATTGCACATTCCATCCTAGAGCTAAATGGCTAGATAATTCCTTGCTTTGAATGAAAGTGACAAGGTACCTCCTTGCTACCACATATGCTCAGGAGAGGGAGGCTTCACCCAGGTCAGGGGCTATTTGACCTGTGGGTGTGACTTTTAGTATTATAACAAGAGTATAATGAGGATAGTTCAACTAGGGGACACATAGACCATGAATTATCTCATTGACAGTATCTTGATTAACATCTCCTTTGAGCTTTAATTGCCAGAATGCCCTGGCTTGTAGGAGGCCAACCGTGTCTTCTTTTGTTTAAGGAGGATTCTGCTGTCCAGTTCAACATACAACACTTCGAGTTAATACAGCCCTAATAGATTACTCTAGGTTAGAAGAATTCAACAATCCCATGAATAATATCAGGCCAAAAGGAGGTGTACCACTGCATGTCAGGTATTTTGAAATCAAGCCAATGTATCACATTTAATTGCATATATTTTTATAAAAGCTGTTAAATACTGAAGACTGGTTTGTCTGGAATTGAAAAGGCATAAATTGATTGAAAGTTGTCTTTTGGACACTGAGAGTGAGCAGCTGCAGTAAGGAACAGATTGCTGGTTGGGTGGCATTTTCCTTTCCAACAATATTGGGAGTTTTAGATTTTGATAGCTTGAAAGGAAATACTAGAAAGCATTGTTTTTGTGCAGACCAGCTGTAAAGACAGAAAGGCCCACTGTGCCTGTTTTGTAATGCCCCGAGAGCATCCTCCCACTGGGAGGTCTGGCTGCCAGCGCTGGAAGACAATGCAGAATCAGCATAGGGAAGCTGCAGCTGGGACTCGCCCCTGTCCCAGAGGAGCTGCTTCCAGCTGATGTCCCCCCCGCCCAGTTCCTGCCACGCTTTCCTTTAGCTGGGAAAGCACAGTCAGGATCAACCACATAAGTCTCAACTTCAGTGAATCCCAGTTTAGCAAGTCCACAAAGAGCAACATGTGCATGTAACTGCTGAAGGATGCTGCTGGATTCTTAACCCTGTGGGTGGTATGGTCAGGAGGGAAGAGACACCCATCGAAAAAGGCTGACAAATTAATGTCTGGTCTGTGTCTAGTGCAGGTACATGATCAAGTTGTACCATCTACTGATGTTTTCTTTAACCAGTGAAAACAAGAAGAATAAGGACATTTGCATTGCATTTCTGGAAGGTTCGTGGATACAATGGCAGATAATACAGTTGATTTGTCTCCAGATATTGAGAATTGCTGCCATTTTATCAGAATAAGTCTGTTCATTTCTGTGAGACAACATTTACCACAAGCTGCTGCAGTGACCCAAGAAATGCACATGCCACTACTAAGGGAGAAAAGGGGTAACAAGCATCTGTCTGGAGACAGCTACCCCTGATATCTATAGCAAATGAGTTTCTAGGTGAACTTGTTGTGGTGGAGAGATTGGACGTCATGATCTTTTGAGGTCCCTTCCAGTCCCTAACGTTCTATGATTCTGTGATTCTGGGATGGGGTGGGTGAATATATGACTTATGCAAATGCTTCTACTGGCATTCCCTGCAGCTGGGTGCTGAAGCTGTTTCCCCTTTGATCATACTGCCCCCTTCCCAGTCTGTCCTCAACACTGTTACAGCTACTGGTACAGTGTAAATACATCTCTTTCAATATTTCACAGCACAGCACATTAGGGATTGGAGGACACCTCGAAAGACCATCTAGTCCAATCCCCTTGTATTCACATTTTTGCCCCAAAACATGAGTCTACTAGATTATTATCTTTTTTATAGATAACAGGTAAAATACAGGTATCAGCACTCATGACTGACACTGTGGTGAATTGCAAAAATAATTCCTAGATACTCCTTTACCACAAAGCTGCCAGATGAACTGTGTTGACCTAGAAATACCAAACCTGAACTTCTCTGAACATCTTCATTCTATCATACAGGGCTGTTGGAACAGATTTCTGACTAGGCCAACTCCTGAAGGACACCACCAGGAGTGTCAGGGAAGAGGGAGAGCTGCTCCCACTTAGATTCCAAAAGGTAAACTTCCTTCAGACAGTGGTTAATTCACACTCCCTTGATAAGCCTTTCCTTCTAATATTCTGCATCAGCACCATGGAATCAGGATTTGTCTCGGATGTAGGTACAGAGCACCAACAGTGTGTGACAGCAGATTATTGTTACAGATTGCATCCAGAGTGAAGTAAAGAATAGAAAGAAACATGGCACAAATGTCATTTGACAGAATGTTTGGCATGTCTCTTACAAAACCCTTTCTTAATACTTAGTAATTCTCACAGAGGGATTTGGTCATCTGGCAATGCCACTTCACCAGCTTCTGAAGCTGAACCACCAGCCAGAGCTGCAAGATATCCGTGGCCAAGCTCAAGTTTCCATTGTTATGGTGCAGTTACCAACATGTTGGACTATCCTGGGATTACACACATCCTGCCAACAGGAGTGACTCCCTGAGGGCTGGTCATAACATACTGCTTCTGCCAGCATTCCACAGTTTTGCTACTGCACTGTGCAAATCTTCTGCACCTTTAAACCCAGAAAGGTGATTGTTTCTACATTGTGAACAGGGTAATTACTGAAGGTGTACAGCTGCACATGTATCGCGAAGTAACGCCCTGTGCTTCCTGCAGCAACAGGGATCACTGTTGTTTATAGCTTCAAGTTGGGTGTACACTTCACTGTGAGAGGATAAGCAGCTGTGGTTTCACTGTGCTCTCTCCAGGCAAACATTAGATCAAAAGTAGATCAAAATGACACGTGTTTTCCTTTTTCTTCTAATCTAATAATAAAGTTAGCCACTGCCACCCTTGCATCAGCTTCACACATCTGAGATACTTTGTTCTGTTTCTGAATCTGAATTATACACTTAAAAAATATATCTGTGCTTTCATAGCCAAAATAAGCTCATTACTAGCAGATACCAAACTATGTTTGGGAATCATGTATCATTGTCATTTTGGCAATAGAGGAGTCACAGAAAGGGCAAGGGTGCTGAATTCAAAAGTGGTCTGAGACATTTTGGAGCTTCAAGATCACCCCGGGTTGCCGCTGAGGTGGGCAGCCCTTTGTTATGAGAAAGATCTGCTGTGTGTGTCTGGCCTTGGGTGGGTAAAAGCAGAACTTCTCAAAGGCAGTAGTTTCTTTTGACAGCATTTTTCCCAATGCATAGAAGAATGGCTGGTAAGCGGAGAGTTGCACCTGTCTATCCACATTTCATGTTCCCTCTCTGACCTCTTTTATAGTTACAGAAAAATGAACTATTCAGGCTTCTCTGCAGTTCAGAACTGAATTGAATCAGAAAGACTAGTTTAAGATAACAGTTAATGCTTTTGCCAAGCTCAAGAACCATTACTGAGGCATGAAGCCAGGATATCTTCAAATCCAGATCCTTGCAAGCATTAAAATGCTGCCGTTTAATGACTGCTGGATCAGCTCTGACAGTTCAAGGAGGGATTTGAATTATTACTAAAATTAAAGTAGTTATAACACCGCAGTTTCTAAATGAGTTATAAAATAAGCCAGAACAATTTTGCAAGATAAACATTTGCTATTAAAACGATGGGACATGAGCCAGGCTAGCTGCTCCTCCTTTGCTCCTGTATCTGTAGGTATAAGAGGCCACAAACTAGGGAGGCAGAAAACATGATTCATTGCTCTTGTTTGCTTCCCTCAGGTTGACCCATGAAGTGGAGTTATCAAGGTTCACAGCAAGCTGTGTCTAGCCTTCTTTGGCTGGTGTAGGATTGCTGATACATTGCGCTTTCAATTTTGGCAGGAGAGACCATCAATGTTAAATCAAAAGGAAAGAAAGACCTGAGGTTCAACACTGTGAGTTTACAAATGCACTGCAACTTTTCCTACAAATGGATCCATGTTTATCATGTCATGAAAATATGCTTACTGCCTAAGCATTCTGGCATTCTCACATCATTTTACCTTGAATAATTGTGTTCGGTAACACACAAAATCACAGAACATTAGTAATTGGAAGGGACTTCAAAAGATCATCTAGTCCAATCCTCCTGCCACAGAACGACCACCTAGACCAAGCTGCACAGGAACATAGCCAGGTGGGTTGGTGGGTTTTAAACATCTCCAGAGAAGGAGTCTACACAACCCCCCTGGGCAGCCCATTCTGGTGCTCTGTCACCCTCACTGTGAAGAAGTTCCTTCTATCGATGTAGAACCTCCGTTCCAGCTCACACCCATTGCAGAGCCTGGCTCATCCTCCTGACAGCCACCCTTCATATATTCATAAGCCTTTCCTCATCAGGGAGGTGTTTTACTCCCTTCATTATCTTTGTGGCTCTGTGCTCTACTCTCTCCAGCAGTTCTGTGTCCTTCTTGAATTGGACATAATACTCCAGATGTGGTCTCACCAGGGCAGAACAGAGGGTGAACTTCTCTCGATCTGCTAATCACCCCCCTTTTGATCCACCCCACAATGCCATTGGCTTTCTTGGCCACAGGGGTACATTGCTGGCTCAGTGTCATTCTGCTGTCCACCAGGACCACCAGGTTCCTTCTCCTACACTGCTCTCCAACATGTCAACACACATATACATCAAACTTGTGGTAGCTAGTATACATCAGCAGTGATAAAGAGAATGAGATAAAGATCCCAGCAGAGCAGTAGCTGACATATTTACTGAAGTGCTCCCTCCACATCAACTATTTCTCTTACCTGTAAGAAGACGATTTAACACGCAGTTTAAACCAAACAATGCATATAGATCAATGCAAATTCCATTGTTTCAGGATAATCTGTCTTGTTTTATCTAGAAAAAAAGAAAAGAGAAAGACATTGTTAAGAAATATAATACCCTGTATTTCAGGATGTTTCTGCATTAATCAAACACAGCTCTGAATCCGGACAGCCCCAAGCCATCCATAAATGCATTATTATAATTTGGTTAATTGGAAAACACCCTAAAACCATACTGAAATTATGTTTGGCCTGATTTCAACACATATCAAAGAGGACATTCCTGGCAAACCTGGGAATTTGTATTTTGAACAAAGATTGCCAGCTGGATCTTCACATTCTGTAACTAATTTGCACATTACTTTAGAAAATGTAATGAGCTCAACACTGAGCGCTGACTCAACATTACAAAACAAACTGTCGTAAAAACAAAATAAAGCACTTAATTTGGTGGACTTGACCTCATTAATGTTTATAAATATGTGAAAGGTGGGTGTCAGGAGGATGGAACCAGCCTCTGCTGAGTGGCATCTAGTGACAGGACAAGGGGCAATGGGTGTAAGATGGAATATAGGAGGCTCCACATCAAAGTGAGAAGGAACTTCTTCATGGTGAGGGTGACAGAGCACTAGAAGGGGCTGCCAAGGGGGGTTGTGGAGTCTCCTTCTCTGGAGATATTTAAAGCCTACCTGGATATGTTCCTGTGCGACTTGGTCTAGGTGGTCTTGTTGTGTTGGGGGACTGGACTAGATGATTTTTTGAGGTCCCTTCCAATCCCTAACGTTCTGCTAAGTCACAGAATCACAGTTTCAAGCATAGTCAGTAAGCAGACGTTAATAAAATTAAATGTCTTGATCCTGAAATCCGTAAAGATGCATGAAACTTGGAAACTATAAATGCAGCACATTTTCCCCCTGCTGCTTACTTTGAATATTTTACTTTGCTTGCAAGCCTTCCGTCACAGATTGGCGGTCTCTCCTTTCTCACATCGATGGTACAAAATAGTTGCTCTCCCCTCATACAGCCTCTGACCAGACTTAAACTCTGTCGATGTCAGTGAGACTGGCACTGAATAATTTCTGCTACGTCTGCCAGGGAGCTTTGCAGACACTGAGGTGACAAGACCCTTTTTCAATAAGTTTATGGTGCTCTGGAGACCTGACTACCCAGCAAATGGGCCCTAAGAAGGAAGACACGGAGGAGTTCATCGGTGACAGGGTCCGTGAAGGCACTGCCTTAGTTATGATGTCGAGGACCTTAGCGCTGTTTTTTACCGTCTTCTGGGCTCTTGATTTGATGCAGAGCCGGGATGGCGATTAGCAGCGAGAAGGCAGTTCAGAAAGGAAGCCCGAGGGAGGTGGATTAGCATCTCCTGACCGAGGTCGGCTGAGGTGGCGGAGGAGGAGGAGGACGGGCAGCTGTCACGCCACCGCACGGGCTCCGCAAAGGTAAGGGGAATTCTTCTTCCCGCCTAAACGCCCTGTTTTTGTCCCCACATAACACTGCGAGCATCGACGCGCGGTTTGGTTTAACCAGAGACCCCCGGCTTTGCGCCGCCACTAACACCGAAGTACCTCCCCGCCGCCCTTCCCCAAGGGCCACAACGCGCCGCGCCGGCTGTAGCCCTTCAACGCGGGTAACAGGGCCGGGACAGCGCGGCAGGCAGCGACAGCAGCAGCACCCGGCCAACATGGCTCCGGGCACCGCGGCTCTGAGGGGAGGCGGTGGCTCCTTCCCGCCCCCGCTGGGCGGCCGCCGCGCACGCGCCCGGAGAAGCGGGACGGGGCCCGGCGCCCGGCGGCGGCTTTTCGCGGGAGCGGCGGCGGTGGGGGCCGCCGGCGGTCCGCCATGCCCGTGCGGTTCAGGGTGAGGCGGTGCGGGGCGGTGTCTGTGTGTGGCAGCGCCGACTCCGGGCCCGGCGGGTCCCTGCAGAAGGGGTGTGTGCGTAGCGGGGTGTATGTGGGTGCAGGCATTTGCGGGGTGGGGAAGGGGGTGCCCTGGCGCTAATAGGGGTTAAGCATCCTTCATTATCATGAAGACCGAGGGTGTGCTGTCGTGTGTGCGGCAGAGGGCTCAGCTTAGGTCTGTAGTTCCTGAAACTGCTCACCCAAAGCTATAAATAAGGGGTTTTGCACTGTTTCTTGGCGCATGCGATTACTCCACGCTGTTTCTGCCGAGCAGTTCTGACTCGTGGTGCTGGTGGGTGGGTTTGGAAGATGCAAGAGAGACCCGCCCGCGTTGCCGAATCCCCCAGCAGCCGTGTTGGTGTTTTTGTCCCCTGGGAGACCTGTTACCAACAGGGCGGGACACGCACCGCTCTCCGACTCATCTGCTGCGTTTGCTGCAGGGACTGAGCGAATACAAGAGGAATTTCCAGTGGAAGACCCCAGTGTGTTGTAGCCCGACCCAGCAGCAGAAGCCCTTGTGGGCAGGACTGCGGTCGGATCAGTTTGGTAAGTGCCCCTTGGCTGATTGCAGGCCCTGGTGCTGGCTAACCCGGTTCTCGGTTGGGTGAGTCTGAGCCAGGGCAGGCCTGGAGAGGTTTGCTGTGACAGAGCACAGACACAGTGGTCGTGTTTGCAGTTGGTGCGCTGTAGTGTGTGTCTGTTAGCTGCATTCTATTCACTGGCTGTGTTAGTTTTTTTGTTGTTCTTCAGCTCCCAGAATAAATTTGAAAAAAAGTTGTTCTGTGGCCATATTTGCTTTATAGGGTTTTATCCGGTGTGGTCCTGGAGCAGTGCGTTCCTGGAGCACGTTGTCTTTAGTGGAGTGGAAAGGCACTTGCAGATGAAAAAGAAGACAGAATTTCAGAGCCATGCCCATAATTCATAGGTTGTCATTGCTCAAAGTACTAAAGTAGTCTTTCTGATACTCAGTGGTATGATAAACTTCCAGGTTTTTTGTTGTAATAGAGTGATACTGTGTCTTCAGTCAAATGTTTTTGTTAAACCTAATGTTGTCTTTTTAAGGAATCACAAGAGAACCAAGCTTCATTTCCAAGAGGCGGGTACCTCACCATAATCCACAGATTTCTGAGTCCTTCGAATGGACAGCAGATTGTGATTCAGATGACCCGCTTGAAGCTGAAGCTCATAGGACTGCAGAGTTGCCCACAGACCACAACAACAATGATGTGGATCAGGAAAAAATAGACACACCAGAAGGACCCGGACTCTCTCTGAAAGTTCGGTCGTCTTCTGTAGATTCTAGAGGTGAAACAGACCTTGCCCTTCCAGAAAACATGAAGAGATCACGCTCTGCAGCTCCACCAAGCCAAAATGAAGCACTTTCATCTTCAAAAAAGGAATTAGAAAATATGGGTAATGGGGTAAGGGAAGATTATTTTTTTAGTTGACCAGTGTATAGATGAATAATGTCATACTTACAGTAATTTGATGCACATATACTAGCCTTTGTTGTCTAACTCCTTTTTTTGTGGATTCTCTGTTGGGAGAACAGTACTTTTGAAACTAGATTTTGGTTCCACTTAGGTCAATAGAAATTGTGCCATTGCTATTGATTTCTGTAAAAGAAGGATTTCGCCAATAATATATAGATTTTTTTGGGGTTGTTGGCTACAGAGAGAAAATGTACTTTACATTCATTTAATTAATGCGACAAAAACCAAACCATTGTTTTCAAAGTGTGTGTTGAACGACCTGACTTGCAGAACATCCTATAAAAGGCATGTGTGGGTTTTTTTTTTTTTTCTTATTTATGTTGTCAGCTTCACAGAGCCCTTCAGAGGAAAACAGGCATGAGTATTTCACACTTAAATACATTCCCCAGAAATTCTGAATATCAAAGCCAGTTTGTTTGGAAGAATCCTCGTGAGAAGTCACCATTACTTGCAGCAGAAGAGGTAACTTTAAAGAATCTAAAAAAGTTAATGAATGCTTATCTTTTATGTCTCAGTATATCCCTAAAGCAGGTTATTTGACCTGGTGTGGTAACAGTCGAGGCTTAGAGAGAAGGAGACTGAGGGGTGACCTCATTAATGTTGACAAATATGTGAAAGGTGGGTGCCAGGAGGATGGAGCCAGGCTCTGCTCAGTGGCATCTAATGATAGGACAAGGGACAGTGGGTGTGAGCTGGAACAGAGGAGGTTCCAATGAGAAGGAATTTCTTCATGGTGAGGGTGACAGAACACTAGAACAGACTGCCCAGGGGAGGTTGTGGAGTCTCCTTCTCTGGAGATGTTTAAAACCTGCCTGGACATGTTCCTGTGTGACTTAGTCTAGGTGATCCTGCTGTGGCAGGGAGACTGGACTAACTGATCTTTCCAAGATCCCTTCCAGTTCCTACTGTTCTGTGATTTTTGTGACTCACAGCAAAGCTGGGGAAAATGTATGCTTGTGCCATATGGCACGGTCTTTTAATTCAGCACCCAACGAGGAGATGATGCCTTACCACTTACTAGCAAATTCTGTAGCTTGGTTTACCAGGCAGTATTAATTGGAAACTGGTGAATAGCTCAGATTACCCAACCCCTAATCATCCAGTTCTAAAACAAAGAGCAGTTGTCTGGACTGTGTTGTTATGACGTGTGCTAAGGACTTGTAGAGAAGTTTTGTGATGTGTATTTTAAAAGAATATGGTCCTACATACAACTCTGAAGGTAAGCTATCTTCTCAAAAAAATCTGTTAGTAAGTTGTTTTTAAGAACAGTGTTTGACTGTGGGTTTCACTATGTCTGACTGTGTTGCTTCTACATGTGTTTTTGTCACATTTAAGTTGCTCTTAAATTTGTGCTATAATGTAATTAGTCTGCACATGCTGTATTTGTACATGTGTCTCTCTGCACCAAGCATGAGTCTATTTGCATGAATGGGTTAAATGATTTTGAAAATACAGACTTAAGGTAAGCAAAACACACTTTTGTTTTTGTTTCCCCCAAGGTAATCTGCAATGCACCTAAACCCACACCTCTGCTTAAATCTTCTGCAGTCATTTCTGAAACTGCTGATGAGAAAAATGTCAAAGGTTCTTCTCCAGTTAAGGGTCCACAAGAGAGACCACAAGAGCGACGTGGTTCAGAAGAGAAAGAGTTTCCGGGTTGTGAGCAAGTAAATATTTCCCTGAAAGAAAGGCAGCAGTGTCCTTCTGTACTTTTGATTGTACTTTTCTATACTGCAGGGATGAATTTCTTGTGAAATGTTTTAGTTATGTGTTAGAGCTGTTGCTAATGCCACTGGACTTTTGCTATAGAAGACTAGAAGTTAACACTGCATGGCTTTCTTTGCCCTTAAGGGTTTCTGTAGTGGGTTCTGTAGTTTCTTCTGTTCATAAGTGCAATTTGCAGTGACATTTTCTGTGTGTTTTTCCTATCATCTTAATGTATAAGTTTTCAAGTGTATTCAAGTAGGATCTTTTATCTAAAACAACAACAAAAAAAATTTGAGACTTCAGTTTTAGTTGTTCGGGTAGTTTCTAAGATGTGAATCTCTCATTTATACTCTTCATTGGTACCAGTGTAGTCTATTGGCTTGCAAGAGAGATGGATAGAAGCTCTGCAACTTCTTGTCTCTCATAAGTCAGACATAGTAAGAATTTGAAAAGTATTTTAATATATGGAAGATGCCACAGTTGGAACTGATTTTCACCTAATAGTTGTAATTTGAAGGATTACAATTAATTCCCCCTTGCCTCTAGTAAATTTAAAGGTAAGTAACTGTGTTTAGCTCAGGGCTATGAGATTGTATAGCCCTTGTAGGAACTGTTACTCAATTCCAAACATGTTTTTATGAAAGTAATTCAGATTTGTGAGGCCTTGCGTATCCTTCTTTAGCTGTTGTCTTGGATGTGGTTTAGGGGATTTCTAGGAAGCATGTCTAAGGCAGTTTTACCAGATGCATTCAATGAAAACAAATTTGTTTCAGACTGAGACCTTCTAAAAGTAGTTTGGGGCTGTTCAGGCCGCGTGGCAGCTAACTAGGTTTGCAAGGTGGACGTGTGTCTGTTTCTGTAGCAAGCTGCTTTATATAGTGTTGTCTAAATTCCCGCAGGTTAGCCAATCTTTCTTCAGGTAGAAGAACTACATATGAATCCAGTCTCTATTCCCTGATAAAAGAGAGAAAGCCATTCTCAGACAAACATGTGCACTAGGGCAATTACTGTGCAAAACACATACTTAACGTGTGGTGCCTGTGGCTCAGTGTAAGCTGTTAGTACTTTTGAGGTTAAACATAATATTTGACTTGATGAGTTTAATGTTTAACAATCAGACCTGCCCCCTGATTTAAGTCTCCTCTGGAAATGAGAAATTTTCTTTCCCCTTTTGCCTTTTTCAGCAGGTATGAATAAGGGTTTAATGAAGCACTTCTTAGTTTTTTAAAATTGCAAATTCAGGTGATGATTTCTCAGGAGAGCTAATAAAATGAGGAGGAGGCATGAGAAGGGAATTTTGCTGAAAGTGTCTAAACCACTCTTTGTTTATACTGAAATCTCTCCTCTTGGAAAGTTTTACAGGATTTGAATGGGTTCTTTTTTCCCTTTTTCCTGTTGTTTTCCCTCCCCCCTTTCCTTTTTTCCCCTCCCCTTTCCTTTCCTTTTCTCCCCTTTCCTTTCCTTTTCTCCCCTTTCCTTTTATAGCTGAGGTTATGAGCACTGGTATCATGTTGTTTCTGTGTTTCATATGGAATTAATTTTGTGCACCCTATGGAATCAATCATCTAACTAACTGAATGTTGCATTCAGAATCCTTGGCTTTGGCATTTTACTAGTTTATTTTTGTATTAACAAAGGAGTGCAGTCTTGTTTGTATTAAATATGCAAAACAGCTAACTCTAAAATAAAAATGAACTCTTTACAAAAGCTTGATGTCAAAAAGGATGTGAGGCTTTTCAGATTGTTAGCTAATGCAATATTTTTAAAATTATCTTTGCCTTAGAGTAAGAGGGAAGAGCCGTTTCAAAAGCCAGCAGAAGATGCAGCAAAACAAGGGAAATCAGAACAGAAACATCCTAAACAAAAAAATAAGCAACATAACAGCCCAAAGCCCCTCTCTTTACATACAAGTCGTGGGTATGTATAAAACAGCAAAACCTAGCCTAGTGAATAGGTGTAAAGCAGCCTGATATCTAGAATGATGGGTGATGGCCCTTGAGCCACTCTGTGTGGCGGTTGCAGGGGCAAATGTCCCATTGTAGCACTGGGATTGGACTTCCTGTGGGTACCTGTATACCTAGTGTTAGTCTCTGTCGCCTTCACTGGGCAGTGGAAGCTTTATAACTGCTCTCATTCAGCTGAACCTTCTGACACAGTAATAATACTACTAATAAATTTAACAAAGATGAATTTAAATTGATGCAGTGCTGCTACTAAGCTTTCAATGAGTGCTTTGAAAGTTGTAGTTACTTCTCAAACTACTTTCCTGTGCTTTCTCCAAACTTTCATTCACATGGTTTTCTGGCAGTGTTAAGACATTAGATTAAAGCTGAGGAGGAGACTTAACCTAGTCAATGACAAAAATGTTACAAAATATTCAGCCAAAATTCTATGAAATAAGATTGTTTTATAAAATAAGTAAGTGGAGAGTTAGTGTAGTTAAAGTCTTTACCTTTCTTGGTTTTTGTAGCTGTTTGATGTAGTAGACTGCAGTCAGTTCTGCAAGGAGCAGTGTATTAAATTCTTGATCACTTGCTGTGACTGTTGTAATTTGTGAATAAATTCCTGCCTCTTACACCTTCAGTACAGTCACACAAGAGGAAAGTGTGTGCAACAGTCACTGGACAAATACTTTTCCAAATGTGCTGGTTCTCAGTTATGCAGACAGGCCTCTCACTTTGTGTTCAAGCTGCATTGCACAGCTTTCCTTTGCAGCAGAATGAGTGGGATCAAGGCACAACAGTGAAGTGTTTTTGACCTAATGCATTAGTTTTGCAACCAAAACTGAAGGAATCCTGTCTGTTTCAGAGGTAGTGAAGTATGAAAAGAAATTTCAAATATAAAGTTTTTTTCCCCCCTTGGTACTTTTCTTTGTGCAATGTTCATTTTATTTAAGCTTGTGTGATATATTTCTGAAGAATGGCTGTAAAAGGGGGCTTTTCACCCAGTGCTGAATGTATTAAAATAACGATAGTGATGTTATGAAGCAAGAATCAAAAACCTCTTCAAATTTAAGCAGGTAAACCCACAGCTCAATGCTTAAGGACTTGAGGCATTATGTATTCTCTTCTACAGGTTAGATGATATAAATTCTTCTGTATGTACATGTGTATGGCAGAAGGGAAAGTGAATCTCTCAGCTACTGAGGCCTTCTGAAGTTCAAAGCCAGTAGGACATAGATGAATTATTCTGACCATTGTTCCAGTAGTCAGATGTTTCTAGCCCCAGCAGTTCACCCCACCCGTATGCAGCATGCTTTTAGAGTGGAGTTCATAGAAGGAACTGTCTCTGACACAGCAGTGCCAAACCAAGTGTTTTATGTATGTATACACCTCCATCAGTGACATAAACCAAGGTGCTGCACTTGCATTGAAGTAATTGAAGCTTACCTGTGTATTATGTCGTGCTCACTTGGTTGTTAGGGCAAAAGCTGCTGGCAGAAGGGTTATGAGAAGCCAACAGGAGTAATTACTTGAAGAGCCACCAACCGTGAATGAGCTTTTTCACAGCTTTCCTAGTTGTGTTGGTATGGATTGAGTGTGTTTGAAAGCATGTGGTTGTCACATCTGATTCCTGTGCAAGTAAATACTTGATATATGACTTTAAAATGCACTTAAAGGTTGTTCTCACGCCAGGCTTTACTCTGTCTTTTGTTGTCTCCTCATTCTTTGTTTTTTAGGAAGATGAAGACTGAATATAGGTCGAAATTTTTGTCTCCAGCCCAGTATTTCTACAAAGATGGGGTTTGGTCTCGTATCAGGAGTAAAGTTCCCGACCAGGTGAGTAGTCTTAAAAATTCTGAAGCCTGAGCATGCTTTGTAGTTTGATTTTTGTACAAAAGAAGCTTGTGATATTCATGTGATTCAGTTTTGAGACAGTAGTGGTAATGATTAAAACTCCCAAAGGTGAGTATACAAAGAAGGTGAAGTTCTGACAAGCCAGCATAAAGTGTAATGAGAACAAGAGGCAGAGTGGCTCAGACAATGCATTAATATGACTTGCAGAGTGAGGAGGAAGCTTTGTTTCCCTTACAAATGAGAATCATCCAGAGTAGAGTACAATTATCCAGAGCAGATAATTGTAGCATTGACGTTCAGCCCACTTTTTACAAGTGAAAGTTTGCAAAACACAGAATTAGATGATAGGAGGTTACAAGGGAATCAGAGGGAAGGACCAGTGTTACGTGTCAGCCTGGCTCATCATGATAGTTGAGATTACTTCACTATCTCGCCGTCCTGAATCTATTCAAAGCAGTCACTTGACAGCTCTTACAAAGGCGTTGTGGCCCTTCACACACACTATGAACTGGCCAACAGTCCTTTTGCCTTCTACATGATTGGGTCCCCATTCCTATATTAATGCACTGACATGAAGGGAACTGTACTCCAGAACTGCATCTAACCCTGCTGCTCTACAATACGTCATTAGGACTTGCTTTTCAGCAGTCAAATGGAAAAAAATAGCTTTGAATTATGCTTTTGAAAAATTAATACAGACAATTCATAATTACAGTAGGATCCTCGAGCCTGTGTCGTGCTGACATACTGCTGCCTGCTGAGTCACTGAAATAGGTCATCTCATCCTTTGCACTTCTTCACGATTCACTGGAGACAGGAGTCTTCATCCCCCTGCAGTGCCCTGTTCTGCATTTATATTCCCTCTGTTGTGGGGATAATTAATTATCATAATTAATTTATCATTCTTTTACTTGAAGTGAATAATCCAGTAGATCACTTCCACTTCAAACCTTAAACTGGACTCTTAAAATTACAACTATGTAATTTTAGTGGGTTATTATTTGGAAGTTTAGTGGGTCAAACTGGGATGTTGGGTGGGGCGAGCTAGGTGGATTTCCATCTGCTGCATTCAGTTACTTTTAGTGGGCTTAGTGGAATTTGGCCCACTTAACTCTGTTCCTTTCAGGAAGAATGATGCAGAGTCCAGTATGAAAAAAGAAATAAAAACTATAAAAATGTGCTAGAGGAGGTGTCAGCATTACTCCCCTGCCCTTTGACAAAATAGTTATTTCCTGTGAGTCATTTCTTAGGGAGATAAAATTCACACAGCAGTATCACAAAGTTATTTTTAATAATTTAAACAAAGAAGCTTTGTTGTTGCTTGTTCTTCCTGTACTTTTAATTGTGTGTGGGTGAAGGACACCAGTTTTGAGTGTTGAAATAGCTTTAAGCATAAAAACGATAGTCTAAAATCAGCAGTATAATTAGTGTTTAGAGGACTTCTCACTTTGTTTTAAGACTAAACCTGACATCTTGGTCTAGAAGGAATGATTTTGATGTCTGAACAGCAGCACCAGGAGGTGTCGTGTAATCATCAGCTCCTCACTGAGATAAGACTAATACTGCTGAAGACAGTTGCAGTGTTCACAGCATAGAAACTCAATATTGCACGTGCACATGAATTTGTTTGCTTGAAACAATCATGAAGTAGTGTGTGGTGAATGCATTTTTGGGTGTTAAACCTTGGAAATGTAATTTACTCAAGGTTGGCAAAAAACTAGTGGTGAAATACCAGTGCTCATGTCTTTGTTTTACATGATTTATTTGATTTAGCTTTGTGCTGAATCTCAGGGAGGCAGCACAGAGCTATGTTGACTGGCTTTTAGTATTTCATTTCTCAGACTGAAATGATGATATAAGGAAGATAATAACAACACAGTGCTGAGAGAGAAGAAAAAATAAAATAATTCTGTATTCCTCTCCTTAGGCATCTCAAAACACCCTAAATTCCATGTGGTATATGGAGGTTGGTTGCATCTGCGTTCCTCTTTCAATGTTTGGAGCATGGTGTCTGAGTGCTGATGGGAAAACTAGTATCCAGCACTGAACTTGTTCATAGTTGCTGCTCAATGTTTTTTGCTCACTGAATGAGTAGTTGACAATTTTGCTTTGGCTTTGTGGCTCAAATGTGCTTACTAAATACACTCTTCTGTTATTTTTGCTATCCTTTCATTGCGTTTACTGCAGCATGCAGTGTCTGTGCTGTGGGTGGCCCTGTAGTATGTGTAAATTGCCTTTCTTTAGCTGCCATTAGCTAATGCAAAAATATTATAAGACCATAGTCCATAAGTGAACTTTAAACAGACTTGTAATTTATGAAACCTTGATGTGCAGGTGAGAGAACTTCGAGAAAGAGCAAAGGCCTACAGGCAACGAGTGGAAGGAACACACTTCTCCCGGTATCATCTAAATCAGATCCTCTCTGATAATAACAGTCTTTGGGATGTGTCCTCTAATTCCAGTTCAGAAGAAGGCATCAGCAACAACATCAGAGCACTGGATCTTGCTGGGTAAGGTTGTTCTTCCCTATTGCTATAGCCAAGAGCTGATGCAGGCTTAGCATAGCTGTGAGATCTTGGATGTTTGGCTGTATTAAAGATGCAGTGGACAGGGTACTTGATAATCTCATCTAGGCTCTCTTTCCCAAAGAAAGGTTGGATCAGGTGGTCTTTCAAAGGCCTTTCCAGCCTGGACTGTTCTACCATTCAGTGGTACGTAGATTGTCTAGAACAGATGGGGGAATATACCTTGTTAGAGATAGATCAGTTAATCTGTTCTTAAATTGAAAACAAGGCACAGTCCAGTCTTCTGAAAGAAAAGAAAGTTATTCCTTCATAATTGTCCATAAATGTGTATTTAATGTCATCAAGTGTGGAGGAATTTTTGCTATGAGTCATACAGAAGTAATGCTCTTCTTTCCACTGGAATGATGATGTCCACTGCTCGGGTGTTATCAATATTCTTATCAGGATTAATTTGTCTTGTGGTTGTATCTTAGACACTGTTTAATTCTAAAACGAAGACGGAGTGGTGTACTTCAGTTTTCTTCTTTCTTTGAAGGCCATCAGCATTGAGATATATTGAATCCCTTGACTGGAAAGGTCAGGATTGGTATTGTAGTAAAATGTACAGACAGCTATTGGTGAAGCAAGGAAGAAAAACAGTAAAAGGCATTTGTGTCTTTTCTGAGACCTCATCTTTAAAAGCAGTGCTTTGGCTGCCCTTTCTGTGGTCTGTGTAAGACTGCTGCAAGCACATCACTTGTCTTATGTGTGTGGGAGAGGTCTGCCTGTTTGCACGACTAGCTCCAACTGGGAGATGACATGTAAGAGTATTTATTGTATTAAAATGCATGATGTGCTGTAATTTTTTTGGTTAACTTGTTCGGGTTTTGCCCTGTGAAATGCAGATCCTCTCATTTTTGCATTGATTTCTTTGAGCAGTTGAGAGTTTAAGACTGCAGTGTTGTACCTGAAGAGGAGTTGTCTAAACTGCTTGGCTTTCAGAATTGTACCATCATGTAGTCCCTATGAATGGAGCAGTTTATTTTTTGAGCACTTCTGAACCTGTTTGTTAAATTGGAAATAGAGCCCTTATTTTACATTACATTTTAACAAAATAGTAATCCAGAAAGAGTTTTTGTAGAGTCTGGTTTGAAAATGGTTTTAGTTAAACATCAGTGCACACTGAGCCATTTGTCATGTGAACTCTTTAACTGAGTTGTGCTTTTGTCAAATGACTGAACTGGATGAATTGTGTTCTAGATGTATAACGCAGATCGGTGGTATGACACGCTGCTTTCTTTGTTGCCTAGAGTTTCTGAAAAAGAGCCTGCACCAAGCCCCAAGATGGTGCAGCATCGTGCCTCCAGAGAACAGCCACAGCAGGACAGCACTGAGAAGAAAGGCGTGTCAGATGCTGTAACTCTTCCAGTCAAAAGGCGCTTAGCTTGGGGAGAAGAAGGTGCTGAAGAAAGGGAGAATCAGCAATCAACAGGAGAGAAATTAAAACAAGATGAACAAGCTGCAGTTGTGCCACAGGAATTAGAAGAAAATAAGGATGCCAATGAAGTTAAGAAAACCGAAGGGTAAAGCCAAACATTTTTGTGCCTTATAAGTATTTTTTTCCCCTCAAACATCTCAGAAATGTGTAGGTTAACTAATTTTTATTTTAAAATCAGTTTTACTTAAGAAGGTCTAAGTTGATGCGACCACATAAATATGAGAAGGAACTCCTTCACAGTGAGAGTGACAGAGCACTGGAACAGGCTGCCTCAGGGGGGTTGTGGAGTCTCCTTCTCTGGAGATGTTTAAAACTCACCTGGATGTGTTCCCGTGCGACTTGGTCTAGGCGATCCTGCTCTGGCAGGGGGATTGGACTGGATGATCTTTCCAAGGACCCTTGCAGTTCCTACTGTTCTGTGATATCCTTTTAAAGATTTCTGTCTGGCAAGACAGAAGTTTGCAGAAGCACAAACAATTCTAATGTTGGTTTTTTCCCCCAAAACTTAAAAATTTTAAAACTCTACAAACTTTAAAATTGTAGTATGAGCCTCTTAGAACAGAATGTTCATTATACAGAGGCCAAATGTAGTGAAAATTAAAGCTCAGAATTTGCTTCAGTCTGACAGTGTAGGATTGATAGGACTGAAAGGATAAAATGCCTGCTAATCTTGTGCTTTGTTTTATTAAAAATATCATGGGCTCAGAAGAAAAAGAATTAGTATCATCTAGTAATCACTGGTGATGATGTTACTGAGCACAAATGAAGGAAAAAAATGAAGGGGTATTTAGACATAATGAGACATCAGTTCAGTATGTGTGTAGAACAAGGCATAGTACTGTGCTTAATAGTTAAAAGTTCCAAATTAAAATCTAATCCTTTCATTGCATCTCATTTTTTTGCAGTGAGAACGCCTTAGTATTGAAGTCTTCTGTAGCTGCATCAGATTCTTCCTCTGTATCGTCAAGCGCAGGCGGCAGGCTTCCTACTCCAAAGCTGAGAGCACTTGGTGGAGCTCAGAGGACACATCATGATCTCACTACCCCAGCTGTTGGTAAAACTTTTGAATGTGGTGCAGTATTTTAAGAAGTGCAGAAAAAAAAGACAAGTCTGAAATGCTTTATTGCCTAAACAACCTAATAAATTATTCTTTCATCTTCTCCACTACAATAGGAGGTGCAGTTCTAGTGTCTCCTCCTAAATTGAAGTCTTCATCTTCACAGCAGAGAGCAGACCATAGTTCAGCTAAGCAAAGTGCAAGAGAGGCTTCAAAGAGGAGATCCTTCCAGGTGAGCTAGAAAGGAGACTTACCATTGAGCTTTTAAAGTCATTGTGAGTAATTAATAAGTCTCCTTCTGGAGATGTCATTTACAACTGTGTAAATGGTGTAAAATTCTTGGTATCTCTGTCTCAGGTTAACAAAACTTGATGTCTTGAGGTATCGAGCAAGGGAATTGATACACACTGGAGTGAGATAGTGTCAGCTCCATCTTGTCATTTCCTGCTAAACATACAGGATCTGTTTGTTTTTTTGTTTGAAAAACAAAGTTGTTGCCATCCAGAGCTGTTGATCTCCCTGCTATCATTATTGTACCTTGGGACTGGCCTAGGGAGCAGCTCCAGATACCTTGACTTGAAAGCAATTCAACAAGAGGTTTGTTGCTTATGCACAGGGTAGGTAGATACGACATGGCAGTTTCATTCTCCCTTTCCTGTTGTGCTTCTTTTCTTTTGCACCTTGTGCAGTTACTGAAACAAAAGTTGAAACATTTAGGAGTTTAACTGTCTTCCTCTCCAAATTGTGGTGTGTTTTTGTTAAGTTGTGCTGAGAGTGTATTCAACAAAGGCAGATGACATTTCCCTGTATGCATCTTCTATGATAAGTTCCATAACTTTGGATTTGAAGCTTCAACAGGGTAGGTTTAGATTAGACACCAGGAAAAAATTCTTCACGGGGAGAGTGGTCAGGCACTGGAATGGGCTTCCCAGGGTGATGGTTGAGTCACTATCCCTGGTAAAAGTCGCTTAGATGTACTGTTGGGGGAATCTGGTTTAGAGGTGAACTTGTAGAGTAGAGTTGCTGGTTGGACTTGATTATCCCACAGGTCTTTTCCAACCTGAATGATTCTGTGATTCTATGATNCCCTGTATGCATCTTCTATGATAAGTTCCATAACTTATGATTTGAAGCTTCAACAGGGCAGGTTTAGATTAGACACCAGGAAAAAATTCTTCACGGGGAGAGTGGTCAGCACTGGAATGGGCTTCCCAGGGTGATGGTTGAGTCACTGTCCCTGGTAAAAGTTGCTTAGATGTACTGTTGGGGGAATCTGGTTTAGAGGTGAACTTGTAGAGTAGAGTTGCTGGTTGGACTTGATTATCCCACAGGTCTTTTCCAACCTGAATGATTCTGTGATTCTATGATAATACAAGCAGACACAATTGCATGATCATAGAATTGTGGACGAGAGGGTTCCGTGAATCTCCCCTCTCCTCTCTCCTCCTGTCTTAGCTCCAGGGTGAAAGGAAAAAGTCCCTTTAGCTCACCAGGGGTTGCTGAATGGCTGCTCGGTGGTGGTGGTGGTGGTGGTGAGGGATGGTAGATCGGTACCAAGGTCTCGCTTCTTCTCGCCTGTTTTATGTTTTCACCTAACCCATCCCNGGCTGCTCGGTGGTGGTGGTGGTGGTGGTGAGGGATAGTAGATCGGTACCAAGGTCTCGCTTCTTCAGTCTGCGGTGCCAGCTCTGGGCTGGGTTGAAGCCGGCGTCTTTGCTACTGAGCTGGGGTCAGGACCACACAGAGCCGCCGCATCCCTCCTCACAGCGGAGCGGGTCCGGGCTGGGGCTGAGCCACAGCAGGCCCATCTTTTTCCTCCCCAACCCTGGAATTTGAGGTGGGGGTGGAGGTTGCTGAGCACGGGGCAGCAGTCCCATGCTGGGCTAGGAGCCCTCAGCAGAAAAAAGAGGCAGAGCTAAGATCACTTGCCTGTTTTATGTTCTCACCTAACCCATCCGTCAAGGTACCTGGGACAATTCTGTAGTGTCACCTCCCCCAGGACAGGTCACTGAGGGTGTCCTCTTAAAGCAACATAACTTTTTTTCTTCATGAAAGCACAAATCTATACGTCTGAAAATTCTGGTAATTTTCAAACTACAGCATTCATTGATTGATTTTTATTATATTTTTTCCCTACTGTGTTTTAGCCTAGTGCAGAAGTGGAACCTGTTTCACTCCTTACCTCTCCACCTGCTGGGATGAGGACTTTGGATCTTGTGCCACTTAGAGAGGAACAGTGGCCTGCTAACACTGTTTCTGGTGGTCTGGTTCCTATTGCTTCAGCCCGTCAAGAGCATTCCTCTGCAGCTCCTGCGCTGAAGTCAGCCAAAAGCTGGTCTGTGCCTTGCTGGGCTCCCTCTCGTCGTATTCAGGGGACTCTCAAGGATCCAGAATTCCAGCATACTGGTGGGTTTTGCGTATTCACTGGCTGTGTTAGCGTTGCAGGACAGAATTGGCTGTCAGGCAGTGTTCAGGCCAAGAGAGTGCTGAGCTTGCTGCCTTATAGACTCTACAAAGAGTCTACTGTTTGTAAACAAAAGCTATTCTACTATAATTTTAGTCTTGCAGAGGAAGTGTGCGCAACTTCCCACCATAGTTTCAGGTTCCACCACTGTCATTGTATCCCAGTGGTCTTTTTTCTAGGTTTGCCTTATTAATTTCAGTAGGTAGGTACTCATCATGCAAATAATTCAGTTTGGTGTGAACAGTTGTAATTTTTAATCTTTGGGCTACAACTGGGTGCTGTGACACTTTCTGAGTTCCAGTTGCCAGCGGCAGTGTTGGGACCTTCATAATGTGGTATTATTTTGTAGGAATTTGTGGATTTCTGAGAGATAAGCTCCTTAAATATTTCTGCAGGATAAGGAAACAAAAAAGCCATCTATAAAAGATTTATTTGATATTGAGAAAAGCCAAGGCTAAGGAGGACTTTTTGTGGGAGTGTATCAAAGATTTTTAACAATGCTTAGAGATACTGAGGGCATAAATCTGATAAAGAAAAGAATTCTTCACCTTTTAGCCAAAGTAAAATGTATGTGTTTAGGTCTGCAGTCCAGAAAGACTTCTTGTAGCTGCCTACGGTCTCACAATTCTTGGTATTTTTATTATAAGGTTTAGCAAACCTGAAGTACTATTTCTATTCTAAAATAGAATAAGTAGTTGTCAGGTTAAGCAGGGGATAGTGAAATCTGGATAATTTCCTTGGAAAGAATGCTCTGTTCTAGCTCTGTATCTGGAGTGCAGTTCACTGCCTAAATTCTATCACCTACCAAAGATGGTTGCCTTGAGCAGAATACAGTGGAGTACATTTATTGTGGCTCTGCTTAAAGAAGTCTCATGGAGTCCTTATAATATTTGCTCTTTGTAAGGTTCATGTTTCAGTACGAATATTTAAACATTATTCTAAAATTAAATACCCTTTGTCTGCTTCCAAATGATTAAAAGATGTACCTTTGACTTTTTTTCTTAGGGAATGTTGGCAATCCGAGACCGAGATCGTTCCAGTTACCCCTTCAGGAAAGAAACTGTAATGATGAAGGTATTTGTTTCCCCAAAGTATTGTTGTATATCACGTGCGTATTACCTAGATTAATTTTAACATGTGCACTGATTAATTTTAACATGGTCTCTGAATGAAATAACAGTGTGGTGTATGTGCTTGCATGAGTAACTACCACATTGTTTCATCCAAACAGTTTGAAAATGCTCAACCCAGTAATCTGAAATACAAATATTAAAGTACATTCTAGTTTGAGTAAACCATTATATGCAGCTGAAAATGAAACATACTGTTGTGGTTTAGTATGGTTAATATGGCTTGCTCAGTTCCACACCTAAAATTGTTTCATCCCCACATATTTTTAAGTTTTTGTGTTGATAGCAACAGTAAGCTGGAACACAAGAGGTTCCACATCAATATGAGAAGGAACTGCTTCTCGGTGAAGGTGACAGAGCCCTGGAACAGGCTGCCCAGGGAGGTTGTGGAGTCTCCTTCTCCGGAGACATTTAAAACCTGCCTGGATGTGTTTCTGTGTGACTGGGTCTAGGTGATCCTGCTGTGTCAGGGAGATTGGACTGGATGATCTTTTGAGGTCCCTTCCAATCCCTGATGTTCTGTGATTCTGTGAGAAGCAAACTGCAAGATGATCACAGCCCAGGTTGCAGCTGTTGTGTCTTTGGATGCAACCAGGAATCTTAAGATCTTTCTTGGAGGCTTCAGCATCAGATACGCAGCATGAAACGATTCTACTGACTTTAGTACCTGTTCCTCTGCTCTAGTTTATTAGGGGTGCTTAAGGCAGCCTATTACTCTGATGGCTCTTTTGGCTGTTTTAACTATTTATGGTAAAGTTAGTCTGGGAGAGCAACCAAAGCACAACCCACCAGAGCCTCTTCTTGTCCCTCTTTTGGACTGACACAAATAAGCTCTTTCAGTGATGCAGACAACAAAAGGACACTGTAGCTTTGAGCTTGAGCCGCACTGCTTTGTTTCCTCGTGCGGTATATGAGGTTGCGCTTGGCGTGATGAGGTCCCAATCACCTGTGCTTTGCTCAGATTAGAATATGGGCAGAGCAAGTTTATATCTGATTGCAGTTTATTTATAAATACACCGCAGAGAAACCATTAGCTTTTTTTGGTACCCCTGACGGTTGTTGGCTCCTTGGTTTTAACCAAGCTTCAGGCTGATTCTCTATTTTACTCATTGCAGTTGGCTGGAAAATGTGTGGGTTGTGCAGATGGCTCAGCCAAGCATGCAAAATCCTATAGTACTCTGCAGCTTCCTTACAAGCTTGCTGCACAGACATTAAATGCTTTATCTGCTGTTTCTTATGGTTTTGGGGTTTTTATCCTGACTGATGATCTGTGAGCTTTCACAAACAGGTGCAGTGTGCCAGCAATCAAATATTTCATGTGCCCATATTTGTCCATGGACTGGGGAGTTATGCCAGTGACATGTCTGTTTGCAGCGGTGCACTTAGCAGTTTTCTTGTTCATGGGTGTGTAGTTGCTACATGTAGTGTGTGAGCCTGCTATGGGCTGTTTGGATCACTGTATTTAAAATAATGTAGACACGATGCTGGAAAGTGACTTGAAACACTGACAACGTGCAGGTCCTGTTAGGATAACCTAAACTGCCCCTGCTGCAAGTTGAGGAAGTGTCCTTGAGTTACACCTGAGGGTGTTTAGGCCAGATATTAGAAAAAGCTGCTTTATTGAAAGGGTCATCAGTCTTTGAACAGGCTGCCCAGGGAGCTGGCTGAATCACCATCCCAAGGGTCATGTAGATGTGAAGCTTAAGGGACGTGGCTTAGTGATGGGCTTGGGACAGTTAGGTTAATGGGCTTGATGATCTTGAAGGTCTTTTCCGACCTAAATGATTCTATGAATCTGTGATTGAGTTGGGTTTTTTTGTTGGTGGTGGGGTTGGAAAATAATGATAGAGGAGAATGAGTGTAATCAAGTTCATTTTTCATAGCATCTTGCCAGAGCTGTAGTAACATTTTAATACTGGTGTTAAAGAATAACTGATCATGTTACCCTTTATCAGAGAAGCAGAATTGAGGCTGATTAATTTAAGAGTTCTACTAGCTGTGAAGGGGACCCTGAATTCAAAAGGAAGACCTTTCAAAACTGCATTTTAGAAGCATACTTCTTGCTGTCTCTGTGTTAAATCTCCTGTTTGCATCAAAAGACACATTTCTTTGCCATCTTGTGGAATCCTAGTCAGGTTTGGATCAGAAGGATTCTTTCAGCAGAGTAGGTTCTGATAGTTGACTCATGTTATTCTGAGATTGCCTGCTTTGATTGTCTGCCACAGACTTTTCACAGAACATTAGGGATTGGAAGGGACCTTGAAAGATCATCTAGTCCTATCCCTCTGCCACAGCAGGATCGCCTAGACCGAGTTGCACTGGAATATATCCAGGTGGGTTTTAAACATCTGCAATGAAGGAGACTCTACACCCACCCAGGGCAGCCTGTTCCAGTGCTCCATCACCCTCACCGTGAAGTAGTTCCTTCTCATACTGATGTGGAACCTCCTGTGATGCAACTTACACCCCTTGTCCCATCACTAGATGACACTGAGCAGAGCCTGGCTCCATCCTCCTGACACCCACCTTTCACGTATTTATAGACACTAATGAGGTCACCCCTCAGTCTCTGTTTCTCCAAGCTAAAGAAACCCAGCTCCTGCAGCGTTTTGTGGCGCAGGAGCAGTTTCTGAGGTTTTCTGACACAGGAGAGTAAATGTAAAGATGACCTGGAGCATCGGGCAATTCCCAGGTGCTCGTAGGAATCTGCCTGGAGTTTCTGAAGAGTTGGGATGTAACACTCTTAAAGCTGCTGTCATCTCAGGACCTTTCTAGTGAGATCTCCTCCAGAATGGCAGGAAGAAAATGAAGGTGTATTGTGCTACTTATTTTAGCATCCATTGTGAAAGAGAATATAAAAATATTTGAACTTTCAAAGTCTGCCATGGGTGTCAGCTGTGTTTGTAATAAGTGTATTTCATCTTCCTAATTACTCTTTCCCTGGCTGCTTTTCCCACAGATGACAGGTGGTCTCAGATTTCCGCTCGCTCAGCAGCATCTAGCTCGCTTGCATCTCAGATACTGAAACGAGCTCAGAAGAGGAAGGATTTCTGGAGCAAGACCTAGTCTTTCCCACCTGTTGTACTGAAACTGTTCTGTCAAATGTGACTGTAGATGTGCAGCCTCCTTTTACTTGCCACTCGTATGACCAAACTTTTAGATCTTACCCCCCCAATTTAAAATGTCACATTTAAACCAGCTTTGAAAACATAGGTCCTTGTTGTCTGGGAGACATATCTTACTCAGTGTGTCACAACAGCCATGTGGGGATGTGTTTTTATTTTTTACAGTGGCATCTCTTAAAACTGGGATTATTTTTCCTGGCAATGCAACCTGTCTGTTACTTTTTGAGGTATTCTGCTGCACCATGAGCTAGGACAGTATTTGGGGCAACCATCATTCACCAAACGTTACCTGATCTTAAGCAGCTGTCTTAAAGGCAGTTGTGTTTGTTTGTGTTACTGTATGAATTGTCAGTCCAACACAGTGCTGTAACAATGAATTGCTTCTACTACTTACTGCTTTTAACCTGTTACCAGGAAAATCTTACTATTTCTTAGTGAAGCTGACACGGAACGTATAGGAGTTTGAGAACACTAAGCAATAGGTTTTATTCATTGTCTGCAGTTTTTTGGGCCAGGATGACTGTTCAAACTCAGGTACTTAGGAGTGGCTGATCTCATCAACTGAGAAGAATGGTTTTTTTCTTGACTTTGACTTTTAATTTCCTCTCCTCTTAGTTGCAGGTTTCTGGGAGACTGACATACTGTTATGATTGTCACTGTGAAATGTTTCTGATTTATGCTGACAGCTTGTTTTATCTTTCCAAGTGATGCAGACAAGTAAACACGAAGTAGAGGAAATAGATGGCTGGCCAGCAGATTGGTTCTTCTTGACTGGCTTCAGGTTTTAATACTACTTGAATTGGGAATTTTATACAAGAATAATTTGGATTTTGTACACATGTTGATTTTGTACACAGTTGTGTAAGTATCTGACTGAAAATAAACATGGTTGCCTGGCTTGTTTCTATTCAAGTTATGCCAGATAATTCATAGAGTCATAGAATGTTGTAGGCTGGAAGGCACCACTAGAGGCCATCTAGTCCAGCCTCCCTGCACAGGGACAACTCTGCCTACATCGGGCCACTCAAGAGTCTCATCAAGCCTTATCCTAAATGACTCCAGGGATGGGGCCCCCACCACCTCCCTAGGCAGCCCATTCCAGCCATCAGCCACCCTCACACTGCACAATTAATGAGAATTACATGCCACTGAGCAGAGCCCGGCTCCATCCTCCTGATGACTTCCTTATCTGGGTCCCAGTATCATCACTTTCTGGAAGATAGTGGAAGAAAAAGGGGTTTTGAAAATACCCTTCATAATGCTTGACAAGAAGATGTGGAGTGCTTGAAGGTGGGGCAGGAAGCACAGCTTCTCTGAACAATCCACTGAGTGCTTATTTGCATTGTGCCATGTTGCTTCATCACATCTACCTGTTCCTGTGAGGCTGAGCTGGCACCTCATGCTCTGGTTCTTACCGTCTGGTAGCATTTGTCAGCAAAGGGCCCCATCACCATCTGATGCAACTGGAAGTTCTGCTGTGCCCTCGCTGACCAATTTTTAGCAAAGCCTGAAGCAAAACTGTTCCACTACCCAGAGGTGCACAAATGCATGACAAAGAAAACAAGCCAAACGGTAATTTTCGTGAGACGTGACCTACATTAATGTCCTGTTTCCAGCAGACACTCAAAACTTTTCAGACAGGAGCCTTGGGAAAGCGGAGGATGGTGGAGCTGCGGTTAAGTCTTTGAGGCACAGTCAACTCTTTGGCTCTGTGTCAAAACCTGTTGGGAAAGTGTCACACAGCAGTGATCGCACCAAAAGCAAAAGCTACGGAGAGGACGGTGGGTGATACCTAAGAGACAACTCCAGTTTCACAGACATCTTAAGTTTTGGGTTGATTTTTGATCCAGGTTTACTATTGTGTTGAAGAAACACATCTGGACCTCCATGTTAAAAATGTGAATGCCCTTCCTAAAGATTCTGATGTTCATGTGTGTCAGACATGAGCTGATCTTGTGGGGTTTCTCTTTTGCAGACTGTGTGCTAGAGAAGCGTGTGGGTTGGCTCAGCCCAACCTAGCAGATGTGAACTTGGTGTGCCAGATGTACTGCATGTGGCAAGAAACCCTGAAGGACAGTGCTTGGTGGCCCTGCAGTGTCTCGTTAGGGTGGAGAACTGAGAGCTGCAGTCCTTTGGGAAGGTGAGCAAGGCCTGATTGTGTTTACAGCTAACACACCTTTCGCTGGATCAGTTTTCACTCTCTTTTCTTCAGAGTCCTCTAGAAATGCTTCAGGCAAGCCTGCGTCTGGGAAGCTTTGTGAATGTGCGTTGAGTTTGTGCCAGCTGGCTGCTCCTGAAGTAACTGAGGCAGGTTTTACTAAGGTAGTACCAGTGCGGGGTTTGAACGGGCTTTTTGAGGCTCTTCCTCTAAACTGTGTTTACATCTGCTGTGCACACACACTGTCTCTGTGTCTATGTACACGTGGAGTCTTGTGTTGGGGCAAGAACAACCCCAGGTACCAGTACAGATTGGAGACTGACCTGTTGGAGAGCACTGTAGGAGAAAGGGACCTGGGAGTCCTTGTGGAGAGCAGGGCTGACCATGAATCAGCAATGTGCCAAGAGGGCCAGCAGCATGCTGGGGTGGATCAGAAGCACTCTACTCTGCACTGCTGAGACCACGTCTGGAGTACTGTGTCCAGTTCTGGGCTCCTCAGTTCCAGAAGGACACAGAGCTGCTGGACAGAGTCCAGTGTAGAGCAACAAAGATGATGAAAGAAGTGGAGCATCTCCCTTATGAGGAGAGGCTGAGGGAGCTGAGTCTCTTTAGCTTGGAGAAGAGGAGACTAAGGGATGACCTCATTCAAGTCTATAAAGATGGGAAGGGTGGGTGTCAGGAGGATGGAGCCAGGCTCAGTGTCATCTAATGATAGGACAAGGGGCAATGGATGTAAGCTGGAACAGAGGAGGTTCCACCTAAATATGAGAAGGAACTTCTTCATGGTGGGGGTGAGAGAGCACTGGAAGGGGCTGCCCAGGGGGGTTGTGGAGTCTCCTTCTCTGGAGATGTTTAAAACAGGTGGTCCTGCTGTGTCAGGGGGATTGGACTACAGGATCTTTCGAGGTCCCTTCCAATCCCTAATGTTCTGTGATTCTGTGAAACATACATAGATAAAATATTCTTTATTGTTCAAAGTACTAGGTGTCTCCAGAGCTCCTACTTCAAGACTTGAAGTAAAACAGGAATTGCTGACAGGATTCAGAAAGCCTGTACATCTGGATTTCTCCCTTACTAGGTCCCTTTCTGCTCCCTTTTGGTGTGACACATCTGCAGATGCACCCCTGCCCAGCTCTCACACTGAGATCCCTTGCAGAGCTGGGGGAAACCTGCCAAGGCTTTGTGCCCCCCTGGCTGGAATCTGTCCATGAGTTCCCAGAACAGTGCTGTCGTGAGGATTATGTTCTGCTTGTTTCCAGCGGAAAGCTGGCTCCAGCCTGTTGACGTACTTCAGCTCACACAGCTTGGCTAAACAGAGACAACACAGGAAAGCAGCATCCTAATTGCTAGGCTGTAGCTATTTTCTTCTGTCTCCTTTTGGCCCCATAAATCTCACACTCTTGACAATAAGTCTCACTCCAACAGGAAACTCATCGACTCACAGGTTCTCCTGGGAGACAGGCAATAGCATTACCTTGGGCTTGGGAAGGGCTCATTCATGGACTGTTGACTTCCCAGTAACAATGCTAGCTAGAAGACTGCTATTAACAACAGGGAAACTGTCACCTCCTTCTCTAGCAGCCCTGTTAAACAGAATAACTGAGTGGCCACTGGCCCATCTATAGAATCCTAGAATCATTAGGGATTGGAAGGGACCTCGAAAGATCCTCTAGTCCAATCCCCCTGCCACAGCAGGACCACCTAGACCAAGTCACACAGGAACACATCCAGGTGGGTCTTAAACGTCTCCAGTGAAGGAAACTCCACAACCCCCCTGGGCAGCCTGCTCCAGTGCTCTGTCATGCTCACTGGGAAGAAGTTCCTTCTCATATGGATGTGGAACCTTCTATGTTTCAGCTCACACCCATTGCCCCTTGTCCTATCACTAGATGACACTGAGAAGAGCCTGCCTCCATCCTCCTGACACCCACCCTTCAAATATTTATAGACATTAATGAGGTCACCCCTCAGTCTCCTCTCTTCCAAGCTAAAGAGACCCATATCTCTCAGCCTCTCCTCATAAGGGAGGTACTCCACCTCCTTCATCATCCTCGTTGCCCTACGCTGGACTCTCTCCAGATGAGGCTCAGAACCTTGGTGGGAATGCTAGTGTCTGGCAGTGTTTTGGCACAAGTAATTTATCTTCCCTCCAAAATGGGTTCATTTGGCTACTCAAGATGCTGTGGATATGGTACATGATAAAACTGATGGTAAATCAAGGAGCGCAGTTCACTTGTGATCTGAGTAACTTCATCACTGCGTTTTGGATTGTGAACCAGCTTGCAAAGTTCTGCTCCTAGCTAGACTGGTTTTCTCAGAGATGCACTATGTCTCTAATTCCACCTTGCCATGTCACCGAGTCACTGCTGTGCAACCACACCATGTTAACAGGAAGCACTCGAGTTTCAGTTCACCTGATCTGGCTGTTGGTAAGACATAGCTGGATATATGTAGGTCACTACATAAAGTGACAGAGCCTCATAATGGATGAGTGACTCCAAATTAGAAGAAATAGCAGAGCAAATCGTGGTGCCTCTGGTGACGTGAGGCTCTGTGCACTCAGGTGGCTCATTTTTTGTGTGAGCAAAGTGATGGCTCCTATCGACAAGTCTTGTTAAGACTCCTGCTTATACTTGATCGATGCCAGCAGCAACTGCCTGCAGAGGTGGGAGCACTGAGCTAAAATCTATTTCACTGGTTCCACATCAATATGAGAAGGAACTTCTTCATGCTGACAGAGCACTGGAAGGGGCTGCCCAGGGGGGTTATAGAGTCTCCTTCTCTGGAGATGTTTAAAACCCCCCTGGATATGTTCCTGTGCAACTGGATCTGTGTGATCCTGCTGTGGTGGGGGGATTGGACTAGATAATCTTTCAGGGTCCGTTCCAAACCCTAATGCTCTGTGATATATTTATTTCTTTCTTTGTTTATATATTTATTTCATTTTCATATTAATCACTGAATCTTCAGGGCACCACAATAAAGTTACCACATCAGTGGCCCTGGGGTGGTAGTAAGAATATAGAATCAGAACCATAAAATCATTAGGGATTGGAGGATCATCTCGTCTGATCCCCCTGCCACAGCAGCATCACCTAGACCATAGAATCATTAGGGATTGGAAGGGACCTCAAATATCATCCAGTCCAATCCCCCTGCCACAGCAGGATCACAGAGACCAAGTCACACAGTCAGTCAGAGTTAGAAGGGACCACAGGATCATCCAGCTCCAACTACCTTACACTTAAGAGACCCAGAAATTATGTAACAGAACTAAGTGAAGGTCAGCAGCAGAGATGTTTGATGAAATATCAGATACATAAGCAAAAGTGTTACAGTCAGAGGAAATGGTTTTACTCACTGTGTAACCCGAGTGTTGCCGACAGGGGAGGTAGGTGAATTACACATCCTCTGCAAAAAGCCTGAGTCAGCAGTGTCTGCACTGAGATCTGACAAAAGCCTTTTCCAAAGCCAACTGATGCTCTCAGATTAAGTAATATTAATACTCCTCCTCTTTCCCAAAGATTCACAGCAGCTTAAGCACTAACACTGCCATGGAGAGAACACAAGTAGAACAGCCGAGTGTGACAGGTCTTCTCCCAGTCTCTGTGCTAATACATTTTCCTCCAGACAAAAAGAATCCCTTCTGCCATTCCCAGTGATGATGCCCAGAAGATACTTGCCTTTGTACTGGTAACCTTGTGCTTCATGTCCATAACGAGAGGTTTGGTTTTCAAGTTTTATAGCGAAAGACCTGCTGGCACTGCTGATGCTTTCATCGCTGGGCAGTTTGCTAACTAAAATAAGGATCCACTGGAACTTGAGCAGAAACATCTCCTAAGTCTCCTGTAAGTTGAAAGTGTAGGCAAAAGCAGAGAGCTGAGATAAAATGCAAGGAACTAGTGCACAAATGAGCTGGAGCAAAGTGAAAGGGGTAAGTGTGACCTGAAAGGTGAGGATGTCTCCATATAGACCACGTGTTCATTTTTAGGCATTGTGTGACCTTAGGTCCATTTGTACAGGTGTTTAAGGCCAGGTAAAAGGCCCAAGAATCAGAATCATTCAGATCAGAAAAGACCTTTAAGCTCAAGTCCAACCAATGACCCTACTCTACTAAAGTTCACCACTAGACCATATGCTTGAGCATCACATCTAAACAATCTTTAAACACAACCAGGGATGACGACTCAACCCTCTCCCTGAGAAGTCCAGTCCAAAGCTTGACTACTCTTTCAGTGAAAAAAGAAGTGTCCAGCCTAAACCTCCTGTGGTGCAGCTGGGAGCCATTGCCTCTTGTTCTATCACCCTCAGTTCAAGAAGGACACGGAACTGCTTGAAACAGTCCGGTGCAGAGTCACAAAGATGATGAAGCAAGTGGAACATCTTGCTGATGAGGAAAAGCTGAGGGAGCTGGGTCTCTTTACCTTGGAGAAAAGGAGAATGAGGGGTGACCTCAATGATGTTTATAAATATGGAAAGGGCAGGTGTTAGGAGGATGGAGCCAGGCTCTGCTTAGTGTCATCCAGTGATAGGACAAGGGGCAATGGGTGTGAGCTGGAACACAGGAGGTTCCACATCAATATGAGAAGGAACATGGCAAGGGTGACAGAGCACTGGAACAGGCTGCCCAGGGAGGTTGTGGAATCTACTTCTCTAGAGATACTTAAAGCCCACCTGGACATGTTCCTGTGTGACTTGAGCTAGAGGATCCTGCTGTGTCAGGGGGATTGGACTAAATGATCTTTCGAGGTCCCTTCCAACCCCTAATGTTCTGTGATTCTGTAACTACCCGTGAGACAGCACCCACCAGCACCCACCTGTCTACAATGCCTTTTCAGGTAGTTGTAGAGAGTGATAAGGGTGATAATGAGCCTCCTCTTCCTCAGACTAAACAACCCCAAGGTGCATAGGCTCACTTTTCCACACACCTTCCCTTGACAAGGTTTTTAGCCCAGAGTCTCATTCTGAAGATGATTCTAACTGACTGAAAACACGTTAAAGCTCAAGCACAATCCCTGCATGCCAGCTTGCCGCTGGTGATGCACAACAGCCGTACATCAAAGTACAGTATTGGTTATTCACCTGTGGCCTCATTCAAAGCAAGGAGGAAGTGTCTGTGGCTTTTGAGGCAGATGTTCCAGTCCTCCTCAAAAAATCCTCTCTCTTCAATATGGGTCAAGAAGTCATTGTCGAGAATATTCACCCACTACTGTTTCTTAATGAAGTGGGGAAACTCCATGGCATTAGAGTTGTAATGACTATCGGTGAGGTCGGCGACAGGATAGACCTTCAATTCTTGAGATGGCACCAGGGACAAACTGTGATTAGTGAACAACTTCGAAGCGTGTTTGCATTAAGGGTGCTTAAGAACATAAGTGCACGGCACAAAGCGTACTTCATGGAAGTGGAGAGATCACTGGTAGTTTTAAATTAACGTAAAAGCACAGCAGGAATGTTCTTCTGTGAGAATTTTGTGCTTTAAACTGTTGCTAATCTCCAACAACAAAAATATAAATACACCTAGACAAAGTCACAAAATGGAAAAGGAAATTACTTTGTCCTTCCATATTGTTCTCCCCCAGCTCCAAGTTTGGGGAGGTTCTTTTTAGGGTTCTTCTGTGTTGGTTTGTTTCACAGAATCACAGAATCAAAAAACCTTAGAGGTTGGAAGAGACCTCCAGAGATCATCTGGCCCAGCCCCTCTACCAGATCTGGTTCACCTGCACGGGAGTGTGTCCAGGTGGGTTTTGAATATCTCCAGAGAAGAAGACTCCACAGCTTATTCCAGAGCTCTGTCACCTTTGAAGTAAAAAGTTCTCTTTGTTTCCAAGAGGACACGATTTTATAAAGAAAAAAACCTGGTACTAACATGAATCATTACACACCAGTAGTTCAGGCTCAAGGGGAAATAACGAAGTGACCAGTTCCCATGGTGAGTGTCACAGGCAGGGAACTGAGCAATAAAGCATGAACCATAAACTGAACCACAGAGACAAAGCTTTTGCTGAAGGCTCAGAAGGAGAACATCAAGGCACAGCCAAGAAGTAGTGTGATAGGGCGACTGCTACCACATAGATGGGAGAAAGAGACCCTGCTCCAGCCTGACAGCATTTTCTATAGGGACAGCTGTTTCCAACACAAAAGAAGAACGAGACCCTCTGATAGCTGCAGAAAAGGGGGCAGAAGAAGGATTCAGGGTCTAATTTCACATCCCTCTGCCTGTTATTGTTTAGATATCCATCGGGATGCGTACAGAGTTTGGGAGAAGGTGGGCTTCTCACAGCAGATTGAACAGATGGGATTCACGGGTGTCAGACAACCAGAATCATAGAATCATGGAATCATTAGGGATTGGAAGGGACCCCGAAAGATCATCCAGTCCAATCCCCCTGCCACAGCAGGATCACTTCACTGGAGAACTTATGGAATCAGAATCACTCAGGGTTGGAAGCTCACGTTTGTACCAGCTCTGTGCCCTCAGGCATCGCCGTCTGCAGCTGGGTTGCAAATTGCTCTCTGAAGAGTTTCCCTCCAGCACCCTGCAGAGTGTTTCGGGCTGAAGGTGCAGCACTGCCTTTCCAGTAGCAGAACAGAGTCAGAAATGTGGGGCAAACACACATGTGGTCGCAGCTCTGGTCATCATGCCAGGCTGCAGCCTGGTATGTGGGTATTTTTGTTCTGGAAATGGGAATTTAGAGATCAGGGGTGTGATGAAAATGCAGTGTTGGTCCTGTACAAGTTCTGGTCTCTCAGAGAGCACTGCACAGTGACGGGGAGATGGCCACTGTGGTGACTCCAGAGGGCACGAAGGGGCGTTTGCAGGGTAGGAACTGTAGGTGCTCAGTGCTCTGGGTCTGGTGCACTCCCCAGCCACCCGCGTGCGCCAGCCAGGAGCGGCAGAGCACCAGCCTCTACCACAGAAGCTGAACAAAGGCTGGTAAAGGTTGTGTTATCTGTCATCAAGCGGCCAATCCAGTGACGGGTGTTAAATCAGGACAGGGGGCACCAACCCAAAAACTTCTCAAGCACAGGTATGCAAAAAGAATTCAGGATTCCCGCCCCAGTAAAAGGCCCCACTTTGCCCAGTGCTAACATTTGGTTTGGTTTATAAGAAACCAGAGACTACAATGGCCTTGAAGTTGTTTCTGTGGGTTTTGTGGTGGTTAGGTAGTTCTCAGAAGAGGATACTGGAAAGTAAGAGACTTGCTGATGTCATTTTTATTTCATCACCAGTACCAGCACAAAAAAAAAGGCTGAGAGAGGTGTTGGTGGCCCTATATAAGGTGCACCTCACCTTCCGTAGAGCACATCAAGAACAACAGCAAAGGTAAGAATCGCAGCCTTGCGTGCTGCTCTCACTTTGCCTCGGCCGCTCTGCGTGATGCTAACCTTACACTCTCTCATCAGTGCTGGGTGCTGCAGCTGCATCTACTGAGACAGACGACTTTGGACTGTGAGCCATGGCCTCCCTGCAGACCCTGACCAAGAACTTTTCAGGATGGGTCTTCTTCTGTTGCTGTTGTTGTCTCTCTCTTCTTCTCACGAGCCCTCTGCCTCCAAAAGATGCAAAGGTGGCTTCTACCACCCATCAAGCCTGCAAGGTCAGGGAGATCAACTTCCAGCAGCCCTACATCAGGAATCGGACTTACACCTTGGCTAAAATGGTATGGTAGCCCACATGGCCTTCATAGCGGGATCTGAGGAGCTCCTCCTTTCTCCTTTGCCAGTGCCTTGGTTTCTTGCTTTCAGCATCCTTCTCTTTTCCTCATGCCCTTCTCCAGAAAAAATGTGCATTTGCAGTTAGGCAGAGTTTGGCCACTGGAGTAGGTCTATTACTTACAGGTTGTGTAGCCAGGGGTAGCTGCTGCCTCTTGCCTGCCCACTCCCCAAGGGAAAGGCAGCCCCTCACACAGCACAGCTCCTTCTCTTGAGCAGCTGATGCAAAACGAGGACAACTGTGAAACGTGAACTTGAAGTTCTCTGCTTGCCCAGTCCAGTTGGAGCTCGGCTTGCCTGTGACTCCAGCAATGGCCAGGCAGCTCCTCAGGCATCTTCCAGTGCTCTGCTTGGGCAGGTTTCTTGGCTGCTCTTACCGTGGGTGGGTTCCCCTTGGTGTACACCACGGAGTGCTGCATCACCTCCCAGCAGCTCTGTGGGCCACCGTGAGGTCCACCACCTGTGGCATCTGGTTTAGTCTCCATAACCACTAAGACATCCGACATCGAGGACTTCTGCTTGTTTATTTCCCAGTGATGCTGACCTTGAATTTCAACCTGTTAAGAGGAGAAACAGACACAAGGTCCAAGCTTCTCTCCCTGTAACAGGCTGTCTGCGGTGCCCGTTCTGTCCTTTCACCCGCACTGCTACTGGGGGAAACCTTAGGCTGTATGATGAGTTTTCATATTAAAGTTCCCTACCCTGCCTGATGGTTGTTCTCTTCTCAGGCCAGGGTCCTGGACCAGGACACGGACAACCGGCTCATCGGGAAGCAGCTCTACGTTAACATCAAGGTAAGCCTCACGCCAGCAGGCTGCTCTTTGCATCCTTCTGCGGCGCTCGTGAACGTCTTGCTGTAATTTACCGTGACCTCTCATGTTGCTCACACAGGAAAGCAACCGCTGCTACGTGATGAAGAGGATTGTGGACATCATACTGAGGGATGTCCTCCTCACCGAGGCCAAGGAGCAGTACCCGCACGCCGAGGAGGTGGCACAGTTCTTCGCATCCCTGACCTCACAGCTGAGCAGATGTGTGAGTAGCATTTGGTGTCTTTCTCTCCCCTGAGTCATGAAGCTCATCACTGCTCCTGAACCTCAGAGTGCTGCCAACAGCGGCACAAGGCAGTGATGTGAAGAGGAAACCTCAGATCAAAGATACCAAACCTGAGGTTTGATCAAAAGATGAGAACAACAAAGAAGCACATTGTTGTGTCCAGTTGCCAACATCTGGATGTTTCCTTCTTTCAGAGATTCTCAGGACAGAGAGAGCACATTGAAAGGAACCTGGAAGGAATGAGGAGCAAAATGGAAAAGGTACATTTCTTAACCGGCACTCAAGAAGGGCAGCCCCAATCCCAGGCCATGTAGTTGGACTAAGGCTGACTTAATTGCGAAGCAAACTCTGGAGATAGTTCAGGAGGTGAAGCCTGAAGGGGCATTAAAGAGAGGATTAGTGATGCTTTAACTCCCAGCACCTCTTCGCTTGTCCTGCTAACCCTCTGCACATGTGAACCTCCAGAAAGCAGGCTGCAAGGACACGCTAGACCACATTTCAATGAGCCACTAGGTACCTTCTGCTATAACCACTCTGATAGAAGTGCTTGAGGGAATAGGGAGAGCAAGCTGTCAATTCAGTTTTTGCGACAGTCCTAGTTTCTGAGAAATAACAAGGTGCTAAACCTTACCTTCTGCTCTTCTCCAGCTGGGAGACAACGGGAAGACGAAAGCCCTCGGGGAGCTGGATTTGCTCTTTGACTACGTAGAAGATGCCTGCACTGACGCCCCAAGGAAAGGAGGGAGCAAGAAGAAGAACTGAAGGAGTTTCAGATCTCCTGGAAGAAGAGTCTGAAAAAGTCTTCCTGTAACTCGCACTGATTAGCCATTGCAGACACCCCCACCCGTAGGCGCAGAGCGTTTTCTGTTCGTGCTCACAACAGCAAGCAGGGGGCACGGGCGGGATGCGCCTTGCTGCCTGCTTTGGAAATGCAGACTCCTGGAGGGTGGCTGCATCCCCATTTCCACACAGGACACTGGCGACTTTCAAAGTCATGCTCCTGTCCTCCTCACCCCCCCAGGAGAAGTTCTGTGTATTTTGTCTGCTGAGACCCAACACCTGTGAACAAGCTTTGGTCAAGGCAGGCAGTGATAAGCGCAGCCTGCTTTGAATCTTCTGCTTGGAAATGTCTCCTGGATACATTGCCCCCAACCCAACGCCGACCTTTGCCTGCAAAGCTGGTGCTTCAGACAGATCCAGGAAGAATCTTTGGTCACTTGTATTTAATGCTAACTTATTCTGAGGTGATAACTGTACTGTATTTTATTTATATGGATTCATTGAAAAAAATCCAAGACACAATATTTATGAAGCTGGACCAGAGGGTTTGAAGTGAACTATGGAAGCAAAACTGCTGTGTGGTATTTATATGCAAAAGGATTGTTTTATGAATGCTTACTCTTTAATTTATTATAATAAATATTTTATTCCTCAAATATTGCCACTTACAGAGCTTTTCTCTTTTACTCAGGTACTAGGGAGATGGCACGTGGTGTGCCTGTGGGGCTGCTGGGCCGGTGGCTGTGCTCTTGTGTTCAGAAAGGAGACCAGCTCAGTCTGAGAACACGCTTCTTCACGGCAATTCCAGTCAATCACAGATCAGGGCTTAGTGGGGAGCAGGTGGATCAGTTCCTTGTGGGGGCACAGTGGTGAAAATGGCATCACTCGTGAAAGTCATGGGTTTGGTTCATTGGTTTTGCCTCAGTGCTCACACAGAAAGGATACTTTCTTGAACAGCCTCTGGTGACAAGTCCCAGATTGCCCCCCCCTGGCTCAGATGGGCTGGTGACAGAAATACAACTGTCTACTGAAAACTCAGAGCGCTGCATCCTCGCTGCCCCGCGGGTACGTTGTGAACACACACGGTGCTCTGCAGCATCGGGGATCTGAGAACATTCAGGAAACAAATCACAGAATCGCAGAACATTAGGGATTAGAAGGGACCTTGAAAGGTCATCCTCCTGCTACAGCAGGACCACCTAGACCAAGTCCAGGTGGTTTTTAAACATCTCCAGAGAAGGACACTCCACAGCCTCCCTGGGCAGCCTGTTCCAGTGCTCTGTCAGCCTCACTGTGAAGAAGTTCCTTCTCCTATTGATGTAGAACCTCCTATGTGCTTGGTGCCTACTCTTGATAGAGCTCCCAGTCTGAAAAAAACACTGAAGCCACTGAAGAGTGATTTAATCTATCATTATCGTGTCCTTTAACAGCATCCTCTGGGCAAAGGCAGAGGAGCTGTTGTGGTGCAGCCAGGGACCCTGGTTGCTGGACCAAGAAGTGAAAACTATCCAAGTAGTGGGGAGTATGTTCTAGCAGATTGTCAGCAACTTGTGACGATTGCTTGAGCAAGTCTTTGGCATTCATTCATCATTGCAACAGGCATTCTGTCCAGGTCTTAAAAACACCCAAAGCACCATGAGTGTTCTCAAACAGAAGACTCACAGCTGCAGTACACATGAGGGGAGGGGTGTGAAGTTTTCACAGAATCACAAAATGGCAGATGTGACTTGGTCTAGGACCTGTGTGACTTGGTCTGGGTGATCCTGCTGCGGCAGGGGGATTGGACTGGATGATCTGTCGAGGTCCCTTCCAATCCCTAATGATTCTATGATTCTATGATCCTGGGTTAAGAGACCAGAGCAGAAATGCCTTTAAAAATGATTCTATGATTCTGTGGTTCTATAAAAATTAAATTTGAAAAGAGAAGCAAGCTAGAAGGGGGCAAAACTGAAAAAATAGTGCAAAATGTTGGAAGGACAGAGAAGATTTTTGCTGTAAGAGTGGTGCCACACAGAGTGACCCAATTCTGCCAGACTAGTGGCCGTGGGCATCCACCTCCTCTAGATCTGGGCACAGGTTTCCATCTACTTTGCTTTTTCCTGTCGTAATTTTAGTGCCACCTTCGTACAAAGCCATGATGACATTACAAGAGAAAGCGGGTCGTAGCCTCTTGAACACTCCTCCGTGTCGCAGGAGAAAACGATGGGTTTGAAATAACTGCTGGCCTACACGAACAAGCTGAGCTGTCTGTGCACTCTGCAGTAATACTGCCGCGCAGGGGTTTCCCTTTGTGAGCTTGATGGTAGCAGATGAATGTTCTCTAAAGAGTTTGGGGTCTGACTCACTGTCGCTAAATGAGATCACTTGACTGGCTGATGGGAACGACGTGAACATTGCTCGAGAACATTTTTCATATCTATTTCTTTCATAATATTTATTCTCAAGTGTGAGATGACAAGAGTGTGACTAGTGGAGGCTCTACACAGAAAGCTTGCGTGCCAAATTCAGCTCTTGTCTAGCCGTGAAGTGATTCCTGATTTTTAATTACACAGCTGGAGACATGTGAAAGGCATCTGGAGATATTCAGGGACTGCTGAGTGCTCTTTCAAAGCAGTCAATCACTGGCCGTAAGAAGTGCTACTGCTTTGAGAACTCAAACTGTTGTCGGTTTTCTCTGCACAGAGGCAAAATTTTAGTTTTATCCATCTATCCATCCATCTATCTATCCATCTATCTATTCATCTATCTATCTATCCATCTATCTATCTATCTATCTAGCCATGTATCTATCTATCCATCTATCTATCCATCCATCCATCCATCCATCCATCCATCCATCCATCCATCCATCCATCTATCCATCTATCTATCTATCTATCTATCTATCTACCCATGTATCTATCTATCTATCTGTCCATCTATCTCTCCATCTATCTCTCTATCCATCTATCCATCTCTCTCTCTCTCTCTCTCTCTGTGTCTATCTATCTATCTCTCTATCTATCTATGGTAATGCTCACCACATGTCTGCATTCATTGGCATCCCTCAACACCAAGTTAACCAAGCCAGTAAGATGTAAGATGCACAAGAGCTGTGTGCAAAGCCCTAGATCTCAGCGTGACAGTACCATTGCTATAGCTCTCTGAACACTGTGATTGGACCCCCAGAACAGACAAAGTGAAACCTGTGGGCTCTAGGGTTTTCCAGCAACATCAGAAGATTCAAAGATGTTGAAATGTATTGATTTTCTTGTGAAAAGCCATTGCAGACTGGCTAGGTGACACATCTGTTCCATTTAGAGCAAAACTGTTGACCAGAGAGTACCACAACTCGGGGAACCCAAGGTAGTTTTGCATTCTGACTCTACACTTGCTGTCTCTCGAGATTCTTTTCTAGGAACAAAGTAGGAGTATGTGTCTAATCTCCTGTCCATACAATTTGTATTCTGGGGTTTGGTGAATTTTGAGAGTTTAAGTTAGAGGACACAGTTTAAATGAGCATTAAAATGCCCATGGCCCTTAGTGAGCTCAGGAGGTAGCTTCATAGTCAGCTATTCCCTGGTTCTTGAACAGAGCCCTTTCTGGAGCCTTCATCTGGAGCTAACTGCCTGTTGATTCCACAGAGCAACTTCCTTAGAGGTACCAGTACTTTCTAACGCTTCTTAAGGTAAACCAGAAAGGTCTGTTTTATCTCTGGGCCACTACCCTTCAGAAAAATGCTGCCATAATGTTCCGTGGAAAAAGGACTTCACATATTTGGTAGACTTTTTCATGAAACCAAACCCCATCAACTCAACTACTTTCCCCTCAATTGACCACCACTTAAATGAAAGAAGACTTCTGACATGAGAGGGAAGTCCTTCTTTCTTGGAAACCTTGACCCTACTGCCAGTAAATATGGAGATATCGTTTAGACAAACGTCATAGGTGATTGTGGTCAAATCTGTTGAAAGTGGAGCAAGAGGTACAAAAAAGCACAGGAACAACACTGATCAGCCCGCACACGAGCCGTAGGTTATCTACGTGAACATCTGAGTGCAGGAGCTGCTTTGAGGGTTAACAGAATTGGGTTAACCTCTGTCATCTAACCCGTCTTGCTGTATCACATTGGCTGCTGGTGGCTACTGAGGCACGAAGATTTGGGAGTGAAGATGAAAGCATGTTCTGTCTTCAGCTCTGGGCATGTTTTGGTTCTGCTTTATCTTTTCACCGTGGAAGGCAAAAAGTCACCTACAGGAAAACACGCCTGCCGGAAAGGACTCCTCTCCCAGGTGACAGAGAACCTGTACATCAAGGCAACTGGTTTAAAATCTTCTGTTCCTGTAAGTTGATCCCCCTAGTTGAACGATTAGTTGTGTTTATAACTGCTTCTTTACCAGCTTCATTACTGTCTGCCTGGAAGCTTTAATAAGCCAAATGACCTCTGCAGTCCTGAGGGACAGAGTCATGCTCCCTCTTCGGTAACTATGGGGAAATGGAAGATGCGTGGAGAGGTGGGCTGAGTTTGCTAAGGGTTTTGCCATGGACAGAGTTTGCAGCTAGGCTGGGTTTGGAACATGGATCTGCCAAGTCCACATCCTACCTACTATTACTACTAAGTTTTGTACAAATCAGAGTTCAAACCGTGTCTCCCTTCCCCTTCTTAGGTGGTTAACACTAGCATATTGTATTTTACAGAAGGATCTCATCAAGAACACGAGGCTCCTTAAGAAGACCACAAAAGTGCTGTTTATGGTAAGATTTATACTGCTGGTTTCCCATTGGGTTTACTTTGGTGTGCCTTTGGTGAGCAGAGGTAGGGATGCATGGTTGGAAGAACGACAGCCAACGAAAGAATGATGTGTGTTTGGTGTGGAAGGACATTATGTTTGTAAAAGATGTATATCTAATGAAGATCTTTGCTTAGAGGAAGAGTTAGGGTTCGATGGCCCAGGGATGCTGCAGAGCAGCCAGGACACCCAAAGAACTGCTTTAGGCTTTGACCTCTGCAGGTGCACTGGAAGAGAGAGTTCTCTAGTGCTGTGCAGCATGAGAGTGAGAGAATAAACTGGTGACATACTTAGTGCAGAGATCTGGTCAGCAGGGCCAGCTGAGTCAGTTTATGCTGAAGTAGAGATCTATCGGCCTTTCGACTCTCCTAGAGTTCCAGGACCTCTTCTCTTGCCAGTTGGACCTCTTGTCTTCTGGTGGGACCTCCATATGATTCTATGATCTGCATCTGGGTGACTTAATCTACAGCTGTTTTACCCTCCTGGTGGGAACCTGATACTTGGTTCAGCTGCCAAATGGTGTAAAACCATTTGGAATACCTTTGGGTATCCAAGAGATCCCACAGACCAGGCAGATATGACACAGGCTAGTACTAGATGAGTCATGTCTCTTGGAGCAGCAGTTGGGGATGAGTAAGATACTCTACAGCATCTTGAACTGTATGGGACACTGACGTGAAGAAATGGAGCAATGACACACAACCATTCCTACAGTTTGGTCTAGAGGATTTGATTTAACTCTCCAATTAATCATAGAATCATAGAATCATTAGGGATTGGAAGGGACCTCAAAAGATCATCCAGTCCAATCCCTCTGCCACGGCAGGATCACCCAGACCAAGTCTTAATCTTCCATTTATTCTCCATGTGTGAAATAGATGTATTGCTGTCACTTCCATTCTTGGTTGCTCGTACCAACACTCCCTTGGCTACCAGCTCAACATCCTCCTGCCTTTCCTTCAGAGAACACAAGAGTATACTGAGCTGTTTAAAAGGAAAGGAAGCAATCTAATGGACTACTAAAATCCGTAGCAAATGTTTGCATTCATTCTGTGCTTTCTAAACACACTTATTTTTACGAGGCTGCAGTTTGAGGCTAACGCTGATTTGCTGGGTTTGATTTGTCAACTCTTTCCTTGTTTGGTTTTCAGACAAACTGCAGTGTTCGACATCAGCTCCTTTCCTTCTACATCAAAGATGTTTTCCATCACCTTGGAGTAGGAAGCGACAAGTTGTACGTCATCAGTGCCTTCCAAGCCCTGCAAGAGAACATGGATGCCTGTGTGAGTATGTTCCCGAATGCCAGACAAACTTTGTTCAGCTGAAAGGCTCAGGAAGGGCTCTGTCTCAGGTTCAGATCAGATATTAGGAAGAATTTCTTTACTGAAAATATTATCAGGCATCGGAATGGGCTGCACAGGAGAGTGGTGGAGACATGCTCCCTGGAGGTGACTACTAAATTGTCTATGCAATTTAAGTGTTGTGTAGACATAGTGCTTAGGGGTATGATTCAGTGAGGATTACTCAGTGCTGGATTAGCACTTGGACTCAGTGATCTTGAAGGTGTTTTCCAGTCTGGGTCATTCCATGATCCTGTGAATTTCTCCACAAAACTGAGTAGAGAAGAAAATTTCTGCTTGTCCCATCACAGAATCCCAGGATCATTTGGGGGATTGAACTAGATGATCTTTTGAGGTCCCTTCCAATCCCTAATGATTCTATAAATCTATGATTTTATATCATTGAGACCAACCACTGACCCAGCACTGCCAGGTCTCCACTAAACCATGTCCCTCAGCACCACATCTTCACGCCCTTAAGTACCTCCACGGAGGGTGATTCCACCACTTCCCTGGGCAGCCTGTTCCAATGTCTGTTAATATTTGCTGCAAATAAATTCTTTCCAATATCCAATCTGAACCACCCCTGGCACAATATGAGGTCTTTCTTTTGTCTTTTTCTTGTTACTTGGGAGAAGAGACAAACTCCCACCTCACTACAGCCCACTCCAGGTAGTTGTTGAGAGTGATGAGGTCTGCCACGAGTCTCCTTGTCTTTAGAGAGCCTGAGGTGAATGGAAGGCTCAGGAAGGAGGCTGAGCAACGCTCACACTTTTTCAAGTGGTGAACTTCATTTTCTAGGAGGAACACAGGTAGAAGCACACGTCTAGCTAGTGGCAGCTGACAGCGAAACAGTGCTGAGGTCACATATTTTACCAGTAGTCCTGTGGTGCCACACTGTGGGTGAGACTCTTCCTCATCACTAGCATCTTTGCTGCACAAAGAGCTCTTCTGGTTTCTTTTCATCCCTTTAGCTCCCGTGTACTCCAGCCACAAGGTTAACTTCTGCAGTCAGAAAAATAAAGAAGACAGTTCTCAAGGTAAGAGCTTGCTCCCAGATGCACTGCTCGAGGGCCATGGGCGTTGGTTTTCTTCTGATGTCTTTATTTTCTGTACAGCTTGGAGAGAAGGGAATATGGAAGGCCATCCATGAGCTTGATATCCTTCTTCCTTGGATCCAGACCTATATACAAACCATGATATGAAGAAGAAGAAGGTGGCAGACAACACACTGCTCCTGTGCTGAGGACAGATTCTTACCTGAAAGTCTCAAAATCAACCAAGAGCTGGATGTACAATGGGCCTGGCAGAAACTCTCCCACTGGAGGACACCTGCTGTAACACACCGGCATGAAGAGGGATGTTGAAGGTCTTTCATGGTTGGTCTGGCATAACAACTGGATCTGCCCTGGAGCAGTTAGAGCAAGCTGACACACTTCTTGTCCTGCCTGCCTGGCAGCCCCGGGACACACGGTGTGGGTGTAACCTGAAATCTGCTACCACGTGGATCAGACAGGAATTGCCATGTGCCACGGGCACGATCCAGCCATACCTTGTACCAGCTTGTGTGACCACAGTTTAAAGCAGCGAGGATCACTTTTGAAAGCCCTTCCCCTAAGCTGTACCTCTTCTTTCTCCTTTTATTGCTCCGTAACTGTTCACACAAGTTGGACACAAAAAATTAATTATCAACTGTTTATTGTAATTATTAATTTAAGGCAATACTTGATCTCTAATAAACATACTTCAATTAATGTCAAAACTTTGGTCAACGACTCTTCAGCAACCTGCAAATGCCACGTGCTTTTTATAGAATCATAGAATCATTAGGGATTGGAGGAGACCTGAAAGATCATCTAGTCCAATCCCCCCACCACAGCAGGATCACCCAGACCAAGTCCAGGTGGGTTTTAAACATCTCCAGAGAAGGAGACTCCACAAACCCCCTGGGCAGCCCCATCTATTGCCCCGTCACCCTCATTGGGAAGAAGTTATAGAACCACAGAATCAGTCAGGGTTGGAAGGGACCACAGGAAAACACATCACATGGACTGCCTTAGAATCATAGTCTCATGGAACTGTTTAGTTTGGAAAAGAACGTAGGCTGTCTTCCTGTTAAAGCATGATGGTGGGTGCTCTTGAGAGATACTGACTGGCTATGGGGCCAGGACAGCAGTCAGAGCCTGCATTTGGGGTGTTCGGGTGTACTCCAGAGCTCAGTCATCAGGGCCATGGCTCTGGTGCACATCTTTTGCAGGGGCTTCCTGATGTTCGTGCGTTGACTTTAGTCACCACACATTAAACATTCCAGCTCAGAGAGGCTGAGTTATTGCATTAGGATAAACAGTAGAGAGGTTCTACTCTAACACTAGTGAACAGGAATGTCCAGGAAGGACATGGAGCTGCTGGAGGCAGTCTGGTGCAGAGCAACCTGCCCTGGTGAGACCACATCCGGAGTATGTCCAGTTCTGGGCCCCTCAGTTCCAGAAGGACACGGAGCTGCTGGAGGGAGTCCAGTATAGGACAATGAGGATGAAGGAAATGGAACACCTCCCTTATGGGGAAAGACTGAGGGAGCTGGGTCTCTTCAGCTTGGAGGAGACTGAGGGGGGACCTCATTAATGTCTATAAATATGTGAAGGGTGGGTGTCAGGAGGATGGAGCCAGGCTCTGCTCAGTGTCATCTAGTCATAGGACAAGGGGCAGTGGGTGTGAGCTGGAACAGAGGAGGTTCCACATCAATATGAGAAGGATTCAGAGTGAGAGTGATGGAGCAGTGGAAGGGGCTGCCCAGGGGGTTGTGGAGTCTCCTTCTCTGGAGATGTTTAAAACCTGCCTGGATGTGTTCCTGTGTGACTCGGTCTAGATGATCCTGCTGTGGCAGAGGGATTGGACTGGATGAACTTTCCAGGTCCCTTCCAATCCCTAATGATTCTATGGTACTTAGCAACAACTATTTTGTGGCACCTTCACAGAAACACCACAAAATAATTAGCATTAAATGCATCTAACGGAAAGCTCGATGTGAGAAGCGTGGACAAGAGCCTGCTGCCTTTTAACGCCGGATGCCGAAGGGAAGGTTTTTAGTGTTTCAGATCAAACTCTAGGTGTCACTCTTAGAAAACAAGACTCATGTTAGTCCCAGTTTATTTTTGACTGCTCAGGTTATGGAGAAAGTGCGACAGCATGTTTCACCCACCGCTTCCTTGGATGTCAAGTAGCCAGCTACGTGGTTCGACTACAAGGGTTACTTTGAAAATTAACTTGCCACAACATTAGAATTAAAATAAAAGATGTGTGGGAAGGGCATATATAGCCAAGGACTGCGGTTTTCGATCGGATGCATGAACTCAGTCCCTGGATTCAGGACAAAATGCCCGTGTGACCTGAGGCAAACTGCTTCCCTGAGGTACCGCTCTCCTGGGGCAAATGGGACAACTGCCCATCAGTTATTTGCCCAAGTCAGTCAGCCTTTGCTTTGCCTACAGAGACCCTCAGAAGGCAATGGATGCCTGTGTGATGTTAACAGCTATCACTGGTGGGGCTCATCACCGGTTTTCCTGTCTTTCTGGAGTAGCGGCTGTTACCACAAGACAAAAGGGTGTTTTGTGGCTGTTCTGGCAAAGGGAGGAATGAAAAACACGCGGCTGTGCCTTAAAGTTGCTGCTAGCACATAACTTCTTGAAAATCACTGATCTAGTGGAAAGTGGCAGCTGCACGCGCACTTTTGGAGTCGTGTAAATAAGAGAGCCACAGTCAGCAAAGACAACGATTTCCATCACAGGCAAGACCATGTAAAAATTGTCTCTATTTTCCCCTGAAGTGCACAATCTTCAGAGCAGAGATTATCTCTTAACAACCATCTTCTGCTGCAGCCAGAACCATCAACAGCAAATTCCTGACGTCAGCTGGAGCTGAGAGGTGGTGTTATAGTGTAGACCTCAGCAAACACCGAGATAGCTGCCCTCAGAGAGCTTTAGAATGAAGATGATTTTTCCTGAAACATGGGAATAAGTTTTGGACAACAGTGTGACTTGTGTTGGATTTTCCCACGCTGTCACTGTTTCTTCACACCCACAATATGTGTTTCTACATATCATCAGTTTCTACAGGCTTCAACAGAGGCCTCCTCACTGCTGAGATGGATGCCCAAAGGTGAAACACATGGACTTTTGGTCTACTGATTAATAGGGTTCTTCTAAAAATAACTTCCTGTAGCCAGCAAGAGCAGATACCAGTCATCTTCTATAAATATGGAGAGGAGGATGGAGCCAGGCTCTTCTCAGTGTCAACTAGTGATAGGACAAGGGGCGGTAAGTGTGAGCTGGGACATAGGAGGTTCCATACTATTATCAGAAGGAAGTTCTTCATGGTGAGGGTGACAGAGCACTGGAAGGGCTGTGGAGTCCCCTTCTCTGGAGATGTTTAGAACCCACCTGAATGTGTTCCTGTGTGACTTAGTCTAGGTGATCCTGCTGTGCCAGGGGGTTGGAGTAGATGATCTTTCGAGGTCCCTTCCAATCCCTAATGTTTTGTGATTCTGTGTGAAGCATCAAGTCCTGCAAGAGGGAAGAATCAAATGAATTTTAAAGTAGAATTAAGACAGATGAGAAGTCTTTTGGTAAGCTAATTCTGAAGAAGATTTCAGAGCCCTTGCAAGTGATGATGAGACCTCTGGCTGAAGGTGCTAGAGGTTAAAATCAGTCTGCTCCTGCTCGTCTCTTTGTGTCATGGGTACCACTGGGGAGGTTTGACTTGTGTGGCCCATAAAAGGGTCATGCAGGTCTCCCTACTCCTCAGCCATTGACTCTGGCTGCCTCCAAGGTGCTTCTTCTTCTTGCCCTGGATCACAGTGCCCTTTTTAGAGATGTGCCCCTTCCTGGTGGGAGGAAAGGAGCTTTTTCTCCCAACAACCTGGCAAAGCAGTTGAAGACCCTGACCTGCTGAAATATTCATGTAACAACAGTTATCTGGTTATCACCCCCCAGTTTTTGATTAGTTAGATATAAAAAGCTGAGAAAACCTGAGTGTAAGGAGGTTTAGTGAAAGGATGTACTAAGGGTGAGGGAATGGGGAGAAGCTGATGTGGGAGTGCAGGGGAAGAGTGATGGTGGGCAAGCAGGGGAGCCTGGAGTGTTTAGATTTCATATGTCGCAGTCTCAGAGCATTGCTGTAAGTTCCTCAATCAAAATGGTCTATTTATAGGCAGCAGGCAGTGGAGCTTTGAGCAATCAGAGCTGCAGAGAAAAGAAGGAAACTCAATCAGAGATAATGAATGAAGCTGGTACATAGACACTGAGGGTGTAGACAGATACTATAGGTGCTAAGATATTGATCTTTGGTTTTGCTTTTCAAGCCATCTTTTGCTTGATTATTGTATTTCTCTTCTCCTGAAGATCCCAGAAAGGACCTTGTACGCATGACACAATAACAGAGCCATGAGTTATTCAAGTGCATCTCTTGATAGCATGAACTGATTGGTGCTTCTCCTTCCACTTTCCCCCAGTGCTGGCCTTTTAAGTTGGTTTGGTAGTCATGGAGTAATCATGCTGTTGACCAAGCTGTTCAGAAGGAAATAGCTTCCTTTAAGCAGCAGGCAGGGGTCTGGTTTTCTTGTTTCTCCTAAAGACTAAATGAGTAGTAGCCACAAGTAAAATACACTACGATGGCTTCTCAGGGGAAGCTTGATAACCTCTGTCCATTGTTCATGAAGCATCGTCAACTACTACCTGTTCTCTTCCTCCACATGTGAAAGAAGTGATTTTTGCCAATCCAGCTCATCGTCCCTACCCACGAGTGAATGACCCACTGACACCTCCTAGGCCAACTTTGTCTTGTCAATGTAGAAGTCTGTTTCCCTCCTGTGTAACCACCAGGGAATAACCACTAGCACTTTCCAAGTGATGAAGTACACTCGCAGAGATAAACCACAGGCGCGGCAAATTAGTCACTAGATAAAACTCTTTACAACTGAGACTCCTAGATGTGAGGAAAAACCTTTTCTTTTGGTGAATGAGAAACCACAGGCTGTCGATGGAAAAGCCAACCAGCTTTTCCACCCGCAGCAGGGGAAAGAGTGTTTCACACACAATGATGCCCTGTCAGGGCTCGTAGATGTGAGTCCCAAGGCAACGATGGCAGTGGCAGCTGGAGAAGGAAAGTCAATGTCATGCATCAGTTCATCATTTCTAAGGCGGGTACCAGGCATCACCTCTGCTCCTGGGACGTTCCCTTGCTGTCTCATTCCTCCCCTACACTGAAGGGAGCTATAACATGGATGGTGATGGGGTGGCTGTGTTGCTGCTTGGTTTCGGGCTATTTCTGGCATTTTGGGGCATTCTGACCTCAGTGTGGGAATGGAAGCAGCTCTCTCACTCTATGAGACATTGGGGGAATTTTAAAGAAAAATTTCCCATTCAGAGTTTGGAGAAAATGGCAAGTTTGCCAATGGCCACAAAGAGGGGGTGCAGCATCAGGGGGCTGCTGTTTGAGTCAGTGGATCAGCCTCTCCGAGACCAGGGCTTGCATGCCCTGTATTCCCAAAAAGTTCTGCTGATACCAAAGGATGATAAGGCAAGTATGAAATAACCATGCTCACTGATATGAACCATGCTCAGCTAGTACGTTCAGCACAACCTGATTTCAGACAATGGAAAGCAAGATCCTAGTGTTTATCTCTCCATCTGTAGACAAAATCAAGGGGATTTTAGGGGAATTTTTATAGATGGAAAGGAAGAGGCCAAATTAATGTGCTGGATGGCCACAACCTAGTAAAACTATTGGCACAAGCAATTAACACCAGTACTTAACTCATCCGTTAATAGAGAGTACTCAGAGAAGAAGAAAAATTTAACTTATGTGTGTGGTTTCACTGTTGATTTTCTGCATCTGCTTCAACTGTTGAGTTCTTTGAAACACTGAAATGTGAACCACAGGATCATAGAACATTAGGGATTGGAAGGGACCTTGAAAGATCATCTAGTCCAATCCCCCTGTCAGAGAAGGACCACCTAGATCAAGTCTCACAGGACGCCCCTTCCAGTGCTCCATCACCCTCACTGGAAAGAAGTTGCTTCTGATATTTATATGGAACCTCCTATGTTCCAGCTCACACCCATTTGCCCTTGTCCTGTCACAAGATGACATTGAGAAGAGCCTGGCTCCATCCTCCTGACACCCACCCTTCACAAATGAGGTCACCCCTCAGTCTCCTCTTCTCCAAGCTGAAGAGACCCAGATCTCTCAGCCCATAACAAAGTGGGACACCTCCATGTTATTGAAATACCTTTCTCAGCTAACCTTCACAATGTCCATTGCCACCACAGCATTGCTTCAATCCATCCTGTGATGAGCAGCAGCACCATGGGGTCATTCTCCATCAAAGGGTGCCCATTCAGCTGCTTCTGATTGGAAGCCACACACGTGGACTAGCACATGTAGTGTCATCTTTCTTTCTATATTATTACCCTGTTTTATTAGTTCCATCTTCAATTAAATCGAGTTCTTCTTGCTTCAGTCTACCTTTGGTTGATCCCAGGTTACATTTTATTCTTCCCTCAATTTGTCTCTAACAAAGACAAATCTTTAACAAAGACAAATCTGAATTATTTAAAAATTTGAAACAAATTTGGTTGTTTCAAGATTTATTCTAAAGCCTTGCACATCATTTTTTTCCAGATAATATTTCTCTTCCTGCCTTGCTTGGTTTTTCCTCCTTCTTAATGACAGCTGTTGTATTTGCTGTTCTCCAGTCTGAAAGTGCTGCCACTCATTTTACAGCCTGCAGCTGTGCTCTTATGTGCCCGTTTGTTTCCTTGATGTGATAACCTTTAACTCCCCCTTCTTGCTTCTTCTTTTGCCTAGAGGAATCATTTCCACTCCTGTTGTTATCAGTCATCATGACTTTACATCCATGCTCTGTGTCAGCAACTCTCAGAACGATCTGTCTCACCTCCTTCCAGCAGTGGTTCTTAATGTCCTTGTCCATATTAAAAATCCAGATGAATTGTCTATTGAATTTTGGGCTACAACGTGCACGAGCACCCAGCCTAGGCTTGGTCTGTACCAACCTCACTTCTTGCCTTATGGTCCTTCTTTGTCCTTGACGATGGCACGATCTCCTGTTTTTTCACTTCTGTTTTTAGATGGACTGATTTCATGTGGATTTAGGAAGTTCTTTCACTCTTGTTTTTGACTTCCAATATGTGCTAACTACACAGTTAGTGCTAACTACACATGTAGTGCCAACATAGTTGGCACTGCTTATCGTCCTTTCTGTCTCTCAGGGCCCTGCTAAGTCCCTGCTGTTCTTGAGGTTGGTGCTTGACTTGGCTGCTCATGTCAGAAGAGAATCACAGAAAAGCCCAGGTTGAAAGTGTGCTGTGTCATAGCTTCTCTGCTTCTGGTGTTCACACAGGCTAGATCAAAACAAAACAACCCCAGCTCAGGCAGCACAAGCTACAGTTTCTCCTTCAAATTTGCTGCACAGATATCGATGGAATAGGCTGATGACTTAAACCAGAGGGATCGAAAAAAGATGAAGTAAGAGTCCAGAGCCCTTGTGCACTTTACTAGGAAACAACACCATCCGTTTCAACAGGAGAGTTAGGATCTCTTCATCACTTATGAAAACAGGTTTGGGAAGTTTTTAAACTTATATTAAGTAGCTAACTAAAATTAAGTTACTTATATTAAGTAACTTATACAAAGTAACTTATATTAAGTAACTTATTAAGTGACTTATAAGTAACAATGTAAGTAAATGATATGTAAGTTATCATATAGGTAACTTTTAAAGTTACTTGTATTAAGTAACCCTTGAGTAATTGATGGCATGAATAAACATTCAGAACAATCACAGTGCTGTGTTAGGAAAGCTCTTGCCCTCCTTACAGTTACTAACTCACACAGACCCTACGAAGTAGCAACACATGGCCCATGATTAGTAGAATAACCTTGCTGTTGCTTGGCTGGCCACTAATTCAAGCGGTAGGAACTAAATGAGTTGTGAGTATTTCAAGTTTCTCAAATTTGGATCAAATTGCTGACTTGGTGAAAAAGGTACTGATGAGGGAGGAACTGACAGCTAGAGCAAATGCACAGGTTTCGTTTCCTTAGGAAAAAAGATGAGCAACCTAACCTGCCACAGCACTCATGTTTTGATGGCTTCAAGAGTACTTCTTGTGATGGGATTTGGTTCTTTTCCAACATTTGTTTGGTTTATTGTTTTTTTAGAAACGTCTTTTCCTTTAGTTTGGGCACAGAGACCCATCAGCCTCTTCAAAAAAGCCTTAGAAACATACTCCTCTCATTTCTTGGTTTTTAAAGCATCTATTACTAGCTCGTTAGGGTTAGGGCTCATTAAATCTTCGCTTCATTTAAAGCATCCTGGAGGGTGTCCATTCAGAGCACTTCATAGCCGTTAGTCCAGGCTTCTGAAGAAATACTGGTGACTTTATTTTGAAGTTCATTTACACCCAACTCGCAGTAGCTTTTTCATAGGCAGAGTTATTTCCTGTGGAGATGAAGAGGAAATATACTCAAGGGTGTGAAGCCCTTCTTCACTTGTTAACTATTAAAAGCAAAGGTCTTGCCTATTTCTTTGACTGAATCTGGCTGGAAAGTCCTTGCAAGCGAATTGCTCTCAAGAAGTCCAGTTGTGAGTAAAATGTGGACGAGCTGCTTGCATGGCTGATGTTCTGTTGTGCTCAGGAGAGTTCCAGAGGCAGGGCAGAAACAGGTAGGACCAAATCTGCACACGATCCGCTTGTTTTCAAGTAAAGATGACTGCCTTGCTCAGCCACACGATCATAGATGGCACTGAAGAGAGCGGTGGGCAAGGGAAATCCCCACCAAACGGTCTCCCAGATTGCTTTAGAAGAAAGGATTGCATCACGCGGCAGTTTTCTGCTAGGAAACCTCCCGTGGAGGTTTCCAAATGGCTATGACAAAAAATACCCGTTCTGGATTAAATACCCAGTCTGGCTTAAAATATTTCATGGTCATTTTCTTGCCGATGCTTGAAATGTGTCATTGATTCACCCCCCAACACATGCCCACGTCTCCACGCTCACATTTGCATGCGCGTGTGTGGCATTTAACTGTTATAAATTTTATGAAGTGAAGAGTTTATGCCTAGTGTGACATTGCCATAATGTGAAAATGATCAGATTTGCCCCCAAACACTCACATTTCGATTTAGAATATTTGCTAGAAATTCAAGCATTACAGGATTGATTTCACTCATGGTTTTCTCCAGATTCAAATGTATTAATTTCCAACAACATGTCTGTATGAGAAAGGTTTTGGAATGGGCTACCCACAGAGGTAGTTGAGTTGCCATCCCTGGAGGTGTTCAAGGCTAGGCTGGATGAGGTGCTGAGTGGCATGATCTAGATGTTAGATGTTAGGTTTACTTGGTTTATTGGATTGAGGTTGAACTGGATGATCTTTAAGGTCTTTTCCAACCTCATAATTACTGTGATACTGTGATACTGTGGTTCTTAACTGTGAAAAGGAGTCTCCTTCTCTGGAGATGTTTAAGACCCGCCTGGGTGTGTTCCTGTGTGTCTTGGTCTAGGTGATCCTGCTGTGGCAGGGGGATTGGACTGGATGATCTTTTGAGGTCCTTTCCAATCCCTAAAGATTCTGTGAAACACGGATGTACAATGGAAACTTGAATTGCACTTGGATCTCCTGCTAAAAACTAGACCAAAAACTCCAGTGCAAATAAAACCCCTGACACATGAAATTGACAGAAGGAGAAGTAATGAAACACAGAAGATAACACATGGGGAAAATGTGGTAAATTTAAAGTGAGGAATATGAGTGGGGCTGGCTCATCAAACAGCTTGAGAGTCTGAGAAGTACCATGTGGACATAGCGCTGAGAAGGTATGGGAGGTATCAGGCTGGTCTGGGGTATGATCTCCAATGTTATTGATCTACAGGGAATTTTCAGCAGGATCTCTGCTGTTTTGTGAGGCTGCAAGCTGGCCTCTGATGGGGACAATGGAGATCCCCAGCTGGATCCACTCAGCACATACAGAACCCAACCGCTGATCCAAGAGCAGCATCTTTTGATCTTCTTTCTTTAAAAGTAGCATGGACCTTCCGAAAAGGTGCCAAGACATATTATTGCAGACACCAGGATGCAGAAGGTCAATGACTTTTTCACTGATTTTGAAGGGGGATTTAATCCTATGAGAACAAAACTGAGTAGCAGACTCTGAAAACATCAGAGGTCTCTGCACCGAGAGTTAATGTGCAGAGGAAAACATACTCTCATGTATGGGGAGTTGTGGAAGGACATGGTGAGCAAAACAGATCTATTTTCTATCTATTAACCTACCTTAAAGGTAGACAGATGCATACGTCTTCACAGGGAACAACAGTAAGTCACAAACATGCAGCAGTCAGGACAAATTATAATGGAATTGATTTCTTAATGAGTTAGATCTCCTAAGGTGAATTGAAATGTTTCACTAAAACTAACACAGATTTTTGTGGACAAGGTTATAGAGATGTTAGTTTACTGGTCTTACGAAGAGCAAGGCTTTAGGGAAGAATGAGAAAAACATGGAAGAGCAGATTACTTTAGGGTGAACAATTTTAATAGAATATATCTGTGTCTGTAGAAGAATTTACACTCACGAAGGCACAAGGTGCCTTATCTGAAGCCAGTATGTTGTATTGGTGGCATCGTTCAGTTATAGAGTAATTTAGGTTGGCAAAGACCTTTAAAGTGATTGAGTCCAACTGCACCTAGTCCAACTGCACTAATTCTACTGCTAACCACGTCTTTGAGCTTCATATCTACTTGGCTTGTAAACACATCCAGGGCTGGCTATTCAGCCACCTCCCTGGGCATCGTGTTCCAGTGCCTGATGGTTGTCTCAGTAGATAAATGTTTCCTAACGTCTCACTTAACTTCACCTGGTGCAATCTGAGTCTGTTTCCTCTTGTCCTGTCACTTGTCACTGCTCTACAACCTCCCTTCATGTAATTGTACAGACCAACAACTTCTCTCTTCAGCCTCCTTTTCTTCAGAAAAATTAGCCCAAACTCCCTCAGCTGCTCCTCATAAGGCTTGTTCTCCACAGCCTTCACCAGCCTCATTGCCCTTCTCTGGACTCACTCCAGTACCTCGATGTCTCTCCTGTACTGAGGTGCCCAAACTGAACACGGTACTTGAGGTGAGGCCTCACCAGTGCTGAGTACAGGAAGACAATCATTTTTCTGCTCCTGCTGGCCGTGCTGTTTCTGATACAAGCCAGGATACCATTAGCCTTCTTGGCCACATTGCTGGCTCATATTTAGCCAATGATCAATCAGTATCGCCAGGTCTCATTCTGCCAAGCAACTTTCCAGCCACCCTCTCCCAAGACTCTAACGTTTCATCTGGTTTTGTGACCCAGCTGCACACTTGACTTGTAGGACTTGACACTTGCCTTTGTAGAAGCTCATACAACTGGCCTTGCGCCATCAGTTAAGTCCATCTAGATCTCTCTGTAGGACCTCTCTACCCTCAAGTAAATCAACACACCTGTCCAACTTGGTCTTGTCTGCAGTGTTACTGAGGTTGCAGCTGACCCCCTCATCCAAACAATCAATAAACTTATTTGCCATAAAATAATTAAGTTTAAATTGTATTTTTTTTCTATTTGGTCTGTTATACTCTTAGAAATTTCTGTTTTCAATTTCTTGCTTTCAGTCTCTTAAATTCAACCATGATGATTAAAAAGTGATTTTAAATAAATCCCAACCACAACTTTGCCATAAAATCACAAAAGACAAGAATTCATGAAATCACAAAAGACAAAAGTCATAGAATCATGGAGTTATGGAATCATGGAATCATAGATTCATCATTAAATGCTGTAGCACCTCCAAAGGGTATTATGATGTGGAAAACCAAAAGCTTTAAAGAGTGAGTGGCTTATTCCTCTTGGAAGAATAAAGAAGAGCTGTTGAAAATGGAAGATCTTATAGATATTCCATGGTTATAGCACAGGAAGTATTTGATGCTTTGGGCTCCTACTGTGCTGAAAGTTGTCATGGTTTTCCATTGATGTCTTCTTAAGCTAAGGTTGGGTAGGATTTGGAATCTTCTATTTTATGGGAGATACATTTTAACCAGGAATTAGCTGCATGAAAATACTCACAGATGGTAGAAGCACAGAGTGAAAACACACGGCGTGTTGTCCATCACTGTGTCCGTGGTGTCCACCACACCACAATGTCTTCCGCACTGCCATTATTTCTTTCCCTACTTCTAGAACTGTACCTCCCTTTCTCGATGGTAGCTACCACCCACAGCTCATGGTTTCTTAAACATTCATGCATGCAGAATGTGTTTCCTTGAAAAGCTGAAAACTGAGCTTGTAGCAACCTGAAATCATTTGCTCTCCATTGTGTATCGCAGTCCTTGTGCAATCAGCAATGGGAAAACATATCTTAAGGAATCACAGAATTGCCCAGTTTGGAGAAGACTTTCAATATGGAGACCAACCATCATCCCAACACTGGCAAGATCTTGGCTAAATCACAGAGCTAAGCGTTGTGGTTACACAGCACATAAATACATCCACCGCCGCCCTGTGCAGCCCATTCTAATGCTCGATAACGATGTCAGCAAAGAATCCAATCTAAACATCCCTTAGCACAACTTGAGGCCATTTTCTCTTGTTCCATAGCTTGTCACTTGGTTGAACAGACCAATCCCCACCTCCATACAACCTCCCTTCAGGTAGTTGTAGAGAGTGACAGGGTCTTCTCTCAGCCTCCATCAACCCTGCCATCAGGAATGGCTCGATGATCCAAAGGGTCTTTTCAAACCCTGACTCATTCTGTGGCTTTGAGAATTTCAGAACACTCCTTTGGGCCACATGTTTTTTTAATTAAAAAGTAGCTATTTTACACCAAATTTATCCCTGACAACCATTGGAAACATCCTCTAAATCACAGAGATCCAGTGGTCACAAGGAGTAGACAGCTACCTTGCTCTACAATGAGTAGCACTGATGGAACAAATCCATATCTGTAGGTAGGAGAGTGGTTTCTAGTTAGTATTTACTTTTATGTTCTTATGTTGTGTTTCTAAGGGTCATTTGCAAAGTCCTGAAGCCTCATTATCAAGGCAGATAATAGCAGCATGAACAGCAACAGCTAGCAGCTACGTAGCAGTGGTATAACGGGTTTACACATTTTAGTCACTTAAACCCCTTACCCATCCGCAGCAAACGAAGCAGGAAATGGGGGAATAATTTCTGCTGCTTTGTAGTAATGGTGAGAGAGATGAAGTGTGATGTAAGGTCAGAGTGACAGCTCAGAGAGGGTTTTCCAACCCTGAGCTGCTTTCCTTGAGCAGCAGTAATAGAGGAAGCCACTGAGTTCTAGAGAAACGAAAGTCTGACAGAGATCTGCCCGGCTGGTGAGGGCAGTTGCTTACTAACCACCGAGGCAGCACGTTGGGGTGTACGCCTCAGATGAAAAATGAAAGGAAAATGCCTTTAATCATGGGCACAGAGAAATTTGACATGACTTTTCAAGGATATCATCAGGCAATGGTTGTAAATTGTTGTATGAACAGAAAGGTGTGAAACCTCTGCCTTGCATGAAGAATCAGATGACTTCCAGGCAGCAAAGTGAAAAACAGCACCTTGGTTTCATTTCTTACAGCTTCTGGAACAGATGACAGTCCAGCTGTAACTATGGAGCCCTGCAAAAGGACCACTGAACTCCTTAATACCAAGCTGGCATCTTTTTCAGCTGGATTAGCACTAGTGCTCAGGCAGAGGGTTTGTGTTAGCACTGGGTGTTCAGTCTTCTCCAGCAGGATGTGTCTGCTAAGGCACATGGATGAAAAACTGGATGCTCTTAGGTCCCTTTGCTCTGTCTAGCCAGCGACAGATACCTGCAGGGCACCCCCCATAGGTGTTTGCATCTACATTAAGGTTCAGGAAAGGCAGTGCCATCTGAACCTGATCCTACCTCACAGCATGGCTGTTCACAGATCTTGGGCAACAATGCATGTACAGGTCAATACTGACCAGTTTTATTACTTTTGAGGGGAACAGGAGGCAGAACGGGGCCAAGAGTGCTGTAGGGACTCAAGGACCCTCATGTTATGACCACCTGCAGTAGGCTGTTCCCTAATGCCAGAATAGTTTGGAACAGTTAGGTGATCCCTGAGGCCCCTTCCAATCTAAACTATTCTATGATTCAATGAATCACCCTACTGTGCTCTACTTCATCCTCTTACCTGCTACATTCTACACTTGGCAGTGGCCTCCTCTGACAGGTGAAGAGATCTAGTGATAAAGCAGCCACATCAATGGATAAACTTTTTGATGATTATACATTTCTGTGTTTAACAAGACAATCTAACCCAGCATGGTCACTCTGGATGAAGAGTCCCCTTCAGAGGATGGCAGCGTGCTTGATGTTGCAGCTCCTGAAATTACATCTTCTGGCTGGCTGGATAATTACAGCAATTACTTGTGTTTGGTTGAGTTGTGATTTGTTCCCAACACGTTAAGAAGACCGAGCTGTTTGAGTAAGGACTCTCTCTCAAACTTTTTACTTGCAGCCTTTCTTTTCACGTTCTGGTAATTCAAAAGAAAAACACTGCTCCAATCAGCACCAGTAAAGGCCAAATTTGACTTGATGACTGAAGGATGGACATCATGTTTCCACAAGAAAAAGAACTGTGAGGGATTTCTTTCTTCTGAGAGGTTTCCCCACCCTGACGTAGTAGCTTGGACCAGTTATATAAGAATGTGTGATTAATCTATGGCTTTGTGTTGGGATTTTTATCTGGTGTGAACTAAATACGTCTTGCTGTTTTTCCTCAAATCAAGCTAGTGTTTGGTTTTGCCTACAACTTACAAATAGTTTTTGAACCTTCAGGTTTTCTGTTTGTTTAGCACATAAACTAAATTAATTGATCAATCTCATCTAGGACCTGGTCAACTGGTCAACTGGTCAACTGATCAACTGATGGCATAACCGGTGAGCCAGGCAGGAGATGAGATAAATTCTTCATGCCATTACATCCATCAGAATTCAGCTCCTACACAAAAACTTTGCCCCAGCTATGCTCAATATAGTTGTATGTACTTGGAAATAGAATCACAGAATCATTCAGGTTGGACAAGACCCTTGGGATCATCAGGTCCAACCATCAATCCTACTCTACAAGTTCACCTCTAAACCAGATCCCCCAACGCTACATTTAAACGTCTTTTAAACTGATCCAGGGATGCTGACTCAAGTACCACCCTGAGCAGCCCATTCCAGTCCCTGACCACTTTTTTCATAAAGAGTTTTTCCTGATGTCCAGATCATTCTGTCTGTCTTCTTCAGCTGGGTTTTTAAAAAATCTATCTGTTTTCATATTCTACACACGTAAGTGAAAATCAATGGGCAGGAATTAGTATCTTTACTAGTAAATACTCTGCTCCTGCAGATAGTAGATGGCCACAGAGGAATGTGTATGAGGCATCACTAGATCCATGCTGAAGGCTCATTTTCCCTGAGTCCACTTTGAATCCAGGTGTGAAGAATGAGAAAGCAGCAGAAATAAATCTTAGAGCATGGCAAGAGTACGAACAGCATTTCACAACAGGGCAGCAGCAGATAAAACCTTCAGGTGTCTAAAGGACTCTGAGGAACGCCATTGCAATCTCTGAGGTTACTTCAAAAGAACACCAGAAATGAGTTGACTGCTGTAGTGACCCTTTAACCACACGAGACCATTTTTTTTAGATGGTGTGTAAGAATATGCTTAAGCCACAACGTATATTCCTCAGCCAGTATCACAATTTCCCCCTTTTCCGCAACCACGTGTTAAAGAAACTTCAGCATCTGCCACGTAGATGCTACCCATTGATGAGCCATCGAAACTTTTTCCAGGACCGTGCTTTCAGAAAGATGCTTTCGAGGGATTCCCTTGATTGGCCAAACCCGAAGGGTTCTTATCTAACACTATCTTGTCTAAATATACACAGCCTGCGATGACGAAATCAAAAAATTTCAAGATCAGGTATAAATAGCACTGACAGGCAGATGAAGTTCATTCGTCTACTCTCTTCTAATAGAAGATTTACCTATTAGAAGTTGAAGCTCGCTGCTCTTAGAACTGACATCTGCCAGACTTTGTCTGAGCATTTTGACTGAACAATAGCCAAGAAGATGACCTACCAGACCTACAGCTTCTTTGCCCTGTCTGTCGTGATCTTCTTTGGAGATTTTGGAAATAGCTTAAATCTTTTTCGACTCCAAAATGATATAGACCAGCTGAAAGCTGACTTTGTAAGTATGGGCTTCTGCCACATTTATCTCCTCCTGCTTGTGCTTTAGATGTAGCCCACACTTGAGCGTGGCTTGACAGACTCACTGTGCACCAACAGAGGGTAACCACGGACAAAGCTTTTGGCTGCACTTCTTTTCAAACAAGAACATGGCTTTGCTAACTCATTTCACTGACATGATTCCACTTTTCAGGAGTGGTGCTTAATGCATTTATTTGTCCTTCTCAAGAGCTTCTTTGAGCTCCATTCAGGCTTCCATTACATGGAATGTTTTAAAACAATAATTCTTAATGTGATTTATGATGAATGAATCAATGAGTCTTGTTTCAGTTGTGTTCAGGTGCAATGTACTGGCACTTCTTTTAGTTTTAGGTTAGTACCAATAATGGGAGGGTTATATAATATATATTATGTATATAATATAATATAATATAATATAGTTAGCAATATAAACAAAATGCAGAACTTTTGCTGCAACCAATGCATCTGCTAGTTATTATTAGTAGTAATGCATCGCCCAAAGCTGGTTTCAACTTCTTATCCTTTTCCATAGCCACAGATAGGGAGGCCATTCTGTTTCCCTATCTGTGACTAGGATCCAGAGAGGCAATTTCTTCTTTTCAGTAGAATTCTGATAACTTGATAACTGTAGTGCTAACTCACCTGTCTTCAGCTAGAAGGCATTCAAGCAGTTTGCATTCAACAGCAGCTGTGATTAGTCATAGAGACAACAGATCTACCACAAAGTCACTTCTGATTAATAGCTTTTATTGTCAATGTATTTTATTGCATTTTCCCCTTAAATTTTCCCTTCAATGCTTGAAAGAACCTACAGGAGTCTACCCCTACTTTCAGCTCTGATTTTAGAAGAATTTTGTGCGTTGAAATGTCATAGCCAAAGAATCTCCCTGAAGCATCACACAAAGAGCTCTGGGGTGTCACTTCAGTATTTACAGCTCCCTAGGAAACCGGCTGCGACATTTGCACTCTATCTTAAATTTGTCTTTAGCATAAAAGAGAGAGGTTCTCACTAGAGTGGAGCTCCTGAGCCATAGTGACATGAAAACCTCCAGTCTGCAGCAGGTGCTTCCCACTTTGCAGAAGAGCAGCAGCACCAGCAGTGAGCTCAGCACGGGGACCCAACCAGCCCGCGAGGTTTCTGTCAGACTGCTCTTTCCCCTTTGCACTCACTGTATTTAAATAACCCAGCAGACAAAAAGGAAATGGTGACTGTTGTATACATAGAGAAAAAAAAAAGGGCTCACACAGAGGAGGAAATGATTCAGTTTACCTTTCCTTGGTGGGAGGATTGTTTCTTGGAATCAGACACAGTGCGTGGCTAATATATGATGTTTAACTTTCTCCCTGTGAGCCTCTCAGTAGCCCACTAACCCTGTATTCCCACGCCAGTCTATGGGCTGCTGGACTACTCTTCAGCCCTACGAAGAGTAGTTCTGTAAAGAAGTTAATTTGTCCTTGCTCTGCATGAGATTTTACTAAGACTACGCTTAGCAAGTTTAATTTTCAGCTACTGATGCCAAACTTGCCAGGAGCACTTGGCAAAGCCAGGGGTGCTCAATATCTCTGTTCAGATGAGCTTTAGCAGGAGAAGACTTTGAAAAGCAGACCAATAGCCTTTCTGGTACCAGTGAATTTTTCACTCAGAGAATTGAAAGCACTGTAATTCCTGCAGGCCAGGGGTGTAAAAATCATGTCTCTGGTTTTTACTGCTCATTTAGAGAGAGATGCAAATGTGCTCCGTGATAAGTGCTGTTAGTACAACAGATCTGTTTGTTCTTCATTGCAGAACTCAAGTCATTCGGACGTAGCTGATGGGGGACCTATTTTTATAGACAAACTGGTTAAGTGGACAGAGGTGAGTCAGAACAAGATGTGAGAAAAGAGTCTCCAGCACTTTGTGGAGCACTTTCTGTACAAAGCAGCTGCCAGGACCGGTGTAACCAGCTGGAGTAGAATAAACACCAGCAGAGGCTGCTTTGGTAGCTGGGAAGTAAGAAAATAATCTCCATATAAATGTTTCCTATGAGAAGCAAAGTGCTTTATACTGCATCTTGAAATGATCCTGAGGTCCAGCCAAGCCCAGGAGATGAGTTGCGTCATCATCTTTATCATCCTCTTTCAAGCGGCAGTGAAAACCCCTGCTCGAGCTTTGTTCCCTTTCTGGCTGATGAGCTCTCACAGACCTTTCCTTCTGACTGTACTTTTCAACAGAGAAATGAAAAAAGGATTATCCTGAGCCAGATTGTTTCCATGTACTTGCAAATGCTTGAAACCACGGACAAGTCAAAGGCTCATGTCAGGAACATAAATGAGGAGCTGTACACCCTGCAAAAAGCCCTTGCTGAAGACTCACAGAAGATGAAAGACCTCATGGACCTGACAAAGCTGCAGGTAAGGTTCTTCCTCTGCCTCCAAGGCTTGTAACACTCTATTTTCCAGTTGAGATTGAGTGTGATGCAAGTCAACGATGCTTCAGCTAACTTTTCTGGTAAACCCCATCTGGCTGAGGTCGTACTGGAAAACCTAATGTTTCCAGCAGCAGGGGCTGTGGTGTGGGGTGTCGGTGCGGGGGCTGCCCTTCCCCAGTCTTGATGGAGTCTGGCACAGAGGTGTCAGCAGCGTTGCTGTGTTGTCTGCCCACCAGAGCTGCTACTGACAGGGCCATTTATGGTTCATGAGCCGAGTCGGAAAGTTGTACCCTGCTACAACACACCTCCGTGGGCTATGGAGGCGCTTGGCTCATCAAGTCAGTGCTGGTGCCACATACCTCTGCAGAGGTCTACAGCCAATACCCCTGTGGAGTTAGCTGCTCATGCAGTAACTACAGAGCAGCTCTGTTTCACAGAGTGTGACTGACCTGTAGCACCTTGCAAAGCAGGGCAGAAAGTGGTGGATAGAATCTGTGATGAAGCCTTACTCCAAAGAGTAACTGGAAGCTGCAGACCTACACCTGGTTTACTCTGTTAGCAATGCAGGACATGATCAGCAAACAGTTACAGCTCTTGGCATGACCTTATTGCATTTGTTTCTTACTTATAACAGATGAGTGACTTTAAAATTCAACGTAAGGCTGTGAACGAGCTGTCCATCGTCTTACAAAAGCTGGTGGATACCCCAGCTTCCATCAAAAGGAAAAGGAGCCAGTCCCAGAGGAGATGCAAATGCTGATGACACCACAGGACCTTTTGTACTGAGTTATTGTGCAAAGTCTATGGCACACATTTTGTATTTCTATCTTTTACGTGAATTTTTATACTTCTATTTATTAATATTTAAGTATTTGTTATAATTATTTATAAAGAGGCATCAATCAGATTATTTATACCTCCTGCTACTACATAAGGAACGACTTTGTCTTATTATCCTGTCCATGTTTGTTGACCTGAAAATGCAGAAAGAGGCAATGTTTACCCAGTTTCCGTATGGAAACCCTGAAATGACATGAGGTGGTACCCAGCCTTCCATCTGGTGCTGTCTTGAGAGACAGAAGTTAGAAGGTTAGTCTCATTGATGGGACTGATTGACTGAGGATTAATTGCTGGTAATTATTGCTATGCACTGAATTTACCAGGAGACCAGGCTACTGAGGAACCCCAGGAAATGTGACTAATTATTGCACTGACATAACTTCAACTGATTTTGAGATGCTCTGTCATTTTTGTACTGAATCATTTCATCGTGTCTGATGTGTTTTTATTTATTTATTTGGAGGTAGTATTATGAATGTTTTCACTTCAATGCCTATATTTTTCTACTGGGAAGTTATTTAAAACTTTGGCTATCTCAAGGCAACTTCTGAAACTTGGCTATCAATAAAGAAAGTAATAAATAAATAAAGCATGTGTGCCTGCATGGTAATTCACCACCGTATCTGTGAAAAGTAGAATCACAGAATCATTAGGGATTGCAGGGACCTCAAACGATCATCTAGTCCAATCCCCCTGACACAGCAGGATCATCTAACCAAGTCACACAGGAACACATCCAGATGGGTTTTAAACCTCTCCAGAGAAGGAGACTCCACAACCCCCCTGGGCAGCCTGTTCCAGTGCTCTGTCACCTTCACTGGGAAGAAGTTCCTTCTCATATTGATGTGGAACCTCCTGTGTTCCAGCTCACTCCCATTGCCCCTTGTTCTATCATCAGATGCCACTGAGCAGAGCCTGGCTCCATCCTCCTGACACCCACCCTTCACATATTGATCAACATGAATGAGGTCACCCCTCAGTCTCCTTTTTTCCAAGCTCAAGAGACCCAGTCTCTCCTCATCATGGAGATGTTTCACTCCCTTTCTCATCTTTGTGGCTCTGTGTTGGACTCTCTCCCGCAGTTCTGTGTCCTTCTGGAAGTGAGTGGCCCGGAACTGGACACCATATTCAGATGCAGGGCAGAGTAGAGGGCGAGGAGAACCTAGGTGTATCTAGAACACCCCTTTAGGATGCTAATCTTGCTCTACCTTGAGAAACATCTACACCTTCCACACCTTGAGAAAGAGTCCATGGCAGAACAATGAAGACCATGGTTATCCACCAACAAAGAAGGACATTTAGCCATCCTTCCTGCTGACTCTCTATGCACCCCAGCCTCCATCATTTTCTGGCTGTCCCATGAACTTCTGCTGTTGTCTCACTAAATGAAAAACGTGAGAGTTTCTGGGGAACAATATTGCCTCGATCACTGAATTTCTCAGGTTCTTCTCATCCTGGCACTGGGTAGCAGAGGCAGAGAAGGAGGAAGGGAATGAGCATCTGGGCAACAGAGTTGCAGCCGGACCTGTTGCCAACCTGTGTTTACATTCTGATGTCAGCAGCCTGGTGGTTTGGCTTTCTTCTTTTGTTTTTCGTTCTGCTCTGTTTTGGTTTGGTTTTGTTAGTAGGTTTCTCTTTTCACAGTGTCCTTATTTACAGCTGTAAACTTTTAAAGAATCTTTAAACCTTTCATGCCACAAATCTGACTCCAGGCGTTGCAGAGACCGACCAGCACTGCCACAGTTACCTAATGACTTAAAGGAATCCAAGTAATTTGTTTCTCACATTGGCCTCCATCTGAGTTTGCCTTACCCTGTGAAGTTCTGTGAGATCAATTTCTACAGGGTGCTTAAGACAAACTGCTGAACTTAGTCATCCTTTGCTCTGTTGATGTGAGAACAGCGTTGAAGTAGAAAGTCATAACATTCAGCCTTAGCAAGACTACTCCCTCCAGTTACACTCCATAAAAATGAGGTGAAACCCCATTAACATGAAAACCTATCACCTCTTTTCCAACATTCACTGGAGTCCTGGATCTCCTCTTTTGGTTGGATTGATGATTCCAAGGGTCTTTTCCAACCTGAATGATTCGATGATTCTACATGTATCTATGACTGTATTTAGATGTAGTGTTGGGGGATGTGGTTTAGGGCTGAACTTGTAGATAGGATTGATGGTTGGACTCAATGATCCCAAGGGTCTTTTCCAACCTGAATGATTCTATGACTCTCTATGAATCTATGATTTGATTTGGATGTAGTGTTGGGGGATGCAGTTTAGGGGTGACCTTATAGAGTAGAATTGATGGTTGGACTCGATGCTCCCAAGGGTCTTTTCCAACATGAACCATTCCATGATTCTTTTATATCGTTCCTCACTATGTCCAAGTGGGGTAGGCATTTCCAGAGAAGCTAAATTTGAGTCTCAAATGAATTTCAGTCGCTACCTTGAGTATTTCGGAAGAGAAACGCAGCAGAAACTTTGGAACACTTTTACTGAAGATCAGGACAATTTTTTCCAGGGCAACATGAGAGAGTTAATCTCCTCCATAGACTTCTGGCTGCATCCATGAAGACTGTATGTGCTGGCAGTTTATGCTCTTATAAGAGAAACCTACCCTTCCCATTTTAGCTTCATCTTTAGAAGGACCATTGAACAGAAGCACTCGCAAGTAATGTTTCCTCCCCAGCATGACCTATATTTCCACAACTATAGATTTCAAAGAACCATGAGTGGTGTAACTGACATTTAAAACACTTAATCTGAGTTGAAAATTCAGCTGCTAGGCTAAATGGATGCTGAAGAACTCAGTCTTATTGCAATAAGTCATGTGCAGTCCTTTACTATCTCTAGCAAAAAGCCAGTTGGATTCTTTTTGCTTTCAGTGTACTCCTCATGCGCTCCTCATGTGGCTGATGCTGCTTGAGCTTTCTGTTGCTGGTTGAATAAACATTCACATAAGTCAATAGAAAGATTCCTTTTGAGTCAAAGCCTAATTTAAATGAAATTTCACAGAATCATAGAATAATTGGGGATTGGAAGGGACCTCGAAAGATCATCTAGTCCAATCCCCCTGCCACAGCAGGGTCACCTAGACCAAGTCACACTCATAGAGTCAGAGAATCATAGGACCATTAGGGATTGGAAGGGACCTCGAAAGATCATCTAGTCCAATCTCCCTCATGTGCTTGTTCTGTTGGTTTGTAGTTAACAGAAAAGATTAAGACAAATCAAGTGTGAACTAAAAAACAGTTGAGATTTCTTATTGGAAAGAAACAAACAGTGATGAAACTCTGTTCCCACTACCCAGCTGGTGAAGTGCCTGTTGCCAGTCCAGCAACTGGGTTTTTTTTTTCCACAGACTTTGAAAAAAAGCCTTGCTTCTTGAATGCTGTAAAAAATAGTTTGGTGTGTCCTTGTAGATGGCATTTATCACAAGTGGCTAGTGGCACAGATATAAATGGAAAAAATACTCATTTTGAAACTTTGAGCTAGTCTCAGTAAGCCAGCTCTTCGTTTTCAGAGTCCTTCCGAGCGCTGCGTGCAGAGCAAGAGCACATGCGCCACGATAACACGCTGTAGGGGAAGAAGGGCAATAAAAGGAGAAATCTTCATGCACTTGTGACTGTGTCTCCAACATAAACTCTACACAGATGGACAAAAGAGAGGTATTTTCACTGGCACAGAGAAAGCCAGACTCTTGGATGCAAAGTAGAAGTCACTTTGGCTACACAGTTTCTACCCAGTGAGAGAAGCTACTTCCCAGTAAGAATTTTACATGCCAAAATCTTACAAAAGTATAAACCCAAATACAATCTCATTTGTGCTTCTTACAGAAATGATATTTCACTGTCTGTGGAATCCACCTCCTGAAAGTCCTGTCTCAAACCAGAGGTGCTCTGACTGCTCTAGTCTGAAGGTCCGTCCATTCTTATCAGCTCTGGGCACTGCCTTTGTCTGTACAGCACCCACTTCACACACCTTGATTTTGTTAGTTGTTTTATTTTGCTTTTTTTTGGTATAACATCATTTCACACCTTTTCATTTTTGTCAGGCTGCTCTCTGCTCTGAAGGGACTTTTGTGATAAACTCTCTGAGACAGAGAGAAAATGGCTGACAGCACAGAAGGAGCATTGACTAGACAACACTTTTAACACTGTTCAGGTTTCTGTTAGTCAACATGACTGATCATGTTCAGGACAAGGTGCTTGTGTGCATCTCTCTGTGGCTCATTTCTGAAGGTGCAGTGCAGTGATGTGCCAGGGATCCTGAGGAGCCAGCCTCCCCATCCAAGTCAGCCTCCCCATCCAAGTCAGCCTCTCCATCCAAATCAGCCTCTCCATCCAAGTCAGCCTCTCCATCCAAGTCAGCCTGCCTCTGGGAGGGACAAAGTACATCTCCAATATGGCAAGCTCTGCTTTTGCTGGTGTCTGTGCTCCCCAGAAGCTTCTCTGCCCTTGTATTCACAGCGAATGAGCTACGGCTGAGCATCCACTTAGGAAAGTGGGTTTAGGATCGGTTACAACCTTCCTCTTCAGTCAGGTGGACGTATGGGAGTTTATATTAATACATCCATGTCTACTTTCAGAGAAGCCAAAACCACCCTCTCTTCAGCCCAGCCCCCATGCATTAAGAAGACTGCACGTCATTCAGCCACATACTTTAGCAGTTTCTAAAAATAACTACCAGCCTTCACTGTGACCATCCTCATCTTCTCCCTGTTTATTCTTTTCATCATGACCACTTGCCTACAGGGTCTATGAACCTTCGTAGCACCTTGTGAGCTCCTGTCAAATACTGTTAGCTGCTTCAGTTGAGCTGATGCTCTTGTGTCCTCTCCTTTTCATCTTTCATGGTATCCATCAATTGGAGAGGTTCTTACTCGCCCACATGAGAAACAATGAGCCCACACTTCAGTGTGGGAGTTTTACTTCTGGCCTTGCGATTTCTGAACCGTAGTGAGTTGGTTTTATCTTTGTAGGAAAGTCTGTGGGTTGTGCCTCTGCTATTGTTCTCTTCCTGATTCACCCTTTGTCTCTCTTTGAGTTAGAAGGGTCCTCCTGCACAACACCTCCTCGGCCAAGGGACTGTGCAGAAGATCTATAGCAAAGCCACCATCAAAGCAGCTTTTGCTGCTCTGACACATCTCCATGAGCACTGTCACTGTTTTTCACCTCCAAGGAGGACTCAGAAGCTATAGGTGACCTGGAGTTAAAAAAGGCCTGAGAGGGTTCTCCTGCCCCCCACCTGTTTCCCTTGGAAGATCATGTTCTTCCACAAGTAGAAATCTATACACACTAATTCACCCACGTTTAATACTTTACACTAACACTGCTACTCATCTGTAATTTATTCAGTTCTGTGTTTTCTAGGCTGGTTTCCTTGTTGGCTGTTCAGCTGGCCCATGTGTGACTTCAGCTGGAAATGACTCATCTGCACATTTTCGAGCAGCTAACACTGCAGCGTTGGAGTTAGCATCCCACAATAAACCTACTTGCTGAGCAAGCAGGATGCCCAAGAGATGACAGGCTGGACTGCAGAAGCTGTGGGAAGTTTCATTACTGTTGCAGAATTTTAGGACTTGTTAATTTGCATTATAAAAAAGCCAAACTTTGTGCTGACCTGGCAAGACTAACTTAGGGGTTTTTTTTAAGACTGAATTTGGAGCTTCCCAGATCAAGGTTTCGTTGAGATCCTTTGGATCTCAGCTGAAGCAACATGTTTCATTGAGATCATTTTAGGGACAGACAGAAACAAAAAGGAGGGTTTTCCTTACTTTTTTTGTTCCTTGTCATGTATGCAATAGGGGTAGGTCACAGAACCACACAGAGTCATTGAACATTAGGGACTGGAAGTGACCTTGAAAGATCACCTAGTCCAACCTCCCTGCCATGTTTCATGCTACGCTCGTACTCCTCATAACGAAGTCGATATCTCACAGTGGAGCTACCAAGGCATGTGAGGTCATCTGTGAAAGAGTTTCTTCAGTGCAACAGGAACCTTGGAAGGTTTGCTTTTCGCTTCTCCATTCCCCTCTTAATGAAAACAGCTGTAGAAAATAGCACGGATTTACTCAATTGCTTGTTGCTGGTGGCTAGGAAGTTTTAGTTTCTTGTGGTACATTCCTGAGGCACTGGGCTGACCTCATGTCCTCTACTTTAAGACACAGGACTTTCCAGCGAGAAGCTGTTCAATCTTTCAGCGTTCTGCCACAGCTTGATGCTCTTGGGAAACAAGGTTTGAGTGCACCGAGTGAGGCTAACCAGTTTCCCCACAGCAGAGGCTGCAGTTCAGCGAGGGGGTTTTCTGCTAGAAAAAAGTATCTGGTGAAACCACAGGCTGCTCCTGAGTCTTACAGGCTGTGGGGTCAAAGACATTTGTGAGAGGCTATTGCTGGGTCTGTGTTATGAGCACAACTGCCTCGGATAAGTTCACTCTTTATCTAAGGTGTTGCAGCCAGAGAGTTCAATATGTGAAAAATGGTAGGTCTGGTAGGACCCTGGTAGGTCTCACCAGCTTGTGTACACACGCTTGTCTCAGCAGGTCTTGACAAAAAATGGTAGCACTGAGTTTGGAAGGACAATTTGAAGACAGTCATATGGTTCTATCAGACTTAGATCTCAAAAGTAAAACCAGTATTTGCTGGTAATTTAGACAAAGCCAGCAGAGCTCCCTGTCCACTGTCTCATACTTCTAGAAACTGGGCACCAAACTACATGGATGTTCTGTATGGACTTGTTCTTAGAACTTATGTACTGGGCACCAAACTACATGGATGTTCTGTATGGACTTGTTCTTAGAACTTATGTACTGGGCACCAAACTACATGGATGTTCTGCATGGACCTGTTCTTAGAACTTATGTACTGGGCACCAAACTACATGGATGTTCTGCATGGACCTGTTCTTAGAACTTGTGTATAATCATGATACAGTTCAACAGGTAAGGAAGGGGTAAGGGTCTGCATGTAGAAGACCTTTCTGCAGTGCACAGAAGAGGAGGGTGAGGGTAAAAAACATCAATGAGTACAGATAGATTCTGACCCACAGGAGAAAGGTAAATGTGCTGACTAATGCAGTGTGAGTGACAGCCTGTGTAGTACACAGGGAAACTAAGGCAAAAACCTCTTGAACCAGCAGACACAAGAAGGCAGAAGAAGTTGCTAGCCTCGTTGAAGGCTCCATTTGACCACACTGAAATGAAGCTGGCGTTGATCATTCCCAGAGGCATTACAGAGACTTTAAGAATGAGTTCAAGGGGTGGAGATGATTGTCCTCTGCACACAGATAAAGCTGAATGAGATTATAAAGGTACAAGAGTGAAGGACATGAACTATTGAACAAGCAAGGACAGGAATCCACAATGTAGTTTGAGAAATTACCACAGAAAGTTAGGGAAGATGAAAAGGAAGATCCCCAGCCTAAGTCTCAGGCAGCGACTGGAAGCACCACAACAACCAAGACACTGTGGCATAGAAATGGTAGTTAACCCTTGTATGAGATTGGGATATTGACTATGAGTCTGGCCTGGGAGATATCACAGAATCATGGAATCGAATCATAGAATCATTAGGGATTGGAAGGGACCTCAAAAGATCATCTAGTCCAATGTCTCTGACACAGCAGGATCACCTAGACCAAGTTGCACAGCAACATGTCCAGATGGGTTTTAAATGTCTCCAGAGAAGGAGACTCCACAACTCCCCTGGGCAGCCCCTTCCAGTGCTCTGTCACCCTCACTGTGAAGAAGTTCCTTCTCATACTGATGTGGAACCTCCTCTGTTCCAGCTCACACCCACTGCCCTTTGTCCTATCACTAGATGACACTGAGAAGAATTCCAGCTACTTACACTGCCCAACACTTATTCAACCCTCATACTACCTACACCTAGTGACACCACCTACTTCTGCTCAAGCCAAGTAAAGCAAACCCCTTTGTCTCTGGGGACTGCATCTCTAGGAGCTGCACACATGAATGTGAGACGGCAGCGGGAAACCAGGGTGTTCTTGCCCTTAGGCAAGGCTTAGCCTGATTCTTTTGCAAGCTCCTTCAGAGCTGACTGATCACTCACCCATAAAACCCTGCAGAGCATCACAGTGTACTGTGACACAGGAAAATGACTGAAAATCCACTGTAGTGAAAAAAACCCAAACAAATAAAAGTAAATAACATCAAATAGGATTTCTCTTTGCTTAGAGTCGGGCTCGCTCAGTTTCATTTCATATTGCTAGCCCGCAGAAAGCTTACAGGAAACTTCAGCTGGTAGAATGAAAAGTTACCGTAATTGTGCATTAGCACCAGGTGCAGCTGACCACAGGACGTGTGCTTGAGAAGAAGAAAGAAGGGCTCGTATTAGAAGGGCATTAAACGACAGGAAGCAAACCTGCCTGATGACTCTAAAGAAGAGAGGTGTATACTGCACATCCATGCAGACCAATGAAATTCCCATGGGAAAGGACATGTGGCTGGGAAAAAACTGCAGGGAAAAATGATGCCTTTAAACATCTATTTAACATCCTGAGGGCCAGGAGCTTGTATTTACCAGCACACAAAGCATAAGGCTGAGCCGGGGGCATTTCTTCCCTATTCCTCTGGCACGATGAGCCAGGGAGCATCTCTTTCCTATTTCTCTGGCAGGATGAGCTGGGGGGCATTTCTTCCCTATTCCTCTGGCACAATGAGCTGGGGGGCATTTCTTCCCTATTCCTCTGGCAGGATGAGCTGGGGGGCATCTCTTCCCTATTCCTCTGGCAGGATGAGCTGGGGGGCATCTCTTCCCTATTTCTCTGGCAGGATGAGCTGGGGGGCATTTCTTCCCTGTTCCTCTGGCAGGATGAACAGGTGCTCTTCCTCATCCTAGAGCAACCAGAAGAGCTCTAGAGCTGGGCTCAAAGCCCAGTTGTATTTTCTAACTTTGGGCTTTGACACTCAAACCACTTACAGAGGTCAGGTGGACCTTCCCTTTGCTCTTTGGGGAAGCAAAAGCTTTTTGCGTCCCAGGTGGTCACTGAAGCTGAAGTTTACATTGCTGGGCTGTAGGAACGCTCCTCTGCCAGCACCACAGCTGTGTGTTCTCCTCCTCACTTGCAAGGGCAGAGGATGAGCAGCACTGTCAAGTTATCATGATGCTCTTCTTACACAGAACCCCTTTTTCACTCTTTATTACAGTGCCCTTGGCCACCCTCATGGTTCGTTGTGCTGTGTCTTTCTCCTCACCTCATCTTCTGTGTCTAATGTTATCCGTATGTGCTGAGAGTTCAGTATCCTCTCATATGCAGCTCAAATGAATTTCTTTCACTAATTTTCTTGTCTCTGACCTCTCTCCAGACACACAGTGTTCCCAAGCCTTGGGGTACAGTGAGGGACTTATCCCTTCACTTCTGTAAACTTTGGATCAGGTGCAGAATGAAGAACCAACAGGGACATTATAAATTAAAAGTCAGTGGTCTGTAGTAATTATTAAATAATTCTCCATAACGCCTTAAGTGCAGAGGAGCATGAAGTGTTCAAATTCCACCTACATCATGGTACTCAGTGCCCTCAGATCACTTTTGAACTGGTTTTAAAACTCCCCAGCTGATCTTGCATCACGCAAAACCCCAAGGAGCTAATAGGAAGTTGTCTAACAATGATCATGGATGATCACTGTTACAGATTGATCCAGCAGGATGATCAATGTCCGCATCAGTCTAGCAACTTCAACATGAAAGGCAAGAATTTGAAGCATCTCTTCCATTAGGTGACGTGTGAAGATTCTCACCGAGAGCAGCAAAGCTTCATAGTCATCCCTGAAAAAGGAAGTGTTGGGCTGTCTTATTCAGGAAACCTAAAATTGTGGTTGATTTTATTACCACTTCATTTCTTTTAAGGTGAACCACATTAAAATTCCAAATGCTTTTGACCACTCTTTATCTTCTTCATCTTATTCTTTGTTGTTTATCTACAGCACCTTTTCTTTAAACAGACACACTCCAGGAAACAGAAACTTCTCATTCAGATGCTGCCGTCTGCTTCGCCTGGTGTCACAGCACTTTACAGGAGATGATGGGGACTATTTCTTCTGTCACTGGAGGGGGGAGTGGAAATGCAAAAGTAGAAAGTAACTGGCAAAATGCATAGAGGAAAGCAGAGAACAGGTCAGAAGGTTGCTGATCATAGAATTATTATCATTATCATACACTCATAGGATCATCAAGGTTGGAAAAGAAGTTCAAGATCATCAAGATCAAGTCTGACCCTCCACCCTACAACCCCTAAATCTTCTCCTGAAACACCATGTGTACCCTTAATGAACACCTCTGGGGATGGTGGCTCCAGCACCTCTCTGGGCAGCCCGTTCCAGCACCTCAAAACAAATACTGATAATACTTTTGTTAGCCTCCTGCAGTTTCCTTCCTCAGTTAGATCACGATATTAATGAAAACCTGGATCTCCCCCAGGACAGCAGAGGAAAATGTAGATAATTCCCCAGATACAGGTTTGGAAGACTAATAAAGGAAGTGACTTCACACTCTTTTTTTAATAAGGCCCATTTCATTTCAGGGAGGAAACAGTTCTTCCCCGTGTAGCTGTAATTGTCCACCCCCAAGGGCTGAATTTGCTTTGCCTCTTGCATGTACCACTGTCACCAGACTTTGTCATAAAGTGTTAGAAGACCTCTGTACAGATCAGATGTCAAAAGTCTTGGGAATGACCTTAATTTTCTTTCTTTTTCTTCAAATTCCTCTCTTGAGGAAGAGGGATTAAAAGGCATTTCTGATGTGACTATCTAATGACTGCTCTGGGGGACATCACACCTACCTTCTCCATTTATACACAGTGATATCTGACTTTGGAAGTAAAGATGCTCTTGTCTCTCCTGCTCAGCTGAAGGCTGTTCCAAGTTTTAGGGGTCATCTTTTGAAGTAGCTACATTTAAAGACAACCCATATTAATTTGTTCTTCAGGCAGGAATTAACTTACCTTAAATTATACATTTCCCTTGCTGGTGCTCACATCCAGTAACACACATAGATTGCTGGTGTGTTCCTGTGTAACTTGGTCTAGGTGGTCCTGCTGTGGCAGGGGGATTGGACTGGATGATCTTTCAAGGTCCCTTCCAATCCCTAATGATTCTGTGATTCCATGATTCTCTGATGGATGGCAGGGAGGGGTGAGGAGGTGTCAAGGGCTACTTAAGCCGACTATACAACAGCCCCTCTGATACAGCAGCTCCTGTTGTTTTTTCCCACACTGGGGAAAGGACCTGAAGTTTTGGTATGGTGATTGTAAGTTCCTGATCTGAGGAAACCCCTTTTGGATCCTCTCCACACTGTGAGTATATAATTAGAAATCTGCTCCACAGGCTTCAAATAGACAATGCCCGTGAAAATCCCCAACACTTGTGCAAAAAGTGGGGATTAAAATTAATTTCCTTCTGCAACTTTCCCATGTTGCTGCTTCGTGTGTTGTCAAGTGCTTTCACTTCTGCTAAAGCAGCAGTGGAGGATTAAGCAAGAAGTCTGACTTTGACAGCAGCTGGAGACACAAGGGCAGGGACTTTGCTTTCTGTAGAAGTTCTGCTGGGATGGGAATTCTTATTTCTTCTTTACTGTCAATAAAGCCCTCTGTGAAGAGGATTCCCTCTGGTTTTTCCCTGTGTGTCCCTTCTCTTTAGAAGTGCCTGGGTGCAGGAAGAATAAACTCTTAACACGAAGTGGGGCTCTTGCTTCCTGTGGTTACACATTTCTCTCTGTTGCGAAGCCCAGCAAAGCCATCTGCGCCTCCACGGTCGCTGCAGGTCATGTTTGGCTGAGGTGTTTCCTTGAAAACTGCCTTGTTTCAGCTTACTCATCATCTGCTTCACTGCAAACAAGTCCCTGCCTCTTCATCACAACAAAATTACTCACCGAAAGTTCAAAAGCTTCGGACTGAAGCTGTCCACAGGTTAGTGGCTGCAGGCAGGCAGCAGCTTCCGTGAGCATCCCCCCCATCACTGTCGCTGGGTTGAAATGACTCTGCCTGAATTCTCCTGCTTTGCTTTGCCCTCTTAAGGGTGGCCAAACGCTCTGACCTCTTGCATAACCTTTTGCCTTTAGGCACAGGGTAGCATCTTGTGTGGGGGAGGCACGTTCGCTCCCTGAAGAGTCACTTCTGACCTGGTGGTGCTATTGTGACGAGAATCAGAACCTACAGACTGAGCCAAAAGATTTCCTCTTGATGCCAGCTACTCCCAATAACTTTCTTCTCTTCCAGGTGATCCAAGAGGGCATCCAAAAGAATTTGTTCCATCATCGGGAGGGCGGAGCTGGGCTCTTCTCTGTGTCATGTAGTGATAGGACAAGGGCAATGGTTGTAAGCTGGAACACAGGAGGTTCCACATCAACCTGAGAAGGAACTTCTTCACAGTGAGGGTGACAGAGCTCTGGAACAGGCTGCCCAGGGTGGATGTGGAGTCTCCTTTGCTGGAGATGTTCAAGACCCACCTGGATGTGTTCCTGTGTGACTTGGTCTAGGTGATCCTGCTATTGCAGGGGGATTGGACTGGATGATCTTTCAAGGTCCCTTCCAATCCCTAATGATTCTATGATTCTATGATCATCTTTCCAGGGACAGAGGTGAGAACCACCTGGCCTGCAGTTTCCCACATCACCCCTTCCTACCCTTCTTGAAGACTGGAGTGACACTGGCCTTCCTCCAGTCCTCAGACACCTTTCCTGTCCTCCACAACCTTTCAGAGATGATGGAAAGTGGCCCAGCAGTAACAGCACTCAAGAAAGTGCACTCTCAGCACTGAGGAAAGAGAAGTTAATGGTTGCAGAGAATCCACTTTTCAGTGCAGACCATGTTTCTGGACTGCAGGTTTTTTAAGTGAACTCCTAAGCACCACTCTGGTTATTTTTAAGATGAAGATGCCCAACCCATTGTACACTCAACTTTGAGCTGCTAAAAGCAAGCGGCGGATGCGCTCTCCCGTACCTGGAACGTGTGACTCAAATCACTATTGCCTTTTCTGAATAAGAGGAAAAGGAGACAGACTGGTTGCTGTTTCTCACTTTTTCACCAAAACCCCCTACTGAGGTTTGTGCAGATCTCTTCTTCCACTGCTTCCCTGGTGCAGGGTGACAGGCAGTGATGCTTATGCACCCACATCATGCACTGTGCAAACACAAGGTCCCAGGAACAAGAGAGGGAGCCAGGGGACTGACCACAACCTCCCTGGCAAGCCCTAAGCAATGAACTGGTTGTGCTGAATGGGCAATCATCCCCTCACACCCCAACCTCAGCATGGCCAGGTCTAGCCCAGCACTTTGTCCTGGCCAGGGCACTGTTTGGGCCAGGAACATCAGCCTCCACTTCTCTCCTCTTGGTATGACACAGCCTGCAATGCCAGACCCCAGCATTGTTTTCACTCCTTTTCTTTGCTGCTACATCACTGATTCTATGATTCTACATGGTGCTCAGGGACATGATTTAGTGGTGACCTGCCAGTGCTGGGTTAACTCTTGGACTCGGTGATCTTATAGGTCTCGTCCAACCCCAGCTCTGCTCTCCAACAGGTCAGTCCTCATCCTATACTGGTCCCTGGGGTTGTTCTTGCCCAGATGCAAGACTCTACACTTACCCTTGTTATAGTTCATTGCATTTCTCCCTGCCCAGCTCTCCAGCCTGTCCAGATCTTGCTGAATGGCAGCACAGCCTGCAGAGGTGTCGGCGACACTGCCCAGCTTTGTGTCATCACCAGACTTGTTGACAGTGCACCCTAATCCCTCATCCAAGTCATCAATGAATAGATTGAACAGGACTGGTTCCAGCACCAACCTCTGAGTCACTCCACTAGATACAGGCTCCAACCAGACTCTGTCCCATTGACCACTACTCTCTGGCTTCTATCCTGGAGCCAGCTCATGATCCACCTCACTACCCGATCACCCAGTCCACACTGCCTCAGTTTGGCTGCAAGGATGCTGTGGGAGTCTGTGTCAAATGCCTTACTCAAGTAGCTCCTCTGTGTCATTGAAGAAGTGAAGCTTTCTCACCTTTACTTAGGTTTTGCTTGCCGGGCAGTTTCTTAAAGAAGGGGATTTTTGAGCAGGGTGCCATGAGTACAAGAGTGCATGTGAGGTGAGTCAACATCTTTGATAGAAAGGGTGTGAAATGCATACAGAACTTTAGAAGAGCTTGTACTGCATTGAAAAACATCGTGCCGAAGGAGAACTTTGTCGCTTGCTAGATACACGCTGTCTGAAGTCTAGATCCCAAAAGTCTGGCCGTGCTTAGAAAGCAGAGGATTACTGAAATAGGAAGCACACCACCAGCTCTAACACACCGTTTCCCGTCACTCATTTCAATTTTCCACTCTGTGTGTGCGGTCTGTCCCCGTGCTGTCACGTTCAGCATATTCCTGTTTACGACGTTCCTTTTCCCGGCAGTTTGTTGACCGGTTACAAAACCTCTGTAAGTGCTAGACATCGGTGACATCTAGGCGCTGCGTAAATCTTCCCAAACACAACTGTGTTTAGTCCAGTTTCGTACGAGGAGCAGGAAAGTCTGTGACAGAGCTCTTTTTTCTGGGGCAAGCTGGAGATGTAGAGACCCAAAACCACCTACTGCGTCACTGATCTGAACCATGCTAATGAGGGTCATCCCTAGTTTTCTTGGTGGATGGGGAAGAGGGTTCCTGTGCAGTTTGGTCTCTGTGGGAGATGGGGATGCTGGAACTGCTGAGCAGAAGCCAGCAACACACTCAGCCCATCCAACTTCTCATTGTAGGAGCTGCATCTGAGAGCAGTTTGCTTGAGAAGGAAAGAAGACAATGTCTGAAGGAACTTCTTCACAGTGAGGGTGATGGAGCACTGGAACAGGTTGCCCAGAGAGGTTGTGCAGTCTCCTTCTCTGGAGATGTTTAAGACCCACCTGTGCAGCTTGGTCTAGGTGATCCTGCTGTGGCAGGGGGATTGGTCTAGATGATCTTTCAAGGTCCCTTCCAATTCCTAATGATTCTATGATTCTGTGATTCTATATTTCTATGATTCTATGATTCTATAATTCCATGATTCTATGATTTTATGATTCTATGATAAAAGGTGCATAGACCTTGTATTAGAAGAAGAACACCCCTTCCTGCTAAGCAGACTTGGGGAATCAAGTTCTCCCGTCCCAAAAGCAATGAAGTAGAACAATTATTTGACCAAACACCAAACATTATGGGAGGAAGGAAGACTGGTTTTGCTTTAGTTTGAAAAGCTCCCTTATTTGTTTCACATTAGCAAAACTATTACTGAATCTAGGTATCTTCCGTGCAGATTATGTAGATTATATAGGGTTTTATATGGTTTATATTAATCCTTTTCCTCACAGGAAAAGAATAGATTAATGTTTTATATATGCCCTAACTGCAACTGAGCATGACCGTGGGTCAAGAGATGGGGAAGTCTGCAAACAGCTCTAACCTGAGATAATCAGCGAAGGCAGATGTTTGTTGACAGACACTTTCCTTACTGCCTTTCACTGAGAACAGAAAATGAAATCAGTCTCGCCGGGCACGAGCGAAGCGCACTCTAGGACACCTTTGTTTCGTTGTAATTATCTAATGTCTGTGGTTACAGCTATAATTTGTGATTTACCTCCTGCTACCTTTTTATTAGTAACTTGTGGCTTTTTCGGTGTGTCTGCGTTGCTCAGAGCCTGCAGTGCTGTGTTGTCTGCGAATCGCTGCAGTCACTCTGCTCCTCTGCACGTAGAGTCACAGAATCACTAGGGATTGGAAGGGACCCCGGAAGATCATCTAGTCCAATCCCCCTGACACAGCAGGATCACTTCACTGGAGGAGTTACGGAGTCACTTGTTGTGGACACTCTTCATGGACTCTTCATGGACTCTGCTGACGGGACAGCCCGGTGTCTGTCGCTATCTGTCGAGCTCTCCGCTGCTTTCTTGCCATTCAGATGGATCTGCCTGATGAGGTGAGTTCTTAGGGGTAGGATGCCATGGCAGGTTGACCTTGTGCTGCATCACAGCATCTGTTTTACCAGCCTGCAAAGCAGCAGAGGAGCTGGTGGCGAGGAGGAAGGAAAAAGGAGCAAAGGAAAACAGCAGAAAACAAAACCTCTGTGTGATGATTGATGTTATGCAACCCAAATACACCTTGGAAGGAGCAGCCAAGTTCAGCTTCATAAAACCAGGAGGTGATGAGAAATGGCTTTGCTTCCTGACATTCATTCTGAAGGTAGCACGGGATGTTTTAGGTTTTGGACTCTTGACAGTTTTACAGCCAGCTCTAAAGGACTGTGCCCAGACCTTCTGCTTAAACAGTTTCTGCCTCGTCTTTGCCAGAAGCTGCCAAAGCTCAGAGCCCTCATAAAAGAGGCAAACCTCATATTTGTCAAACCAGCAAAATTAACACCCGTGGCAGTTAAGCTGCTCTGTCACAGATACACGTGCGTGTGTGTGTAAATACACCCATGTGCACACACAAACACACAACTGCACGAAGAACCCCACGCACAAACGACACAGCACACTAAGTGAACTCTTTAAAACATTTAACACAAAGGCAAAACTCCCAACCCATTTATTTCTGTCTCTTTTGACCCCATCATGCCCTCACCCTGTGGCTACTGGTTCACTTGCATGATGCTCATTTCAGAGTTGGCTTCCACCTTGGCGCTGAACACTCAACGTTTGTGCTCCTAGACCACATACAAGTTTTGAAGTAGCATCATAGTTCAATTCACCTGGTAGGGCTTAAAAAAAACACCTCAGAACACCATGGATACAGAAATTAACACAAGACAGACTCATGCTCTAGGTTTGCTAACATGATGTAAAAACATGGAGAGGACATGAAAACAGAAGAGGCACTTGAGTGTTACTGCTAATTGCAGTTATTATGAACGAGAGTTCGTTTGCTGCAGCCAAAGAGAACTGTTCACAGCAGAAGATTCAGGGGTATACACTGTTCTACACCTTCCAAAAGCTGCTGATTGCAAACACACTTCTCCCTCCCTCTGTTGCTTCAGTTGAGAGACTCATAGGAAAGTGTCTTCTGTGTTTGTGATTATAATTAAACTTTGAGAAATGAGTGAGCAGTTACTTCTGATCTGACAGCAGTTTGTATTTACTTACTTGCAGTCTTATCTCACTGAAGAGATTCATATCCTGACACTGTATTTGGACCTTATCTTGAAGGAGCTTTTTTCCTCAGCTGTGTTAGTCTGCTGCAGACTTACAAAAAGGCTTCTCATTCCATCCACTTTAAAAAGTGGGGTTTCAGATTGGATTTGCTATGGTAGATAAGACATATGACATTCTTGCTCATGATGACATGTTCTCTGCTAGCTGTGGACTAGATGATCTGTCAAGGTCCCTTCCAATCCCTAATGATTCTATGGAAAATACAGCTAGGGCTATGAAAACTTGCTGGTTCGATGGAGGATACAGATCTGTTCTACAGTTATAAAACAAGGACCCTGGAGAAGCACCTGACCAACTCTTCTACTGGGTTTTACATTTTCAGAGGAGGTGCCTGATGTGTTCAAAGAGGTTCACTGCTTCTTCCTGCTCTCATCATGCATGGAGCTGACCATGAGCAACAAGAAGTAAACCTGCTTCTTCTAGAAAATCTCCCAGACCCTTCAAAGATTTCAGGAGAGAGTCTGAAAGGGAGATAGAATCATAGAATCATTAGGGATTGGAAGGGACCTCCAAAGATCATCCAGTCCAATTCCCCTGCCACAGCAGGACCACCTAGACCAAGTCATGGAGTCAGTCAGGGTGTTAAACAAAGCTCTCAGAGAAGGCAGGACATCAGCGTAACTTCCAAGCTGAGCTGTGTAGAGCAAAGATCACAGAATCACAGAACATTGGGGATTGGAAGGGACCTCGAGGTCTAAATAACCACTTCCAGCAGCTGCAGCAGGAACTTGTGTAGGCATGAAAAGAGAGTTTCCCCATGAAGGATGGAACTGTGTTGCCTGCTTTGGAGAGACATTTGCTCTCTTGGTCTAAGCAACACACGGACGGCACTTTCTGCCTAAACTTCAGCGCTAACCACCTGCCTGTTCAGCGCCGCCGCCTTTAAAGCCCTACAACGCGCTTGTTTGAGCGGTTTCATCTGTGCTGCTGCTTTGAGAACTGACCACAAAAGGGATGGTTTTATAGTGGTTTTCAAAGGCAGTATAGCTTCTGAGCAACCAGACTTCAAATGCTGAACCGCAACCCTCAATAATTAAACTGGGTCAAGTACAATTTTTTTTAGGTGACGATTAACCACACTTCACTTCAGCAAACCATGTCCTGTGCAGCTACAGCAGCCTTCCCGTCTGTCTCAGGGTGTTATCCTCCAACCAGTCATGATACTATCTCAATACCTTTGCAGCAGCAAACACTTGGACACCCAGTGCAGGAAGACATCGTCCTGGAATCTCTACTGCTTTATATGGAGAAGTTCAGTTTAGAAAGTGTGTGCATCCCTGTGTGCATCCCTGTGTGCATCCCTGTGTACACCCCCGTGCATCTCTGTGTGCATCCCCGTGTGCATCCCCGTGTGCATCCCTGTGTGCATCCCTGTGTACACCCCCGTGCATCTCCATGTGCATCCCTGTGTGCATCCCCGTGTGCATCCATGTGTGTGCATCCCTGTGTGCATCCCCATGTGCATCCCCGTGTGCATCCGTGTGTGCATCCCCGTGTGCCTCTCCGTGTGCATCCCCATGTGCATCCCCGTGTGCATCCCTGTGTGCATCCATGTGTGTGCATCCCTGTGTGCATCCCTGTGTGCATCCCCGTGTGCATCCCTGTGTGCATCCCTGTGTCCATCCTTGTGTGCATCCTTGTGTGCATCCCCGTGTGCATCCCCGTGTGCATCCCTGTGTGCATCCCTGTGTACACCTCCGTGCATCTCTGTGTGCATCCCCGTGTGCATCCCCGTGTGCATCCCTGTGTGCATCCCTGTGTACGCCCCCGTGCATCTCCATGTGCATCCCTGTGTGCATCCCCGTGTGCATCCATGTGTGTGCATCCCTGTGTGCATCCATGTGCAGAAGGACATCATCATGTCTTAATTTTGCTTTTCTTCTGAGCTCCCTGCCTCCAACATTTTGGGGTGTTTGGCTGATTTTTTCCTTTTTGGCAACTGTCTTCTAAATGTTAGTTTTAAAATTGGGCCAACCCTCTTCTCAAGATGTGCAGATGGGTTTAATCACAGCATGACAGAATCTTTCCAGCTAGATCAAAACTCTACAAGTTTTGATCAAAAATTCTTCTTCCATAGCTGTCTGGCACTTTGGGCTGGGCTTCTGTGTTCTGATGTGCAGCAGAGCAGCTTGGCTCTCGTGGTGGCAACTGCACTGTAAGTCAATCTTTGGAAGTGGTGGGTCTTGACTTGGAAATTCAGGCTGCAACATTCAACTGGCTCTCAGTAACTACAATGAATGCAGTATTCTGCACTGCAGAGGAACCTACGGTGGTGATTCATCCTGTCCCGCAGCAGATGTCTGAGAGGGGAAATTAATATCCTTTTATGGACACATCTGTACTAATTGTTCAGGAATATATAGAACTTAGACTAGATAAGTAACTCAGCAAAAAACAGCTGGAGTGAAAAAGAACAGATTCTGTCACAGAAGTTACATCCTCAGGGGCTGCAAAGCCAGTTAAACCACCACACTGTCTTGACCTTCTAGGTGAGCAAGATCATAATTGCCCCTTTTAGCTTCCTAATAACTTTCCTTATCTTTATAGAGTCACTTCTCAACTGTGTTTTGATCATCTGAGCAGATTTTGTGCTCTGATTCTCCCACTCAAAGTCGTTCTCTGCATGTTTTCGGTATCTGTCATGATTCAATTCAATTTATTAACCCCAAAACTGCAGGCACCGTATTCGTTCTTGCCAACACCTTATCTGAAACTAAAAGCACTTCCTCTCATTTTCTTGCTGTTTAATTTAGAAAATGTGGGGACTGTGATTTGATTTCCTCCCCGTGTTATCACTCTGGAAACTCACGCTGATTTGCCGTTCTGTGAGCTCCGCTGTCTCTAGTCACCGCTTTTCCAGATGCAGTCATCTTCCTGTAGGTCTGAATTCCTTGGCTGGAACTGGCATGCACATCACTTCAACAGGCTCCCAGTGTCAAAACCAGCCTTAGGTGTTCAGTTCAGAGAGGAGCCTGGGCACAGGAGTCCTTTAGCCCTTGACTTGTGTGACTTGGTGTCATGGTTTGAGAGCTTTCCAGTGAACACCGAGGCAAAAGTGCCTGTTCTGGCCCAAGTCATCCTTGAGTGTAACCAGAAAATGCACTGAAAAGGCCTTAGATTTTGACCTCAAATATGCAGTTAAACAGGTAGAAGATCTAACTGGGATTCAATGAAATCTCTATGCCCCCAGCACATTTCCCATGGAGGGAAAGGAGAGCGGGATGGCTTTCTTCTTGCTCTGTAGGTGACGGGCAGAAGTTGGCAGCTCGCAGGTACAGGGTGAGGGCTCTACCCATCTGGGACTGGGAGCCAGCAGGGAGGTGCCCTGCAGAGGCGACATCAGTTGGGATCTCCAGCTTCTGGCAACCTGCTGGCTTGTTGCCAGTCAGAAGACATGGCAATTGCTTTGACCATAAAAATGCTTCCAAAAGCTCAAGACCTTTCAGGGAAGGAAGTTTTAAAGCTTTATGCTGGAAAAAGGACTGGATGAGCAGTGTGAGGATGAAGTGCAAGCGCTGCTGTCACTGATGATGAATTCTCACTATCATGCTATGGGCACCATCCACATTTATGGGCTGTGCTAGGGGCATCGTTCACACTTCTCCGCACGGGCATCTGACTCTCAGGCATTTCTGGAGACACATGGTGGAGCAGGAATTATAGCACTTGCTTCACTGAGCTTTCAGGATTAATGCTTTGTGGCCATGGCTGGTGGAACATCTTGGAAAAAACTTGCAACCAGTGGCAGTCACATCCTCCTGGCACCATTAGCCTCCAGGGCTATGACTTTGACACTTTTCAGGTGTAAAGCCAGCTTTGCCTCTCCTTAAGGAAAATGGGCTCTTGGAGTTCAAACAGGGCTTGGCCGCTGGACTAGGAGGTGTGCGGGTGAAATGTGCCTGCACTCGAAAACCTTCTTTCTGAGAGACAAATTTGATCTCTCTCTTTGGTGTCAGAGTAAATTCCATCTGGTATGAGAGCGAGATCTGATGTGGTGCCGATGCTGCGATACAAGAGCAAACGGTCATCCACCAGGTGGCATCCCTGTCTGTGAGGCAGTTAGCCGAACAGGGCTAGTCGGTGGCTCCTGTGCCCCCCGGAGCTTTCTCCTCGTACAGAATCACAGCACCCGATGTCAGGGCAGGATCCCTGCGACCCCAGTGAACAACGACATCCACAAGGCGCTGTTCGCTACCGTGTGCCGAGAGCTTTCCGCCTTCTCTTCTCTTTTCTTTAGCAGCATCAGCGGAGCTTTTGGCAACTTCGCAGAGACAGAGACTGGCCTCCCATGGGGCATCATCTCCTCACTTGTTAATACGCACTGCCCTCTCGTGATGAAAGGTTTCCAGTGTTCTTGAGAAGATCCCTTGCTGTTTCCCCTCTTTATATTTTCTTGGGGTTTTTATGGTCCGGGGGCTATTTTCCTAGGGCAGAAAGAATGGGTTTTAAGATTAGGAGAATTACATTAAAGAAACTGAAGGCTTGATATTATTATCCAGGATTTGGTTTTCATAGAGTAAACATATTCCCAGATTGTCATCTAGTGATAGGACGAGGGGCAACGGGTGTAAACTGGAACACGGGAGGTTCCCCATCAATGTGAGAAGGAACTTCTTCCCAGTGAGGGTGACAGAGCACTGGAAGGGGCTGCCCAGGGAGGCTGTGGAGTCTCCTTCACTGTTTAAAGCCCACCTGGATGTGTTCCTGTGTGACTTGGTCTGGGTGATCCTGCTGTGTCAGGGCGATTGGACTACATGATCTTCCGAGGTCCCTTTCAATCCCTAATGATTCTCTGATTGTTCCACTGGACATGCAGGAATCAGATGGACACTTAGACAGCACTTACTCTAGTGATAAGTGTAGACTTGAAGTGGTGAGCACCGCCAGCATCGAAGTTAACTGCCATCCCACCCAGCTCATCGCCAGGGGTTCCCATACGGGATTTTAAGGTCAAACACGACATTTCTGGCTGTTTCAGGCTTCGGCTGTCAGATGCGAGGCTCCATCTGTGTTGTGCTGGTTTAGGGCTACCAAAAGGATCATGCACAGAAAAACCGAGAGGCAGGCAGAGTCCAACTTGAAGCGATTCCAAGGAAGATGCCGCTTCCTGCTCGTGTTTCGTGGGGTTTCGGTGTCAGTGTCCCGGGAGGTTTGACTCCGCCACCTCCTGGCAAGATTCACTCTCTGCCACAGCGCGGGGCACGTATCACCCTCAACCGGGGTCTTTTCCGAAGGTCTCCTGGAAATGTGGTCAAACGAAGTGTTTCGAAAAATGCTTTTTTCTTTGAAACAGTTTAAGCGGTTTTTGGTGAAGGAAGAAGATTACTGGTTGATGAAACAATAAACAGCTTTGAGATGTTTTGGGTGTGTGGAGTTCCTAATGAAAAGGCAGTGTTTCCTATAGAAAGTTGTAATTAAAATGACATTCATTTCATTTCCAAATGCTTCTGCAAGAATGCTCTTTCCAGTATGAGTTGATCTCTCCATTTCCCATCCAGGAGAGTGTGTAAGTATCACAGAACATCAGGGATTGGAAGGGACCTCGAAAGGTCAGCTAGTCCAATCCTCCTGACACAGCAGCATCACCTAGACCAAGTCACACAGGAACACACCCAGGTGGGTTTTAAATGTCTCCAGAGAAGGAGACTCCACAACCCCCCTGGGCAGCCTGTTCCAGTGCTCTGTCACCCTCACTGTGAAGAAGTTCCTTCTCATATTGATGGGGAACCTCCTCTGTTCCAGCTCACACCCATTGCCCCTTGTCCTATCACTAGATACCACTGAGCAGAGCCTGGCTCCATCCTTCTGGCACCCACCCTTCATGTATTTATAGACATTAATGAGGTCACCCCTCAGACTCCATTTCTCCAAGCTCAAGACCCAGTGCCCTCAGCCTTTCCTCATCAGGGAGATGTTCCTCTCCCTTCATCATCTTTGTGGCTCTGCACTGGACTCTCTCCAGCAGCTCTGTGTCCTTCTGGAACTGAGGGGCCCAGAACTGGACACAATATTCCAGATGTGCTCTCACAAGGGCACAGCAGAGGGGGAGAAGAACCTCTAGTAGTGTGATCCTGCTGTTGCAGGGGGATTGGACTAGATGATCTTTCGAGGTCCCTTCCAATCTGTAATGATTCTATGATTCCATGATCCTATCCAAGCCTTCCATTCAGCTCCTAGCAGAGGGTTTCACCCCTGGTATGTCTGATATTCAGGTCTCTCTCCTGGTGTCTTCTCTGCTTCACTCAATCACTGAGTGAAATGACAAATAACCAATTAACATGTGTAAACCTGCTAAAGAGATGAACTTCTGGAAACCTTCACCGAACCAGTTTCTTTTACCTCTTTATTGTAGGTTATTGCTACTCACATGCATTTTCTCTCAGAAATTAATTTGAGATTAATGTTAGGTGTTGCTTGTATTGAACGAGAGTGTGCTCGCTGGCAGCCAGCTGTGCCTGGCTCAGTAGACTTCCAAATTACTGCCATAAATTAACTGGATGGTAGGATGAGTTTTGTAGCTTGTGCAGTGAAGATGTTTCTCTAGGCCATTGCTGGCATGAGCCATGAAGCTCACAGAAAAGCACAATCTGTGAAAATAATTAAGAAATCAGGACTCAATTAATACTTAATTATGTATTTTAAAAAAGCCACTGCTGTTATTAATACAAACAGTATCATTAAGGTCTGGCAGGATCACACGGAGACCCATGTCCCCAGAAACACTCCCAGAACTGGGATTCCTAGGGAGCTCATAGTACAACCTGTTCATGCTCCTAAATTAGTCTGTCAAAGACAATTACTCAAAATTCAAAAAGCTTTTTCCTCTCAAAGTAGCAGCGTATGCAGAGTTCAGCTGATGCTTTTACTACTTGAATTCTACTGGATTTTTCTTCATGTGTTTTGCTGCCTTTAAAGGGGAAGCGCTGAGAGATAGAGCCTGCCTATATCAGAGATCCTGAAATGCCAGAAATCCACCTATTTTTGCCAGAATTTATTTAAAAAGAAGGGTGTTCCTTCAGTAAAAGTGCTGGTATTTAATTACAGAGGCTGCATTTGTTTGTGCATGTTTTATCCTCTGGAATCTATTTTACAAGTGCATTTGCAATAAACTTGCTGGGCTCTTCTGTGCCATCCTTCAGACACTGGTTACCCCCAATGCTGATGCAAAGCTGTGCACCACCCAGGAACTTTAATTTTTAAGGTGAACTGAAAATGCTTCTAAATAGTAGGAAACAGGATTTTCTACTAGGAGCTTTTAAAATACTAAGTATTAGCTTACTAAGTATTAGCTTACAACGTGTAGCTGGTTTTGCTACTGCTTCTCTTTCTTGTGCAATGCAAATTTAGAGGCACTTTGCATAGAGAGGGACCAGAACTGAGTTGATTTCATAGGGAAAAGTCATGGAGATGATTATTTCCCTTAGTGACTGGCACTGAAGGCAAGCACTGCTCCACGTTCTGTAGTCAGCCCCATCACCCGTCACAGAATCACAGTAGTTCCGTGTCCTTCTGGAACTGAGGGGCCCAGAACTGGACACAAGATTCCAGATGTGGTCTCACCAGGGCAGAGTAGAGGGGGAGGAGAACCCCTCTCGATCCGCTAACCACCCCCCTTGTGATCCACTCCAGGATGCTGTTGGCGCTGTTGGCCACAAGAGGGCGACACTGCTGGCTCCTGCTCATCCTGCTGGCCACCAGGACCCCCAGGTTCATAGGATCACAGGATGTTAGGGGTTGGAAGGGACCCAAAAGATCATCGAGTCCAACCCCCCTGCCGCAGCAGGACAAAACTATCTAACACAGATCACAGAGGAACGCATCCAGGTCCCTTTCTCTTACTCTGCTCTCCAACAGGCTAGCCCCCAGCCTATACTGGTGCCTGGGGTTGTTCTTGCCCAGGCTCTGCACTTGACCTTGTTATCGCTCATTCAATTTCTTCCCACCCAGCATCATCCTGCCCACCTTGCCACCATTGAGTCCCACTACTCTAGTGGGAAAACCATGGAAGCCTGGACTTTTCTTTTTGATTTTGCAGTGGTTATGAGTGCTGAAATGTCAGAAATGTTCTTGGAGTGAAAATCATGGATCCCAGCTCTCTGTGGCAGAGAAGCTGGACTGTGAACATCGATGGAGCAAGTGCAGGTTCCTACAGTGACGCAGATTCAAATAAATTACGTGACTGCAGCATGCTTTTGCTGATGGTTTTACACTCCATTATAACCTCATAACTTCATGTTCTTTGTCTGAGAGCTTTGTGGAGGTGCCAAACTTTGGAGCTGGCCTTCTCCTTCCCGAAGGTGCTGCATTCCCTCAGGCTTACCATTACTTTGGTGCTGGTTCTTTGGAGACAGCCTCATTGTCTCTGAATATCTCTGGTTGCTGCCATTCAAAGCCATTCAGGATGGAGTTAACCCCCCCCCAATGTGCCTATTTTTTGACCAGCAGAGAAGCACGATGGGAGACTCTTGGATAGAGTACAAAATCATAGCTGAGGCATTTGTTTCTTATTACATTTGCCCTTCCCAGAAACTCAAGTGGCAGCTTGCCATGAATTAGATCTGCTCAGTAATTCAGCCCCCTCATAATCAGAAGACAACTGTTGGATCCACGATGGATGATGGCCTCATGTCAAACAGTAATGTTAGGTCTCCCCAGTCTATCACCAGTCGTGGTCATCACTCTTGATGTTCTACTTACCTGTCTACTGCCACTGGCAAGCTGTGAGGAGCTTGCATTAAACTGGTGGTTAATTTCTTGGCTGTGGATTCTTCATCAGCTGAGTCCTGCAAAGAGGTACCATTTTGTCCCTCTTATGCAAGAGCTGACCAAAGGCAACTTAGAAGTGTTGGGTCAAAGTTTTCATCCACACCATAGAAAACACAATTCCATTGCAAATGTAAACAGAGAAGGTCAGCTCTGTAGTTTTGATGATGGACAGAGACTCTAGATGTCCTGAAAACAGCCCTGTTTGTGTGAGGTCTGTTTTCCAGGGCTTTTCAAGGTCCATGTCACCACAGTTGCAGCATTTCTTAAGTCAGGGTTCCCAGTCCTTGAGGAGAGATTTGACAAATAAGGAAGCAAGGAGGAACTGGCTCAGGTACGATGCAGGTCTTTGGTGTCTCCATCCTCCTGCTCGTGTTCCATGTCCTTTTTCATTTGGTTCCTTTAAGAAAAGAGAGTACAGGAAGCACAACCTACAAAGCTGGGAAGGGAAGGTGCACTGATGAATGCCATCTCAGGCACTTTATGAAGGGCCACTGGGATGGATTTTACTGCTAAAGGCCACAGGCTGTGGTGGCTGGATGCACAACACCCAGCTCCCATCAGCAGTGTCTTCCTCCTGGCTTTAGGTAGAGCCCCCTGAGACTGCTTGCTAGCAGCTTGTGTGATGCTTTTTGGTTCCCAACTCTGGTGGACCACATCCTCAAAAGCCAAGGGATTACCTTGGCTTGCCTGCCCCAAACTGGTCACTGGGTAACTACCTGATGAAGGTCAATTTTGGTCAATAGTGTGTAGCTGCTGTTTGAGTCACCCAAACCTGTTCCAAGGACTAATACATGAAGTTCCCAGTGGAAATCCCTCTGACTTATGCTTTTGTTTTAATATTAAAGCTTTCTGGAACTGCAGTGGAGTAGATGCCCCAAGATGACTCATTCATTTGGCCACTAGTCAAACTAGCTAGAAAAAATAATTCTAGCCTGCAAAAATTTTGAGGTTTCAACAGTTAAGTTAGTTTCGCTGATCATCAAAAGGCTCTTGAAGTTTGTCAGAAACTTTGAGGGGGGGGAAGAGAAGAGAAGGTGGTTGGTAAGACAGTGATTCATCACTCACCTGCCGAGGAGAATCAAGCTGGCTTGGTCCTGTGCATTGAGATTGTCTGCCTGTCTCTTCTTCTTTTAATCAGAAATGCCAACCTGAACCCCAAAACCTTTCTAACAGAAGCTTCAACTACAGACAGAGATTTCCTTGGAAAGTTTTTGTTTCAATGAAACAGCATTCTGTAGTGAAAAACCTTTAGTCAGAAGGTTTCCATCCAGCTCTTGTTTGGACCCCCTTTTCAAGCAGGATGGGACTGCAGGCAGTGAATCACAGACAATTAAGCAAACACTTTATTTTGCCTTTTGTTTTGTCCAAGATATGAACAACAGCTACATATGACAGTAATTATACATTTCTTGTGTTTGGCATCGTTCTGGATGACAAGCTTGCTTAGCTAAATTTTTTATATGTTTTTTAAACTCACTGCATCTGGAGCACTGCTGAGCAAGACTGGGGTTCACCTTCCCATCGCTGACTTTTAAGTGAAACAAACCAAATAAATATCGTCGTGAGCTCTCTGGGGCAAGAAAATGGAAGAAGCTGCTGTTAATGCAGGGTATGTGTGTGTGTGTCAGTGGAGGGGGCCTTCCTGAGCACGTTGCTTCATGCAGAGGGGTGTCACTCGTGCTGGTGCATCAGCTGCCTGGACATTTTGGTGTGCCGCTAGGCACTTGCCTGCCTCAGCAGAGTAGGGGGAGGAACGAGACCACATCTGAGTGTTGTGTCCAGTTCTGGGCCCCTCAGTTCCAGAAGGACACAGAGCTGCTGGAGAGAGTCCAGTGCAGAGCCACAAAGATGATGAAGGGAGTAGAACATCTCCCTGATGAGGAAAGGTTGAGGGAGCTGGGTCTCTTGAGCTTGGAGAAAAGGAGACTGAGGGGTGACCTCATTAATGGTTATAAATATGTGAAGAGTGGGTGTCAGGAGGATGGACCCAGGCTCTGCTCAGTGGCATCTAATGATAGGACAAGGGGCAGTGGGTGTGAGCTGGAACAGAGGAGGTTCCACATCAATATGAGAAGGAACTTCTTCACAGTGAGGGTGACAGAGCACTGGAAGGGGCTGCCCAGGAGGTTATGGAGTCTCTCTGGAGAGGTTTAAAACCTGCCTGGATGTGTTCCTGTGCCACTTGATCTAGATGGTCCTGCTGTGTCGGGGGATCAGACTAGATGATCTTTCGAGATCCCTTCCAATCCCCAATGACTCTATGATTAGGAGAAAGAAGATCCCAATAGTTATACCTACTGCCTTCTGATCAGCCCTGGGCAGATCCTCTTGCTGCGGTTTCCTCTTTGTCTTGGGAAATTCCCCTTTTGGAGGGATGCTGGGTGCAGACATTTTCAGCAAATGCTGTCAGCACAGCTCCTGCAGCGCTGCAGAAGGAAGGAAGGGGGCTGGGGGAGTGTGGTAGAGGCCCAGGGTACTTCTGGTTGAACAGTCACAGCACAGAGTTGCAGCATCAGCAGTGAGACCACTGCCAGCTACGGGGAAACGTTTCCATTTCCCACAAAAGGTCACAACACTTCAGAGCATCACTGACATGAGCACTGCTACAGACCAAATCAGCCCGATGTACAAGGGTAGTTTGGAATGATCTACAGTAAAGCCCACTCAGCTGGACCAGCACAAAGACCTAGAAGTCCATGGACATGCTCCTTGTACAGAGCAAAAGGGTAAGAACGTCCCTATTGAGGAGAAGGGCTGCAGGGTCAAAACCCCAGAGCTGCAGGTTAGGTATTGAAAGCCTGGAGCAGGCTGTCCAGTGGTTGAATCACTGCTCCTGGATGTGTTCAGAAGTTGTGTAGAAACGGTGCTTAAGGACATGGTTTAGCAGTGGGATTGGTGGAGTCACATTAATGGTTGGACTCAATGATCCTAACGATCTTCTATGGTTCTATGGTGCTGTGAGGCTTCTCTGTGCCACCAAGTGTGGGGAAGTACAGCCAAGTCTTGTGCAGACTGGCTGTGTTAGCTTCCTTTGAGGTCTGCAGGATTAGCATGGCTGGCACAAACACCCCGAAGCGACTCAGGCAGGTGCTGCACACTCTCTGGCCCTGCAGCAGCAGGACGACCTCAGTCCTCACCGTGTCCTGCTGTGGCGTTAAGCACACCCTGTTTCTGCAAGGAGGCTTTTCCAAAGAGATGACTCCACAGTAAATAACAGAGCTATCACCCAGAGTGCTGCGTGTGTCCCTGAAAACCACGGCGCAGGGTACGTTCCGCGTTGGAAAACCTTCTGCTGCTGCACGAGGCAGCTACCCAGATAATAGATCCTTGTGAGTATGTAGGACAAATAGCTGTATGAACCATCTGGGACTCACTCAGCAGCGGGGAAAAGACTGTTAGACTTGCAAGATCAGCAGGGGAGAGTGGCTGCTCATCACTCACTGGTGCTTTGTAGAGAAGACAAAGGCTTGAGTGTTGAAGCTATTAATAGTTTTCACCTAGCCCAAGCGCTGCAGAACGTACTCGCTGCCTCAGACCATGAATTCCAAGTGTCTTAAATATTTTTCCAGATTCCAGTTTCATAAGTGATTGAAGCTGATCCTGTTCTACATGCTCCCACATTTCTCATGTGCTGGCATTAGAGTCAGTGAAGTCCCTGGCTGAGCCACATCTGGGTGAGAACTAACCAGGTATAAAATGCAGCAAAGCTCCTTTTCAGCTGCTGCTTCCCTGACGTGGTTCAGCCCACAGCTGCAGGATACAGGAGGGCACAAGCAGATGGAGTCAGGTCTTTTGAGGTCAGCCTTCCCTTTGGTGGATTTGTGCTGACAGTGAGAGCTTAATCTCACTGTGCTGGATGCTTTCTTCACTTCAGCATTAAAATGGAATGAATGACCAGTTAAGAGCAGTGACCATTTTAATAAAATTCAGTATAAATCTAATTTGTGATTCCTTCTGCCTGGCTGCTACTTCCCCCCCCCATCCCCCCCCCAAAGATGATAAAGAACGATAAAAATGTTAATGATTTTATAATTGTAGAGGTGAGGTTTTGTATATTGTCCCCCTATGGTTACAGTTTTCTGCTAGAAACCCCTGTGTTAAAAGATGAGCAACTGAATGTCTGCCTGTCTGCCTGCCTAAAGTTACAGGTCCTGGATGGGGCTCTGGCCAGCCTGGGCTAGGGTGGGGTGTCCCTGCCCATGGTGGGGGTTTGGAACTGGATGATCAGGTGGTCCCTTCCAACCCTGAGTGACTCTGATTCTATAACTCCTCCAGTGAAGTGATCCTGCTGTGGCAGGGGGATTGGACTAGATGATCTTTTGGGGTCCCTTCCAGTCCCTAGTGATTCCACGATTACTGTTTGGAAACCCTTAATGTAACTTGGCTTCAGAAAACCAGGACTGAGATTAGACTCGAGATCAAGAAACTTGTGTGTGGGTGTGAGTATGGAGGAGTCTGCCTGAGCACTGGGTGTCCAGGCTGTCTTTCTGCTCTGGGGAGATGGACAGTCTGGTTTGGGTGCCTGCAGGTCACCTGAGGCACAATGATCTATCATGATGGGGCCAGTGACTGTGACAGAGGACCTTCAGTGTCTCTGCCCTCCTGGGTGGCATGTGGAGTCCAAGGCTTATACAGCAGAACTAGAAATCTGTATTCATGTGGCTGAATTTGCCAGCAGGAGTAGGGAGGCTATCGTCCCCCAGTATTCGGCACTGATGAGGCCATGTCTTGAGCACTGTGTCCACTTTTGGGCATCTCTATACAAGAGAGATGTGGAGGTGCTGGAGCAGCTGCAGAGGAGGGCAACTAGGCTGGTAAAGGGCCTGGAGAATAAATCTTGTGAGGAGAGACTGGAAGAGCTGGGGCTCTTTAGTTTGAAGAAGAGGAGGCAGAGAGGAGACCTCATCCCTCTCTACAACTACCTGAAGGGACGTTGTGGAGAGGTTGGTGCTGGTCTCTTCTCACAAGCACTTAGGGATAGAACAAGAGGGATGGGTTCAAGTTATAGCAGGGTAAGTTTAGACTTGACATTAGGAAGAATTCTTTCACAGAAAGGGTGGTCAGGCACTGGAATGGGCTTCCCAGGGAGGTGGTTGAGTCACCATCCCTGGATGTGTTTAAAGATGAGGTGCTGGGGGATCTAGTTTAGGGGTGAACATGTAAGGTAGGGTAGATGGTTGCACTCGATGATCCCAGGGGTCTTTTCCAACCAGAGTGATTCTGTGATTCTGCAAGTTTTTCCACTAGCCCGTGGCCACCTTGTTCATCCGGCTGCCAAACAGCAGCAGGCTCAGCTGCATTAGTACCCAAGGTTGTTCAAGAGGCTTTCAAGCAGCTAGGATGCCTGCAAGGGGCTAGTACGTGAGCCACTGGATTTCTAGGAAGCCTCACTCTATTCCTGGAGCGGCAGTGTGAGGGTGAGTGCTGGATGGGTGCCCAGGTGGTGCTGGATACCTGTGCTGAGGCAGCGGAGGGGACTCCCAGAGCCAGCTTTCCCTCCTCCACAAGCTTTGAGGAGAACACTGGACTGGATGTTGGCGTTGCAGCTCACATTCAGAGACCTCTCACGTTGCATCTGTGGTGTAAATCGCTCCTTGGTGCCTCACAATCAGTTTGTTAGGAAATGGCAATCAGTAGATGATGTTAATCACAGGGTAACTGTCAATGCACAAACGAGTTGCTGCTTTGCCAGGGTTGAAAATACCAGGCCTTGCTGGGCTCTGATTCTGCTGCACTACCCTCTAGGGTAATGCCCTGAGCTGAGGAACACCATTAGATTGAGTAATGATGTCCAATTAGAGATGTTACTGAACTCCCCTCCTAGCAGACTGTTGGCTGGGAAGGCTGGTCCCTGAGCCAAAGTATCCTCTTCCTGAAAAGGTCAGCACATATCCCCAGTGACCTGTAATTTTATCTTGACTGATTGCCCTTCCAAAAGTGTTTCAGCCTCTGGAAAAGCAGAACATCTGTCCTTGAAGAATTTCCTGAGAGTGCTGCCTTCTGGAAGCAGCACAGATGCACCAAAAGTAAGGCAAGTGCGCCGCTCGCTTCAGCACGTTGCCCTTTGCAAAGGATTGTGCCTCTTACTTGCCATCTTCATTTTGGAACGAGGTCATTCCCACTAAGGACTGTTTAGGTTACGCACTAAGAAAATCTTACTGGTTTCAGATTGACAAGTACACAGGAACAGAACTGATGCAGCGATGGAGAGCTACCTGCTGCACTCTGAGTGGCTCTTTCCAAGGCAGGCTAGTGCCACACACATTCAGGTCACCCTTGGCAGGAGCTGTAACTAGTGGTGCATGGTGTTGAAAAAATGGGTGAGGGAGAGCAGTGCAGGAGAAAGGGACCTGGGGGTCCTGGTGGCCAGCAGGATGGCCAGGAGCGAGCAGTGTCGCCCTCTTGTGGCCAAGAGAGCAAACTGCATCCTGGGGTGGATCAGAACAGGGGTGGTCAGCAGATCCAGACAGGTTCTTCTCCCCCTCTACTCTGCCCTGGTGAGACCACATCTGGAGTGTTGTGTCCAGTTCTGGGCCCATCAGTTCAAGAAGGAGCTGCTGGAGGGATTCTGCCAGGGTAGAGCAACAAAGATGATGGAGGAAGGGGAGCGCCTCCCTTATGAGGAGAGGCTGAGGGAGCTGGGTCTCTTGAGTTTGGAGGAGACTGAGGGGTGACCTCATTAATGTCTATAAATATGTGAAGGGTGGGTGTCAGGAGGATGAATCCAGGCTCTGCTCAGTGGCATCTCGTGATAGGACAAGGGGCGGTGGGTGTGAGCTGGAACAGAGGAGGTTCCACATCAGTATGAGAAGGAACTTCTTCAGGGTGAGGGTGACAGAGCACTGGAAGGGGCTGCCCAGGGGGGTTGTGGAGTCTCCTTCCTTGGAGACGTTTAAAACCCACCTGGATGTGTTCCTGTGTGACTTTTTCTAGGTGATCCTGCTGTGGCAGGGGGATTGGACTGGATGATCATTTGAGGTCCCTTCCAATCCCTAATGCTCTGTGATGCTGTGAGAGCTACCTGCTGCACTCTGAGCTGCTCTTTCCAAGGCAGGCTAGTGCCACACACATTCAGGTCACCCTTGGCAGGAGCCTTAGTGGTGCCTAGTGTTGGAAAAAGGGTGAGGGTTAGTTAGCAGAGATACACTTCTAGCAGGGAAGGCTAATGATCAGCCCACAAATTAATCAAAGCAGGTGTAAGTCAGCCATGAGCCAATAAACTGAGGTGACGAAAGCACCCAGGAGAGAAAGTGGCTGAGCAGAACTGATCAGCAGGTGGGATCTAACTGCACTTACAAGCCTGGGAAATGTCTAGCAAAGCAAAACCCAAAGCTACCCAAATCGCGTTAGCACAGTCTCTTGATGTCTTCTGCCCCCTGCAAAGCGCCTTAAAGGCCACTCATGGGATAATTTACACTTCAATACAAAAGAGAAACGTTGATCGTGTTTCTGCTCTTGACCACTTTTTTCAGCCCCTCTGCTAGTTTCGCTGAAGCAGGGGGAGGGAGGAGGTGTCATGCTGCCACACAGAACCTGAGCAGGTTCCCGGAGGTCCCGTGCAGCGTTGCTCCACACAGGAGCATCCTGCTCAAGCATCACCTCTCTGCTTGGCATCTGCGCCACAAGGGAGCACTTTTGCAGCTTCCTGTGGCAGCAGAGGAAGTGGGAAATCAGAAGTCACCCCAACCAAAGCTTTAGGGGAGCGGGATGACCTGTTTTGAACCAGATCAAATTATCACCTGCACTCACAAAGTTCCGCTCACAAAGGCAGACTTGAGTATGTAATTATTTACGTGGCTTGGGAGGTTCCAGCCAAGGCCAGGGGAGTGGGCATCAAGCACAGCGAGAGCTCTGCCTTGCCTCCCTCCACTCCTGCTGCTCGGGACTGTAATTGACAGCAATGAATCATGGTCACCTTTAATTACAGGGACGTTTCGGGGGGTAGCAGAATTAGCAATAATTCTCATACTGCAATTAAATCTTGAATCATTCATTCCCACTGTTGTTTATTTCTCATTCAACACACAGAGGGACTTTGATATTCAGGAGTCGTTTTTCCCCACAAACCCTTTTTTATCAACTTTCTTTGGCCTTTTTTGGCTATACTAGCCCTGACCTATACTAGACACACACACAGTTTGCTCAACAGGACCCAGACACATTATTCTATGCTGGGGGAATAAAGGTAGGGGAGGTTGTGGAGCCCAGGGAGGTTGTGGAGTCTCCTTCACTGGAGACATTAAAGACCTACCTGGATGTGTTCCTGTGTGACTTGGTCTATGTGATCCTGCTGTGGCAGGGGGATTGGACTGGATGATCTTCCGAGGTCCCTTCCAATCCCTAATGATTCTGTGAACCTATGAAATGTCCCAGTTTAATGGCTGTGGACTGACCACTACCTTGCACTTGTGTTTTTAGTGGTGAAGTTCCAATCCCTTAAGGTTCTATGATTTTGTGAAGTTGATCAGTAATGTAACAGATCACACAGGAGGCTGTGAGTACAGATTTTTGATCTCCCTTAATAAAGGGACACTGTCAATGTCATGTTTGCAGAATTAAAAAGGATGGGGTGTGTTGTTGCAGGTACTGTGGAAGTTAGTGCTGGAGCAGTGCTGGGGAACACAAAGACCTACCTGTGATGCTCTGTTTTAGGCCACCCTGTTGCTTCCCCTCATAGAATCATTTAAACCGCAAAAGAATCATAGACTTGTCAGGGATTGGAAGGGACCTCCAAAGATCACCTAGTCCAATCCCCCGACAGAGCAGGATCACCTAGACCAAGTCACACAGAACACATCCNTCTGCACCTCATGTTGGCATAACAGCTCCAACGCTGGAAGTGGATTAAATCCTCAGCTGTAGCACACAGGTCACTGACACGCAGGTGAGATGACAAGCAAACAGCCAGGAGAGCCTGGAGTCCCTCCTCCAGAATCTGTTCCCTTGAAGGCTGGTGGGGGAGACGCTGCAAGATGATGAGCTGAGAATCCTGTCTGGGAAGAACTGAACTGTGCTGAGCTAGGCATGACATTATTTCTCTGGTGAGGCACAAGAGGAATGAAGAGGGCTTGGTGTCTAACATTACCTTGGACTGACTTAGTCTCCAAAACTGGCTGAGTGCTTCTTGCTGCTCGTCACGCTCGGTGCTGTGTGGGGTTGTGTAGCCAGTCCGTGATGTCCCTCTCGCGGCTGGGTGACAAACATTTGTGAGAGGACAGCGAAGCATTTCATTTCAGGCATGAATTCCTAGACAAATGATCATACAGGCTAAAATTAGCAATGCTCACGGGGAGAAAAGAGCTGTGCAGGGACAGGTCAAATAGTTAGAATCATAGAATCATTAGGGATTGGAAGGAACCTCAAGAGATCATCCAGTCCAATCCCCCTGCCACAGCAGGATCACCCAGACCAAGTCACACAGTCAGTCTGGGTTAGAAGGGACCACTGGATCATCCAGCTCCAACGCCCCTACCATGGGCAGTAAGTACCACCACAAATTTACGTTTATTTGTTAAAAATAAATACTATTTTTTTTGGACACACAACCTCACTACCCTGAAACTTTCTATGTAAGAAGTGGTCAATACTTCTCTCTTTCCCATGGAAATGGCTTATGTTTTGTATAGCAGCAGCACTACTACTCCAGGTATTAAAGTATGGTGCTCACCCTGTAAGTACCTAAGATTTGGAATTCATAAAGAACATTTATTGTGTCTAAGATAACAGAACTACATTGTCTTGGAAACATCAGAGCTTTATGTTAGGCAGAGGGCTGCTGGTGGTTCCTGGAGGCACTCTGTCCCTCCAGGCTGGCTCTGTTATGGATGCTCCTATTACTTCCAGTGGAGTGGCAAGAAGATCATGCAACACGTCCCGAGGCCACTTGAGGGTCATTACTTCACAGCAGTGAAGCAGTGAAGTACTAATTTAGAGCTCACAAGTATTCCCAGATTAGACATACAACATTTTCAGCAGGATACAGTTGTTCTTCTAGATGCCCAGGTTATGCCCTTTGCTTTTAAATACCTCTGGCTGCATTTTCAGACAGCAACAAACTGTCTTCTTTGCACAACCCCAGAAACACAAATACACATCGTTGGACTAGATGGTCTTCCAAGCTCCCTTCCAATCCCTAACGTTCTGTGGTAGAATCATTAGGGATTGGAAGGGACCTGGAAAGATCATCCAGTCCAATCCCCCTGCCACAGCAGGATCACCTAGACCATGGAATCATAGAATCATTAGGGATCGGAAGGGACCTGGAAAGATCATCCAGTCCAATCCCCCTGCCACAGCAGGATCACCCAGACCAAGTCACACAGGAGCACATCCAGGCTGGTTTTAAACATCTCCAGAGAAGGAGATGATAACACACATTTTTCCTTTTGTAAATAGGATGATGCTGCAAATAGGATCCTAACCAGCCTCAGAGACCCTGGCAGATGGCCTGAAGCTAGGTACCAAACAATTTAGGCTTCAAAGCACACACAAAGCAGCTTGCACACTCAGTGCTGTGAGTGTGAATCCTGGCAGAACCAGTGCTCAGCAGCACCTTTGCAGGTGCTTGTGCAGAGGTGACAGGAGAGCAAGCTGGAGATTTTATTAATCAAGACATTCCCTCCTCGATGGATGTCTGAGCCCTATGGAAACAGTGCTGAGTTCATCCAGAGGGTCTGCTATTGCTGGGGGAAGTGCCTTGGCACCCACTGGTGTCTAAAGATGAAAACACTGTCCTGAGTTTGGAAATGTGTTTGTGTGCAGATTATCCTGCAGCAGCCCCGAGGAACCAGAGCTGCAGTATCTGCAACCCAACTCGTCTTGGCAACAGGCCTGGCAGATTTTTGTAGCTTGAGAGGACCATGTATTCAGATGTGTTATTTAAGAGTCAGTCTTCCCTAAGGACAGTGCTAACATTAACCTCTTGCCTGCAGACAACTCATCTTGCATCTGAATGCAGCCCCGATGCCCAGTGCTCGTTCTGACACACTCGCCTCCGAGCTCACCCCGGGAGCCTGCCTGTGTTACAGCACGCAGGCTTCTGTGTGACAGCCCTGCTCAGCAAGTGGCAAGCAAAAGATTCCCTGCTGAGGAAGAACTAGGCAAAGCTCACGTGAGAGAGGCAACTCTCTGCTTCAGCTGCATTTTTCCACCTCTTAGCCCCGATCTGGTCCAGCTGGATCGATCTTAGCACACGCCAGCACGCTTGTCTCTGGAAGCCTCAAATTCCACAGATGAAATCCAATACAAATTCTTTGGGCTCAGGCTGCAGTGGGCCAGCTGAAGTGGGGAATTACAGTCTGTGGCCACACACAGGAATAGGGTGGCAAAAGGAAAAGGAATCACAGAATCATTGGGGATTGGAAAGGACCTTGATCTAAAGATCTAACCTAAAGCTAAACCTGTGCCTCTGTGATACTGGGAACACGCAGCAGTGAGCCTAGAGCTCTTATTCCCTTGTAGATTTTTGAAAAATACCTTGTTGTGAGACTGTTAATTGCCAGCAAGGAAGAGTGAGATTATTCCACAGTGGAGGTAACAGCCAGCCTGACGAGGAAAACACATCTGAGTTAGAGACTGGGATGGGTGCAATACATTTTGCTTGAATTGTGTGGTCAAAAAGATTTCAGAACTCAGTTCCCAGCCATCAGATCTATCCAAGGTCACCGCCAAACCATGTCCCTCTGTACCAGATTTCCACGTCTTTCAAATCCCTCCAGGGACAGGGAATCCATCACTGCCTTGGGCAGCCTGTTCCAGGGCTTAACAACCCTCTTGCTGAAGAATCTCTTCCTAAAGTCCAAAGTAAACCTCCCCTGGTGCAGCTTGAGGCCATTCCCTCTTGTGATCTGGCAGAAGAGACCAACACCCACCTCGCCACAACCTCCTTTTGGGTAGTTGTAGAGAGCAAGAGGCTCTCCCCTGAGCATCCTACTTCTGGTTTACTCTGCCTTGGATAGACTGGATGATTTGATGTGCTCCCCTGGAACAGAAAGCCTTAAAAAAGGTCTGCCACAGAAAAGCTTTAAATGATTTCAAATGGAAATTCTTCTTTTGAAGAATTTCTATTAAATTCTTTATTCTGAAGAATTCTAAGAAGAACACACACACATATATATAAACATGTAATTTTATATATTTTTTGTCTTTTAAATGGACTCAGACTCATAGAATCATAGAAAGGGATTGGAAGGGACCTCAAAAGATCATCTAGTCCAATCCCCCTGCCACAGCAGGATCACAATAGTCACAAGTTAATGCTCCATTCATGTCTAACATATCACTGACCACTCTAGCTCTGAGCAGAACACTGTATTTTATATTCAGAATCAAGTATTTTGTGCTTGCTGCAGCTAAACAACTACTATAAAGGAAAAAAAATCAACTCAACCCATCGTTATTTTACTACATCCAAATTGTCATAGATTTTTCCAAGTTGTCTCTATGTGTTGAAAGTAAATTGTTTAATGCACAATTGAGCAGCAGCTGATTATAATGGTTTTTAAATAACTGAAGCCAACAGTAACTCAGCCAGGTATTTGACTTAATTATCGCATCATAACGAGAGGCTGGATTATGCCCTGGTAATTCTGAGATCACAAAATAATGCAGAAATAGCCAAAACCAACGTGCAGAGCCTTCCATCTGGCTGGTCTGAGGAGCCACAACAAATGGTTTAAAGCAAAGTTTCTTTTTCTTTCTTTCAATAAAGTATTTTTCACTTTTTTTAGAAAAAGGGAAATATTTTCAAAATGTCTTTGGTTTTGGGAATAAAACAATGCTTTTGTCAAAATGGCTTTTTCCCAGCAGTCAGATGCTGGCAGTCAGCCTGGTTTCCACTGCAGGTGCCCAGGAGGGCTTAAGCACCAGCTTGGCCAAAGGTCCTGGCTAGTGGGAACTGCAGATGCACAGCCCCATTACCCACCACAGAATGACAGAGCATTAGGGATTGGAAGGGACCTCGAAAGATCATCCAGTCCAATCCCCCCACCACAGCAGGGTCACCCAGACCAAGCTGCACAGGAACATGTCCAGGTGGGTTTTCACTCCATCAGTGCCTGTAACTGCCCCACAAAGCAGTGAAGTGCTTCGTCAGGCAGGAGGTGGCTACGTGGGGAAAGCCCAGTGATGCACAGTGGGCTGGTACTGCCCAGGCAGGTGCTGATGCACTACAGACTACTGTGTCCAGTCCTGGGCTCTTCAGTTCAACAAAGACACAGGCCTGCTGGAGAGAGTCCAGCACAGAGCTACGAAGATGATGGAGTAGAACAACTCCCTTATGAGAAGAGGCTGAGGGAGCTGGGTCTCTTCAGCTTGGAGAAAAGGAGACTGAGGGGTGACCTCATTAATGCTGATAAATATGTGAAGGGTGGGTGTCAGGAGGATGGAGCCAGGCTCTGCTCAGTGTCATCTAATGATAGGACAAGGGGAAATGGGTGCAAGATGGAACAGTGGAGGTTCCACATCAATATCACAAGGAACTTGTACTCAGTGAGGGTGATGGAGCACTAGAACAGGCTGCCCAGGGTTGTTGTGGAGTCTCCTTCTCTGGAGAAGTTTAAAACCCACCTGGACATGTTCCTGTGCAACTTGGTGTGGGTCATCCTACTGTGGCAGTGGGGTTGGACTGGATGATCTTTCAAGATCCATTCCAATCCCTAATGTTCTGATTCTACTTTAAAGATGTGGCCTTCAAAGCAGACCTCCAGAAAACGTGCCAGCAGACAAAACCCAGCAGGTCAGGTTTGCATGAACCATGTTTGCTGTTGGCACTGGTCTCGCTGTGATGGCCATGCTTGCATTACCATGAAAGCCCTAAAATTCACCAGACCTCAGCCTGTTGTCATGGCAAACATTAAAAGTAAGTCACGGGGAAGAGCAGCTTTGGCTCCAGCCCTGCTAACACACCCAAATCCCTCCTTCCAAAAGGGTTCTTGAGATGGCAGGCACTAGCTAGAGAGACTACTTTTCAAGATAAGGATCAAATCAGCCTGTGTTTAGTTCGGACAACATGAAACAGACCCAGAGCCTCCTCTTCCTATCTTTGGCCTTGCCTGAACCGCAGCTCATCAAAACCTAAACCCCAGGAACATGATCAACAGGGTGCACCAGTAACTGCCATCTACAGATGCACGTTCCTTCTCAGTACAAATGGCTTTTAAAGTGTTTTTGCTAGCTGTGAAAACACAGGCACTGAGCACACGGGGGTATTAAGCTGCTGAAGAGCACAGAACCACGGAGCGCAGATTTGATTTCACATTTCCGTCTCCAACACACCCACACTCCACATTTATAATGCTCCCTTCCACAGAGATTTCTCTGTCAGGAGCTGAAAGCTCTTCACAAGTTCTATCAACTTCATTTTCATCAATAATCCAATTCACTGAAAAGCAGTCTGTGTTTCAGAGATGCTGTTTTATCTTTTATTTCTTTAAATTACAGAGCCATAAAGCTAGTATCACAGAATCACAGGACATTAGGGACTGGAAGGGACCTGCAAAGACCATCTAGTCCAATCCCCCTGCCACAGCAGGATCACCTAGACCAGGTTGCACAGGAACATGTCCATGAGAGTTTTAAACATCTCCAGAGGCTCCAAAACTCCCCTGGGCAGCCCCTTCCAGTGCTCTGTCACCCTCACTGTCAAGAAGTTCCTTCTCATATTGATGTGGAACCTCCTCTGTTCCAGACTTGTAACCCTTCTAACTTGATAAACACTGGGCAAGTAAAGACTGTAGATGTCTATCACAGAGCTGTTTCTCATTCAGATGAGCTGTAGAATAACAGCCTGCCAATGCCATTTCTTCTCTAAAGGGACATGTGTCCAGCAAGATCATCTCAGCCCTGCTCTGGCAGGGGGGTTTGATCTTTCAAGGTCTCTTCCAAGCCCCTAACGTTCCATGATTCTCTCTGGTTCTGTGATCATTTTCTCTTTCTGCAGCAAGTCACTCTGTGAAAGTAGCTGCACAGAAGGTGAGGTGTCTGGCTCTTACCTCAAAGGTAGAAGAACTGTGCAAAGGTTGTCCATCATTACTGGAAACTCCACTTTTTGAGCTGTGGGAGATGTTGTTTTGCCAGTAGTCTGCCAAGACATCCTCCTGGCAGGATCTTCTGGTGGTGCTAACCCAGAGGTGAGGAGCAGGGCAGCAGCAGGTCATCCAGTACCTGCCTCTAAATACCACTGAGAGAAGGAGGCAGCACAGACAGCTGCTGTAATTGGACCATGAGAAATAAATTGATCCTGAAGGCAGTGGTGCCCACCAGCAGCCAGGAAAGGAGCTGGTGCTTAGCAGGCAGCACTTCCAGCCCCACAGCCAACTGTAGCCAGCCTGCATTCTTCTTCTACGCTGCAGGCAGCAATGAAAGACAACACAAAACACTTACATTCCCCTGCAAGTGAGGTGAGCGATTCCTTTCTCGGTGCAAGGAGAGGAGTAATGTGGCACCTGTGGCCATTCATGGCTGTGAGGGGCTAATTAACCTCAGTGACTAACTGCTTTGCTTTGCCGTGTTAGGCTGCTGTTTGCCACAGTCGATCAGCCAAGCACACACGATCCCTAAGGGCTGCTTAGAAACAGCCCTGTTTTTCTACACTCTGGAGGGGGATTGGACTCGATGATCTTTCGAGGTCCCTTCCAATCCCTAATGATTCTGTGAAGGGGAAGGAGACTTCCTGACACATCACCAAGGAGAAGGGTTTTCAAAGCTTTTCCTCTGCAGCACCACAAGCACCAGACCTCTCCATTTCCTTCCCAGCTGCATTAAATGGTCATTTCTTCTCAATTAGGGAGAAGATATCAGCTGGTGTAGTCTGTTCCCTGTGCAACGGGCTGAGAAACACCACGTTATTTATTCTGGATTAACGGGGTGAGACTGGAGAGAGATTCATTCCTTCTCAGTCTGCTCTGACAATGTCATTTGTTATGCGGTGGTTAATCCTACAAGCTAGAATTAAGCCAGGAAAATGCAGGTTATCAGAAGCTGCAAGTGAGCTGAGTGCCCAGGAAGGACTCAGAGCCCTGGAGCCCAATGGGTTGTGTGCCGGTCCTATGCGCACCACCAGTGAGCTACTGGACTGATAAGCCTGGGATGATGGGATGTGAGCTGTACCCCTTTATCTGGTGAGTGGGCAAGTATTATTCCCATATAATATTTTATTTTATAGGTCTTCCTGTGACTATTGCTGCCTTTAATGCCAGTTAGCAAAGCTGAGATCTAGCAGTTATGCCCTGAATTAAACGCCAGTCTAAACCTCCGTTAGCCCAAAGCAATTCATCAATGGGTGAAGTGGTAGATAAAGGTGCAGGAGACCTGGCTAATGTCTTGAGTCTTGCCCTCAGGCAGGCTCATCTTCATACCTGTCAGCCCATCTGTATCTTCTGCATCACTGTTAACGCTTTGGGGTCAGGGCCATCGCTGGGGAAGGGCTGTGCAGTACCTGGTACACCCCTCTCCTCCTCCCAGCTTGGCTGTACACACCTGTGTGCTTCCACCACGAGCGACCATAAAAGCAGTCTGTGATGTATTGAGGGTGCAGCAAAGGAGAGAGCCTGGCGAGTTGCTCTCTGAAAAAAAATTAATCTATTTTAAACTGTTACTCAATCTGTTCTAAATTGCAAAGTTGGTGCAGGGAGCCATGCTGGTGACTGAGAGCTGCTCTTCACATAACCTTGCTTCAGTGACTTAATAATTCATGTTTTGCTCAAAAACATTGAAGTAAAACAATATTGTATGTTTTAGAATCATAGAATGGGTTAGGTTGGAAAAGACCTCTAAAGGTCATCTAGTCCAACCCCCACTACAACAAGCAGGGATACCTCTAACTGGTTTTTGCATACTGCTTTCCCAGTTCACAGAACCACAGAACACTAGGGGTTGGAAGGGACCTCCAAAGATCATCCAGTCCAATCCCCCTGCCACAGCAGGATCACCTAGATCAAGTCACACAGGAACATATGCAGGTGGGTTTTAAACCTCTCCAGCGAAGGAGACTCCACAACCCAGCCCCTTCCAGTGCTCTGTCACCTTCACTGGGAAGAAGTTCCTTCTGATATTTATATGGAACCTCCTCTGTTCCAGCTCACACCCACTGCCCCTTGTCCCATCATTAGGTAGCACTGAGCAGAGCCTGGCTCCATCCTCCTGACAGCCACCCTTCACATATCTATCACCATTCATGAGGTCACCTCCCATGTTCCATTGGGATTTGCAAACACTGAAGTACAAAACCTTCCAAGAGATCTCAGAAGGAGCTAACACTGCAGCATCACAGGTGTTGTCTCGATGGCAAACCAGAGGCACCAGTCTTGTCCCAGGACCTGCAGGAAACTCGGTATGAAGCTGAACAGGGCACATAATTCTTCTCAGATCCCTACAATTTTCTGCCTTGCTTTGCAGCAGCAAATGACTTCTCTGACATATTGAGACTGCCATATAATACTTTGTTTTTCCAGATGACAGAGAGCTAATTCTCATTTAAACAAACGACTCTTCAGTCTCTATAAATTAGGAAGCAGGCGGCACTTCCTCCAGCTGCCATTCAGCACTGACACCCGTTGGAAATGGTACTGGCTGATTTGTGATGCTGTAATCCCTTCGGAGTATGGAAGTGGCTCCAGAGTCAGGCTTGATTAGAAATGCCCAGCTGACTGCCAGCCACACGTTTCAAACAGGCTTAGGCTGAACTGCTGATGGTGAATTGAACAGTTAAACACACAGATGACCCAACCTGCACTTGCAAAACTGAGCTGTGCAGCTCTAAACCCATTTTCTGGCCTGAAGAGTGCTGCTTGCCAAGTGCACAACCAGAAAAGCAGTTCCTCATGTGCTCTCAGAGCAGTGAGTGGCATCAATCCATGGGGCTCATCTGTCTTTCCAGGCTACTCTAAGCTTGGGGACGTCCTTGTGCCGGGAGAATGTTTTTAAACACCGTGGAACTTACAGCCATGAGCTCTTTTGCATCTCTAAAACTTAAAGCTGTTCCAAGGACAAAGCCATTCGTTCAAAAGCTGAGCCAGAGCCCCTGAAAGCCTCTCTACTGACTTGAAACTGGGCTTTAAACTGCATGGCTTGTTTTTCTACCCTTGCTTAGCCAGGCGGGCTAAGCCCAACCAGACAGAGGAAATAACAACGGAGGCATTTCCTGCAGTTCCCTCTCCAAACCTTATACATGATCTGGCTCTTCTTCTCAGAGGAGGAAACCTGAAGTGTGTTTTTAAGACTGATGCAGATGTAAACAGCAGAGAGATGAAGCAGATTCCTAGATTGGCCCGGGGACACTGAGGCCGATGCGTGTGATTTCTCTCCTGAGCTGAACTCTTCTCTCCCAGGTGCTCCCCAGCACAAATCCTGCCAGGTCACTTCCAGAAGTCTCTCTGTGCAGCTGATGTAAAGCCCTCTGGCCAGCCACTAAAGAATGCAGCCTTGCAGAAAAGCAAACCTATTACAAGCTGCTGCTCCATCCTGGCAGGCAGATAGACGAGATGTCCCTCTGCAGAGTTATAAAACTGATTGGATGTGTTTGGAAAGCTGGCGTCGGAGAACAGTGAAACACTCTGAAATCACACTGAGCAGAGCATGAGGGAGAGATGGAGACAGAAATATGAACACAGCAGAATGTGATTCAGAAATGTATGTTTATCCATTTCATTTGTGCAGAAATTACCCTTCCTCAGAGGGATCAACACAACTTTGCAGGGTGAGAAGCAGGAGAGATGGGCGCCTTGGGTCCCATGTGAAGTGTGGTCCTGTGCCATCCAGCAATGATGCTGAGCCAAGATCCTGCCTACATCTCATTCTGCCAGCATCTCTACTGTGCCTTTCTGCACAGTAGACCAACTAATTTCAAATAACTTTAAGCCAGAATCAGATGCCCACACATCCTTCAGCTGTGGCTCAACTGTCACTGGCTGTGCTTGTTGTTGACCAGGAAGGGCTACGAACCTAAGGTCTCACCAACTGTCTTGTGGTGATAAGGAATGGCTTTCTACAAGCAGCACAGCTCTTATAGCACAGGTCTTGGGTGGATCAGAACTGGAGTGGTTAGCAGATTGAGGGAGGTTCTTCTACCCCCTACTTTGCCCTGGTGAGACCACTTCTGGAATATTGTGACTAGTTCTGGGCCCCTCAGTTCACCAAAGACACAGAACTGCTGGAGAGAGTCCAGCTCAGAGCCACAAAGATGGTGAAGGGAGTGGAACATTGCTCTGATGAGGAAAGGCTGAGGGAGCTGAGTCTTTTTAGTTTGCAGAAAAGGAGACTGAGGGGTGACCTCATTAATGCTTATAAATACGAAAAGGGTGGGTGTCAGGAGGATGGAGCTGGGCTCTTCTCAGTATTGTCTAATGATAGGACAAGGGGTAGTGGGTGTAAGCTGGAACATAGGAGGTTCCACATCAACAGGAGAAGGAACTTGTACCCAGTGAGGGTGACAGAGCCCTGGCAGGGGCTGCCCAGGGGGGTTGTGGAGACTCCTTCTCTGGAGATTTTTAAAACCCACCTGGACGTGTTCCTGTGCAACATGTCCTAGGTGATCCTGCTGTGGCAGGGGGATCAGGCTAGATGATTTTCCAAGGTCCCTTCCAATCCCCAACGTTCTGTGATTCACTGGGAAAGGATTTTCTTCCATGCTGTAGGAGAAGGAGCACAATGCATTACTAATAATACTATCTGGCTCACAGTTAACTACTGGTTTATTATTAGCGTAGGTCTGGATCTCATTTCCATTTCAAGTTCCATTTTATTTTTCATTTGGCTACATCTGCAATATTAACATGGTCTCAGACACATCCACTGGAGGAAAAAAAGGCTGAGTGTGTGGGGAAGAATGGCAGGAGGGAAGAATGGAGGGGGGGGTTCACTCTTTAACCTTGGTCTAGGAGAATGTCAGTGCCCCGTTGACTTTACTCTCCACAGCAGTCTAATCTTGGTGAGCATCACTTATGGAAATCACCCCAGCTATCACACTGCCTACTCACACTCACTCATTTCTAGTCATCTCTCTGGAAGGTTGACATCTGAGTTGGCAGATATTTCAAAGAGCTGCTTTGGTTCAGCCCTCCACCTTAAAAAAAAGAAGTGTTGTATTTGTTTAATCACTCTTGGAAGTAGGAGGCAGGAGCAGGTTTTGCCTCTTTCAGGGTGTGCTCCATGTCTGACAGCAGTGGAGGCCTTGGGCTGAGTTATTCCAGGACGAGTCAGGCTGATCCAAAAGACCTTTCCATTGTGGAGGTGAAAGAGGCATTTTTAATCCATCCTGATGCTAGTTATGATTGCTGTATGAAACAACTAATCTCTTCTGACAGGGCTTCAAACAACATGCCACACAGCCCAGATCTTAGTCCAGCTGAAGCTGATGTATTTCTTCTCAGGCAAACAGGCTTCATTTCTCTTTTGATGAGGCTCCCCATATTTTCATCTCAAATCCCTTCTCAGAGGTGCAATTACTCAAAGCCTTGCTTTCCAAGTTCCTTAACTGAAATGAGCAACAGCTTTGCCAAGAGTGTTCTTCCTCTCGCTCCACATCAGGAGGGTCTCAACAAGCTGACACCAACCCAACATCCTCCCTCTCTGCTGAGCCGCTAGCAAAGTTTCCAGAGGCTTCTCATGGAAGGTGGCAGTTTTCCAGCACCAAAGGCATTCTGTTGGAAATATACATTATTTAAAACGTGGAAGCCACTCACCTTTGAGGACTTCAGGCCATCTTCCTCTCAGGCTGATATTTAGTGATGAACAAAGGTGAAGCCCAGCATTATCTGCCCCATATTTTGCAATTCAGGGCTACGCTCTGCTTTCGGTCTTGCTCAGGCTTGAAACATGGAGCTGAATGGACCATTTGCACGTGTCCCCAAACCATGACAGACAAGCATTGTCTTGATACTGCACATAGAGGCACTGCATCTCACAAAATTAAAGAGGGTGAGTGTATGTACTCAGATTTCCTGCAGCCTTGTTGCCTACTCCACCTACAGAGACATCACAACTTGGACCAGCCACTGGATGGAGAGGATCCCAGCTGCGGGACTGATCTTTCACACCTCCCCTTGCAAAGCAGAGGAGCTGATGCTGCTTTCTAATGCTCTTTCAATTTAGAACCCACTTAAATGTAAGGCATCACCTTGTGAGGACTCCTACACACGGACCCTCCTTCTCTGGAGACATTTAAAACCCACCGGGATATATGTTCCTGTGTGACTTGGTCTAAGTCATCCTGCTCTGGCAGGGGGATTGGACTGGATGATCTTTTGAGGTCTCTTCCAATCATTAATGGTCTGTGATTCTGTGACTGGAGTGAGCAGAGGTAGAACAAAGATGGGAGTTTTCCTTGTACTGTCCAATCCCCCCACCACAGCAGCATCACCTGGACCAAGTCACACAGGAACACATCCAGGAGGGTCTTCAATGTCTCCAGTGATGGAGACTCCACAACCCCCCTGGGCTGCCCCTTCCAGTGCTCTGTCACCCTCACTGGGAAGCAGTTCCTTCTCATATTGATGCGGAACCTTCTATGTTCCAGCTTACACCCATTGCCCCTCATCCAATCTCTAGATGACACTGAGAAGAGCCCAGCTCCATCCTCCTGACACCCACCCCTCAAATATTTATAGACTTTAATGAGGTCACCCCTCAGTCTCCTCTTTTCCAAGCTCAAGAGACCCAGCTCCCTCAGCCTCTCTTCACAAAGGGTGTATCTACCTTTGGTAGGCTGTGGGGGGTTTTATGTCACATTCTGTTGTTGAACTATATTATGTCAGATTCTCCTACGTAAGGGGAAAGCAGCCTTTAACAGAATCATAGAATCATTAAGGTGCTTTGAGGTCCCTTCCAATCCCTAATGATGCTATGATGCTGTGATGCTATGATGTGGTCCTCTCACCATCTTCCTGCCCGTGGGCATTTGGGAATTGCAGTAACAAGACTCACTGTGGAGCTAACCTGCTAAGTCCTTAAATGGTTCAGCTGTTCCAAAAATAGCAGCTTTCCAGAATAAGCCTCTGCCTGAGCATGACTGGCCACATCCAAGCCCTTCTAAGCTATTAGCACTGAGCCAATTATGTGCTGAAGGATGAGCATTAGCCACACAAGCCAGCACTCACACTCACATCGAGATGTTGAAGCTCTGTGGTCTCTAACTGATGAGTGGGAGTCTGAGAAGGATGTCAAAAGCTACCTTTGTTTTACTGTGAGTCACTATCAGTGTTGGCAAGCACAATAGAAGCAGAGGAACGTCTTGGGCACCAAATATTGTACTTCTTGCAGTAAAAGACCCTAATTATGCAGATTGAGAGATAATACTGCCTGTGCAGACTGGTGTCCTGACAATTTGATTGCTTTACTCTTAAGTGCTGTCTCTCAAGGCTTGGCGTGTCTGTGTATGTCTGACTTGGGTGATGTCTTTTCAGGGACAGTGTTTAATATTGCCAGTGATAGAATCGCACCATGGTCTTCATTTAGCTGTGGAAGAGGATAATAAAGTCATATACACCCATCCATTTGGAAGTGTCTACATGCTCAGAGGTACCTACTTCCCTTGAGTTAGGAGGGAGCAAAGAGCAGTGCTTGCTACAACAGAAAGAGCACAAGAGAGCAGGAGCTAGTCGTGGAAAGACTGGAGGCAGCTATATCATAGAATCATTAGGGTTTGGAAGGGACCCCAAAAGATCATCTAGTCCAATCCCCCTGCAACAGCAGGATCACTTCACTGGAGAAATTATGGAATCAGAATCACTCAGGGTTGGAAGGGACCACCTGACCATCCAGTTCCAACCCCCATCACCAGGCTGGGACACTCCACCCTAGACCAGGCTGGCCAGAGCCCCATCCAGCTTGGCCTTAATGAAGGAGACTCCACAACCTCTCTGGGCAGCCTGTTCCAGTGCTCTGTCACCCTCACCGTGAAGCACTTCCTTCTCAGATTGATGTGGAACCTCCTATGTTCCACCTTACAACCATTGCCCCTCATCCTACCACTAGATGACATTGAGAAGAGCCTGGCTCCATCCTCTAGTAAGAGGGACTGACTTCCCTAAAACACATGACACAGCAGAATAGAACCCCTTTTCTACAGCAGTGGTTTAGCCTGTGGTGTAACTGGATGCAAGGTGTCTGCACGGGCAAGCTGGAGGGACACTTACTGCCTGTGTCCCAGCTGTGTCCGATGCCATTCCTGCCGTGCACAGCTGCAGTTGCAAGACCTGGGCTCGTCAGCTGTCTCAGTGCCTAGGGTAAACTAAATCCACATAACCACAAACAGCATTTCCTCCAGATCTCTTCATTTTTCATTCCCTGTGAGCTGACCACCACTGACTGAGGCAGGAGTCTTGGACAACAGACTTCTTTTCGCTCCTTTGCCAACCCCACTCACTACTGAGGTCCTTCTGCCACCTACCCCAACCCAGTAGTCTCCCTCTGAATAGCCAGAGCTCATGCAAAAGCCCAAGTGATTCCGTGGGCATTTTGACTCCTGTCAGACGTCCCGAGTGGCTGATGGAGTAAGTTGAATGTGTAATAAATGCTTTGCTCACTAATGGAGGGTCTGATAAGTAATAAAGCACTGAACAGAAACCCTTTTCAGTAAGAGCATCAATATTTAAGGGCATCAATGTTGAATGCTGTCATTTTAATTTCATTGTGTGCGTTGATTTATTTCAGCGTGCGGGAACAAAATCAGAAACTAATTTAGCTAACGAGTTCATTTAAGCTTTTATTTTTAAAAAAATGTGTGAGAGGAGGTCTGATGCTTTAAAACTGCTCCTTTTCAAAGGAAGCAGAAGTTGCACTCAGAGTGTTTTGATCAAACCGTAGTCAGCTGTTAGGGGCATTTAGGGACACGGGGAAGAGTTGGGTTTGCTTGGGGTTGCTTATTTTAAAACTTTTTTCACATAAGCTACCAAGATTTGACATGAATGGATGGGTTGATTAAAATCCCCACGCTCTCTCTGCAGACACTGGTGCTGAGTTGCCAGTTTGGCGATAGTTGTTAATCCTCAGTTACATCTATTTTAAAAGTCAATTTTAAACATATGTTCAGCGCTGATATATTTCTCTGGCTTTCTTTTAGCACCCTCTGTAGTTAACAGTGTTTCAACCAATTTCCCTCTGGGATATCAGTTTTCATGCTTCTTGTCTTGGTTGGGAAATGAAAACTCCTCAGATGAACAGGCTGACATTCAGAACTCAAGCCCATGTGAGTGCAGGAGCTGGTCATGGAACGGCCTGAGGCAGCTGTATCATAGAATCATTAGGGATTGGAAGGGACCTTGAAAGATCATCCAGTCCAATCCCCCTGCCACAGCAGGATCCCTTAGACCAAGTCACACAGGAACACATCCAGGTGGGTTTTAAACATCTCGAGAGAAGGAGACTCCACAACCTCCCTGGGCAGCCCCTTCCAGTGCTCTGTCACCTCACTGGGAAGAAGTTCCTTCTCATACTGATGTAGAACCTCCCCTCTTCCAGCCCCTTGTCCAGTCACTAGGTGACACTGAGCAGAGCCTGGCTCCATCCTCCTGACACCTACCCCTCACGTATTTATAGACATTAACGAGGTCACCCCTCAGTCTCCTCTTCACCAAGCTCAAGAGACCCAGCTCCCTCACCCTTCTGCTCCTCAAGAACCAGTGCCTCCATGCAGCCTGCTGAGGAAGGAGAGCTGCAGACAGCCCAGAGCAGCTAAACACTTCGAGCCTCTTTCCTCTGGCAATTAACCCAGACAACAATAAGCAGAGCATTAAGCAAGTCCTTGAGTATAATTTCTGGATATCCTTAAAGATACTGAGATATCGAGACCACACTTCTATCTGAGCATTGCTTCAGCAATCTCTTGCCAAGGCAGCTCAGCACCCAGCCCAGCAGAGCCATGAACAACTGCTACCCAAAATAAACCTACCACTCATTTGCTGTGGGTGTTGTGTTTCCTACCACACCTCTTCAGTTTTACACTTTGACTGTGTTTAACCTAGCACAACAATTTTAGGCTGGTACTATCTTTTCTATTAGGTTTCTGTGTGTGTTATATTTTGCCCCAGCACTGTGCTCAGAAGAAGGGGATTGTTCTGGTGAGCTGTGGCTTCTCGGTGGGCATGTGATCAATAAGCTGCTTCTTCACACCAGGTGTATAGATGGTCTTTGGCTCTGTGTGTCAGCTGCTGCCTTCATGTGGAGTGGCCTTGGACTCTTCCAGGGGATTCTGGACGTCTGAAGTTTCTCAGCTGTCACAGATTGAGCAGGACCACCAGCATCCAGGGCTCCCATACCCTTGTTTGTCCACATTTCCTCTACTGGACCTGCTGTTTTCTGGTGACTGCTTCCCTGTCCACACCCACAGGTACCTACAGGTCCACAAGCCCCCACAGAAGAGGTTGGATGCTTTATGCTTCAGTACTTGCCCAGCTTACACAGCTGCTCAAAACTCCAAGGACTTCTAAAATGAAGTGAGACACGCTTTTATTTGAAAAACTCTTCTCATTATAACTCTTTTGCTAGAAGTGGAACATGTCCTGAGGTGGAATTTATAACATATTCATGATGGTATCTTTGCTTTTCCATCCTCTGGGGACTGAGACTCTGCCTACAATGGAAAGGAGGAGAGAAAAGATGAGCTCTTCTGCCACAGGAAACAAGGAAAAGAAATAGGATTTTTCCAGCCCCTTTGAGAAAACATATAGGATAAAAATTTACATGCAAGAGAGAATGTGTTGGGTATTTGCACAAAAGATTGTATCTGCTTCCCTTAGTCACTTGTAATAAATGTTAGCGAGCGCATCCTTGAGAGGGTACGTTTAAACCATCTTTTTTTCCATTTAGAGTTCTCTTTTCCTTTCAGTACCTCCAGTTTCTCAGTACCCTGGCAACCAGAGTCCTGGGAAGTTGTTCTCCGTGTAAACCAAGGGGGTTTCATTGCAGTGGCCAACTTAGCAGGTTATTACCTGTTTGTTGTTTTTGACCTCCCTTAGAGTGATTTCTCTGCCCTTGCCAGCTCCTCTAGCTTGCACTCCCAAGCTGCTCAGGCAGGGCAGGGCTGTGATCTCTGGCTGTTATCTCTGTTATCTACTCTTGAGCCCTCACTGCTCCATGAAAGAAACTTCTTCTGAACACCCAAGCTGTGTTTAGGAAACTGCCAACATACGTCGTTCCTGAAGGGCAGGTGGAACTGCAGAGCTGTGGAAACATCGACTAGTGAGCACTAGGAAGAGAAGAAGCTCATGCTGTCCTAAGGCTGTGATGAAGGACCTTCCCAGAACCAGTTAATCACCAGGTCTTCTGCTTTCCACTCTGCCTTCTTTGTCCTCTTGCACTGGTCCTTCTCAGAAGAGTCTGTGTCCAAGGCCATTTGGGGAAGCAAAGAAGGGATGGAAAAAGAGCATCCCCATCAGCCATCCTGGCTCCTAGATTTCCCTGGAGGCTTGTTCTTCCAAAACAAGGCAGGACTAGGGGTGCTGTATCACACAGGACTGATTATAAGAACAGAAATAGATGGTAATTCTCACAGATGGACAACTCTTGTGGTGGTGATGGCTACCATGGGTGTTCTTCCCCATTCAAATCCAGTCATATGAGAAAGAGATCCTCATGGTTAACAGACATGAGAAATGTATTTGTACCAGATTAATTGAGGAAATCATTAGTGGCTTGAGGTGACTCATACTGATGTCCAGCAACATTTGCCAGAACAGAGCAGCAGCATCTTCAAAAGCAGGGGGTTCAAAAAGACACTTGTTTTCACCAGGCAATTTCCCTCAAGCTTTTACGTCTGAATTTTTTAACTACCCCTCAGTCTTCTCATAAATAGTTGGAGAAAAGAATTTGAGGAACTATACATGTTTATGTAGAAATAGGGAGCACGTTACAGTGAGGAACAAGGAGGAGCAAAACTGTCTGGACTCTCCCAAAAGCTAGAACAGGACTATAAATTCCAGTGCACGTTGAGTGGCAACGAAAGAATTTACTGAGGTGACAAATGAGCAGTAGTAGGTGCTTGGGACATCTAGACACAGATTGATTTTGCAAAATTCTTGCCCATTTGCTTAAGAGTAAGAGAAAGACAATGTAAATATATATATATGGAGGAAAAAAGTACATTGAATGTAAAGAAATGTTGCCAAGAGGACTGGGAGTGCTCGGATGCTTACAGAGCTTCCCAGTCACGTCATGGCCTGGGCTGAAGTCTGTTCCTCATTTGCTTGGAGTTAAGTACATGGTTAAGTTCCTTGCCAAATGGAGGCCTGAGTAGTATCACAGAATCACAGAACATTAGGGATCAGAAGGGTCCTTGAAAGATCATCTACTCCAACCACCCTCAACTCAGTATCTGGTGGACATTAACAGCTGCTGGCTGTGTGGCACACGTTGCTGCACTCCTCTTCCTTCTGCCTCCTTGTAGCCACAGTGGTGGCTGCAGGGAGCTCTGTGTCTCCAAACCCACCAGCTGACCACAATAAATAGATGAATGTGGATCATTAGGTCGCTGAGTGTTTTTATTAATCCTCAGAAAGAATTCTGCCTCTCAGTTGGCATCGATAAGTAATCACCAGGCTCACCGATAGATGGGAGCTGGGTACAGCCACTGCAAAGCACGACAGGAGATGGGATTAGTAGAAGCTGTTATTTCCCTTGCAATAGTTTGCTCAGTATTTTATCACAATGAGAAGGTTTGTCACTCAGCAACAACAAGATGTAGTTAATTCCTGTTACTAGAGCGACGCAGACTGTAAATACCACGTGGCATCCACACGTTTCTAGACAACAAGCAGCTCGAGAGAGCGGAGCTGGACGGAACACTGCTTCTATCCCTGGTTGCACTAGCTTCACATCATGGGAGATGTTCTGCAGATGTGCTGGGCTAACATGATTATTTTCTAGAAGTGCAGACAGATTATAGGAGCAACCCCATGATGAAGCACTAGGCTTTTATTTCTTTTATGATTTCCATCTGAATTAATGGCTCTTTGGTCATACACTAGCTTCATCCCTTTGTTATAGGTCATGAGAGATATCGTTTGCTGGCAAGTGATCATCTTGATTTCCAGGTTTGTTGATACATTCATGTAGTCTCAAGGCAAGCACTATCGATCCTTTAGGTGGAAACTTGGTAGGATAATTTACATTTGCTTGTCAAAAGTGATCAACAGATGTTCACACACATGTGCACCTATACACTCAATCACAGAACATCAGGGATTGGAAGGGACCTCAAAAGATCATCTAGCCCACCCCCCCTGCCACAGCAGGATCAACTAGATCCAGTTGCACAGGAACATGTCCAGGTGGGTTTTAAATGTCTCCACAACCTCCTTGGGCAGCACCTACCAGTGCTCTGTCACCCTCACTGGGAAGAAGTTCCTTCTCATATTGATGTGGAACCTCCTTTGTTCCAGCTCACACACGTTGCCCCTTGTCCTATCATTAGATGCCACTGAGCAGAGCCTGGCTCCATCCTCCTGACACCCACCCTTCAAATATTTATAGACATTAATGAGGTCACCCCTCAGTCTCCTTTACTGCAAGCTGAAGAGACCCAGCTCCCTCAGCCTCTCCTCATCAGGGAGATGTTCCACTCCCGTCATCATCTTTGTGTCTCTGCGCTGGACAACATCCATCTATAGCTACAGCTGTGACGAAATCTCTCTTTGAATGTTCAGAAATGATTCTCTGCCCTCTACACTTTCTTTGCACAACCCCTCTTCCCCTTTCACATCACTCTGGCTGTAGCTTTACCAGTGAACTACAGACAACCAGAAGAAGACTTCATTTCTACTTTGGATGTGTCTGGTGCCCTCAAGTGAAACCACTGACTCATGCTGCTTCAAAAGCCTCTGGTGATTGTTAATTTGGGAAGCTGGATGTAGGAGAAAATACTTGTCTTTGCTGTCTTGGAGCAAGTTAAAATGAACATTTCTGGCCACATGATGGTCTTCTCGTAATGCAGTCCACTTATTGACTTTCTTCCTCTTGATTGGTCTGCAGCACGTTGTAGCCAAGTCACTTCCCTACACCTAATTTGTAGAACTAGAATAAAGCTGCTTGGTCTTACAGACCATGTCTGTCACAGCTCAGAGGTCAGGCTTGGGGAGAAGAGGGAAATTCAGCCTGCCCATTGCCATCAGGAGAATGGAGCCAGGCTCTTCTCAATGTCATCTGGTGATAGGACGAGGGGCAATGGGTGTGAACTGGCACAGAGGAGGTTCAATATCAAAATGAGAAGGAACTTCTTCTCAGTGAGGATGACAGAGCACTGGAAGGGGCTGCCCAGGGGGGTTGTGGAGTCTCCTTCTCTGGAGAGGTTTAAAACCCACCTGGATGTGTTCCTGTGTGACTTGATCTAGGTGATCCTGCTGTGGCAGGGGGATTGGACTGGATGATCCTTCGAGGTCCCTTCCAATCCCTAACAATTCCATGATTCTATGAGTCTGTGATTGTTGTGACCACAATGCAGGGCCAGACACATAGCTCCACTGAAACCCAGACAACTATCCTCAGCCCATCCATACAGTCTGTCAAGATATGAGAAAAAAGAGTTTAACCAGGAACAGCCAAGAATTATCCTTCATTCAAAGTTTTTGCCCACCATTTGCATGGAAGACTTGTCCCTGTGCTAAAATCAGTTTTCCCAAGTAAATCCTGTATCACCTCCTGCTTCCTGGTAGCAGAAGCATCTTTCCTTCTCCTACTCAGGCCAGTAGAGGTGGTAACTGAGAATTCCTCTTCTCAAACTAAAACATAGTATCCCATGTGCTATCTCATGAAAGTGTTAGAAAAAAAGTAAAATTAAATTTGAATTGGAAAAAAAACCCCATTAATTCATTTTTTTACTTCCCTTTCCTTTATTTCCCCCCAGGTTTTCCTTTATAGTGTTTCCTGAACTTCAGCAAGCTAGGCAGCTATGCACACGTGAATTGATGCTCTAAGCAGAGCTGATGGAAAGCATCATATTTTAGCTCTTTATTTTTGATGCAATTAATAGGAACCAGACACCAGGCTTGAATGATCCCTCCTGGATTTCATCATGAAGACAAGTATCTTAAACAGGGATGGGCTATTATATATTCCCTATGCATGGAGCAGAATGCCTAAAAATAGCTTCTAGCAGAAAAACACCAGCAGAAAACCCATTTCTTCCAGGCTATGTTTGCTGATTGAGTAACAATCTTATCTGTAGAGTAGCTAGCTGGAATAAAAAATACACATTCCATTAGCTGTGAAGTTAGATCAATAAAAATGAGCCTCTGTTCCCTCTGTCAGTGTATAAACACAGCAGCATGCAGCCTCCAAAATCTACATCTTCAATACTGAAGAAAGACATAAGAGTGCAGAGAGTGTCAGTAGAATAATCAACACGTTAGAGCAAAGCTGTTCATTCCAGTTCAATAATGTGTTTACTGGTTTTACTCAAATAATCGTCTGGTTTTGCTGTATTTCAGTTGTGGATGATTGTGTTTGACAGTTGGACAGAGTAGCTGTTCGAGATTCATTGCTGGTAGAAGGCACATCAACATTTCATTGAATCCTGGAAGCTTAGAACAGTTTTGTTTGGAAGGGATCTCAAAAATCATCTAGTTCCAGCCCCCATGCCATGGGCAGGGACACCTCCCACTAGACCAGGTTGCTCAAAGCCCTGTCCAGCCTGGTCTTCAATATATCTCATTGATGGAGCATCCACAACTTACCCGAGCAACCTGTTCGTGTCCCACCACCCTCACAGTGAGGAACTCCTTCCCTCTCTGAGTTGGCCTGCCAAGCACACATGTCTTGGTCTAGGTGATCCTGCTGTGGCAGGGGGATTGGACTGGATGATCTTTCAAGGTCCCTTCCAATTTCTAATGATTCTATGATCCTATGTGAGACTGACTGACCTCTAGTTCCCCAGGTTGTCTTTTTTTCTCTTTTCCAGTTAGTGGGAACCTTGCCAGACTGCCATCCTTTCTCAAATATGACGGAAAGTGGTTTGGCAACTTCATCTGCTAGTTGTCTCAGGACCTGCAGTTTGGTCCCATGAACCTTCAGGTTCTTTAGTTGACCTTGAACTTGATCTTCACTTACAGTGAGTGGATCTTCCTTCTCCCAGTCCCTACGTTTGCCTTCTGTAACTTTGGCAGTGTGGCTAGAGCCTTTTCCAAGGAAGACCGAGGTAAAGTTGTTGAGTACTTCAGCCTTCTGCATGTCTCTCATGACCAGGTCTCCTGTTTCCTTCCAGCAAGAGCCCACACCTTCCCTAGCCTTCCTGTAGAAGTTCCTGTAGAAGCTTTTCTTGTTACCCATGATGTCCCTGGCCAGATTTATTTCTATCTGGGCTTTAGTCTTCCTGACTCCTGACTGCTCAGCCAACGCCTCTCTGTTCCTCCCAATCTACCTGTCGTTGTTTCCACTCTCTGCAGACTTTCATTTCTGCATCTGTGTCCAGGAGACAGGAGAGGCAGAGAGTGGAACAGTGGAGATGAAGCAGGTTGCCAGTGCTTACCTTGTTTTCCCCCAAGAAATTCAGAGTTGTGTTTGCCTCCCCCTGACTGTTGGGGGAGAGATTATAAAATAAGTAACAGAACAAGTGGAACCACCCATGAAACAGCTGCAAAGACAGCAGAGATCTACTTGCCAAGGGCTATTTGGGAAACGCAAAAGAAAACCTTACGTTGCCCTGCCAAAGCTTGGCAAATGTTTTTGTGAGACTGAAGCCACCATAGCTCACCCCAGTCACATAATCACATCCTTCCCCTCACTTACTCTTATTACACAGTGGTATGGATTTGATTATTCTGTCAGCAAACACCCTACGTCCTTGGAATGGATGACGTGCTCGAATACGCGGAGAACGCCAAGAGGTTAAACATAATTCACATAAAGCTAATGAAAAAACCAAATTAATTTACATATTAATCACAGAGTTCTACTCTGTCAGAAGACAAGAGGGAAATTGATCTCTCACAAGTACAAACTGAGAAAGTAGGTTGAAAAGGGAACTGAGCTCAAAGACTGGATGTGGCGTGACTTTCAGCACACGCAGCCTGAATTTAAAGCTACCAGTCTGCTAGGAAGAAATCCATTAGCCACAGGGCATCAGACCTTGCTAGGTTCATGGGGATCCCATAGCTGCTCTGAAGAAACTCACACTGAGCAGGACAAAGAGCTGCTTATACACTGGTACCCATGAGAAATCCCATAAAACCTTAGCAAGATAGGCACACACTGGGGTAATTTGTACAATGAGAAGGTAAATCATAGAAGCATAGAATCATTAGGGATTGGAAGGGACCTTGAAAGATCATCCAGTCCAATCCCCTGCCAGAGCACGACCACCTAGACCAAGTCACACAGGCAGGTTTTAAACATCTCCAGAGAAGGAAACTCCACAACCACCCTGGGCAGCCCCTTCCAGTGCTCTGTCACCCTCACTGGGAAGAAGTTCCTTCTGATATTTTTATGGAACCTCCTGTGTTCCAGCTCACACCCATTACCCCTTATCATATCACTAGATGACATTGAGAAGAGCCTGGCTCCATCCTCCTGACACCCATCCATCACATATTTATAGACATTAATGAGGTCACCCCTCAGTCTCCTTTTCTCCAAGCTAAAGAGACCCAGCTCCCTCAGCTTCTCCTCATCCTTTCCTCAGGGTGAGAAGTTAAAGAGCAGCTCAGAAGTACCAGCTGATCTTGTTCCTGAAGTGAATGGTTACTGGATCTCTTATTAGAAAGGCTCTCAAAACAGTTGTCAGCCATTGGGTGTATGAACTCAACACACAGTTCTGGCAGCTGAACACAACAGTTGTGTGTCTGTGTGTGTGCACAGGTGCACACATCCACTGGAAAAAGGATGAGCTGAAATGAATGCCTCTGCTTCTGGAATTGAGACTCCCAGAGAGGCTAATTACAGCAAACCCTCGTTAGTGAGCAGGTCTAACACGTGGTAAACACGAGGATGTTGTTAACACACCAGTGCAAACTGCTGTGTGCAGTGCACACCTCCGCAGGTGACTTCGGTGTGATTGTAGAGAGATTCTGTCTGTCAGCATAATATTAGTGATGGCAGCATTTCAGGATGAAAAGAGGACTCCTTGATTTACAGAAACACCAATATGAGGGACCCTATGACTTGGTCTAGGTGATCCTGCTGCGGTAGGGGGGTTGGACTAGATGATCTTTTGAGGTTCCTTCCAAACCCTAATGATTCTAAGTTGTCCAGAGCATCTGCCCTCCATTGATTCCCCTAATGCCAAGTGTCTGGGCATCTACATTTTGAAATCTTAGCTGTTTCACCAGTCCCTACCCCTGAAAAGTCATTACTGTGGCATTAGATCATGTGCTCTTACTAGCCCATGACCCTCAACGGAGTGTTTGGCTGAAGTTTTCCATATGGGCTCAGTATCTCAGACTAGACATTCTCTTGCTGTGTAAGCTCTGCTGAGAGCAGTCTGGATGTTTCTGAGAGGGGTGGTTAAAGTAAGGGCTGTTTAAAGTGGGCTCATGCCCTGCAGGAGACTGTGAAATTGAGCAAGACGACACTTCCTCCCTACTTTTAAGAGTATCCATGTGATCTTAAGGTTTATTGTTTGTATATGGCTCTCTGCTACCTTTTCAGACAGAAGTATGTTTGCAGCCCGTTTTTGAAAGGAGAACAGCTAAACAAAGGAGAGCAACAGCCAGCCAAGAAAAACTGAGTCTGCTTTTGTTTTCCTTTTCTGAAGCAAGAGCTGCGTGGATCAGAGCTCCCAAGGCAAGGGCAGCCAGTGCACGGGGAAGCAGTGATGCTGGAAGAGACAAACCCTGCAACAAATCCAATCTCCTTAGTGTTAGTGTGTAGATCCACCGGTATAAGCGACACACAGAGCTAGGAAGCAGAGCTTTCACCTGACACTAAATGACATAACAGTCATTGTTTACCCATCTCAGAGACTTGAGAGCCCAGAGAGTTGGCCTTTTCCTGTGAATGCCAACCACTCGTGGCCACGACCTACGCTACACACGATACTCATTTCAATTCCGAGCAGACCTTTGAGGTGCATCTAGCAGTGCCCCAGGCCCAGTCATAGCAACCAAGCAACGTCTGAAAAACCCTTGAAAACCCAGTCCTGATGCCTCCTCCTTTCCTGCTACTGCTTCACGTGATCAGAGAACAAGGAAGGAGAGAAGGCAGGCTAGGAGGCTGGGACCCAACATGTAGTGCAGGTGGGTGTCGCAAGGTGGACAGACGTCGGCGCACACCGACGTGGGTTAGAAAATAGCATCTGCTTCTCTGTTTGCCTGCAGAATGCATCAGTGTCTACACACAGTGGCAGAGGTCAAAGAAGACTACTCCAGATCTACGCTGTGATGGGATGCACTTTGCAGGAAGGGACTAAATTAAGGACCTCTGGATTTATTAAGGACTCTCAGGCTGAAGAATGTCAGACTCTCAGGTTTTCTCTTGAATCCTTCTGTGATTTGGACCTATAACACAAGAGAGGCCAAAGTACTTCATATTGAGAGGAGCTGTTGCTTCAGGCTCTGCTGTCATAGAGAACTGTGGGCCAGCATGTGCCTTATTTAGTCAAATTAGATCTGTCTGGTGCTGCATAAGATCCCATTGAAACAGTTTATTCAGTGTAAGCCAGATCAGTAGCTCTGGCTAAATGTGCCTAAGAAGATACCAGTGCAAAAGAACAACGTCCACCAACCCCAGAGGCTACACCCAGGGCTGCGTGTTTCATCACATCACAGAATCACAGAATCATCAGGGATTGGAAAGGACCCCGAAAGATCATCCAGTCCAATCCCCCTGCCAGAGCAGGCTCACCTCACTGGAGAAGCCTTGGAATCAGAATCACTCAGGGTTGGAAGGAACCATCATCCAGTTCCAACCCCCCCAGCACAGGCAGGGCCACCCCACCCTAGATCAGACTGGCCAGAGCCGCATCCAGCCCGGCCTTAAACACCTCCAGGGATGGGGCCCCAACAACCTCCCTGGGCAACCCATTCCAGGCTCTCACCACTCTCACGGTGCTTAGAAAAGTTTCAAAGAGTGATCCTAAAATATCCTCCACTTCCTGAGGCAATATGAAGTCAGAGGACCACATCTTGCAAGGCTTCACTGCATCTGAGGCATCTGGAAGAGCCCAGTGCTATTCTGAAACGCTGGACACACTGCTGCAGGTACAGAAATAACTGCATTTCACTGCAGCTTCCCCATCTAACTTGCTGTGGCGTTGGAGCTCCAATAAGATTTTACACTGCTCCCAAATTAAGTTAGCAACTGGAGCAATTAAAAAGGCATTTAAAAATGCTTCCTAAACCTATTGTTCCAGTGTCTCTGAAGATCAGAGCGTAGACACGGGGAAGTGTTATGGATGAACACAGGAAACGTTCTGTCTTCTGCAATGTAGACAAAAGAGTGTGCTCAGATACTGGCACAGCCTAGCAAGGCATGGGGGCTCTCTGCTAGTGCCCTCAAGATCTTGTCTGAGTGGACTGTGTGCCCACTTCAGCACCAAGTGGGCTGAGGGTCCAGCTTTCCAGAAGTTAACTTGATTTCCACCCCTTTCCAAGCCTAAGCACTGCAAACTGGTTCTTCTATCCATGTAGCTGGCCAGTGAAAGCCCATGGCACGTCTATCACGTCTCAAAGCCTCCCTAAAGAATGGGGAGGTTGTCCCAAAGCTAGCAAATTCCATGGTGTTTGTGTCACTCTGGGTGGCTCTATAGGATCAAGTTGCCCAGCACTGGTGACACGGGCTGGCGTCGAGCCTGGCAGCGTTGGTAGTGAGAAGGCAAGGCTTGTCTCTTGGAAGAGCTGGAGAAGAAAGCAGTTACTTGGATCCACAGCTCATCCTGTATCTTTTTATGACCAGTCTGAGACCAAACAAGTATTTGAGACACAGCATTTGGCATGTAGAGACCTCAGCCAGGGTCAGCCAAGGCAGGTTCTGTTTCTGGGAGTGGGAAAGCCTTACCCTGCCTCTCCAAAGACTTCTCTGCAGCTGTCACTCATGGTGGAGGGAAGGAGACAAGTTGTGCCAGGCAACACATACTTGTTGAATAGTTTCTGTCCTGTCAACAGCTGGTGGGTTGTGTTCGCGGTCAATAGGCTGACAGAGCTGGTCTATTTTGGGTCTGCATTTGCCCCTAGTCTGACTCTGGTGGATACTCAGTCAGAGGCTCAGTTCTGCCCACAAGTCTTTGAGACTCAAGAGAAACCACCTAAGAAATGGAGCAAGTAGTCAAATAGAATCATTGAGGACTGGAAGGGACCTCGAAAGATCATCTAGTCCAATCCCCCTGCAACAGCAGGATCACCTAGAATAACCCTCCCTCAAATGCAACCACCCTGGGCTTGTCCAGGGTCACCCATCTCTGAGCCCTGTCTGGTCCTGATGTCAGTCTTCTAAATCCTACCTCAGAGAACAAAACAGAAACAAAGGTTTGACTGAACTTGCCCTTTCCCTGGTCTGCAGGTGAAGGCTGCTCCCTTCCTATGTTTGCAGCTGGCAATAAGGACACTGAGCAAACACAGAAGAGATGTGGATGGAGGAGCACTGCAGCACATCCTGCAGTATAAAACAAGAAGATTTCTATTAAGAGCAGTTTGCCCACAGGAGAAGAAGTATGATAACTCTTCCTCCAGCCTCCCACAGTCATGTAAGGAAGTTACCTTCCCAAGAACAAGAGGTGTTCCTATTTTGGGCACCCAGACACACAGCAGACGGAAGAGACGTGCTCCACTACTGAGCCATCTGCTGCCACTCTATGGGAAAGCAGGGCTGGTGCTGTCCTGCACAAACAAGAACCGTCCTGGCATTTCTGAAGAAGACAAAGCACCTTCCTGAGTTAACTTGTTTACCTGGCAACCTTGTCTATCTGAAGTCTGCTCTTCTCCCTTCATCTGTGCGTGTCACAAACTCGTGCATCTCCAGTAAGACCTGGCACCAGCACAGCTGAAGTGGCTTTGTCTTGCTCAATGGATCTGAACAACACTTTTCCTCAAACTAGGGTTGTCTGAAGACATCTGGGCCCTCGTTGCAATTGTGCTTCTTTGCTAAACAAGGAGTTCTGCTCTGCAGTCCTCTGTAGGAAGCTGGAAGCTTTTCACCTGGGGCAGGAACCCTTCAGATCCTGTGATGGCTCAGTCTACACAATGTCACCTCTGCATTGCACAGGGCATAAGGGAGGCTGTGGGACATCATGTTTCGTATCTGCTTTCTATTCCTGAGCCTCGTAGCTTTCTCCCTGACCCACACATCTTGGAGGGGGATGCAGCTATGGCAGTGAAAGTGCAGCAAGCAAGCTCCTGCCCCCAAAGATAAAGAGAGACACGCAGGTGAGGGGCTTAGGAAGATTAGAAAGCAGCTGGTGTCTTTGTTCTGTGCAACCTTCTCCAGTCTCCCTTTCACTTGAACAGCTTAGAGCCAGCTTGTTTGTTGCTTCACAATTTTCCTGGCTATCAGCACCAAAGAGCATAGAACACCAGCCCAGGCTGTGCTCTGCCAGGACTTCTGCAGAAGCACACTACAGGTGGGACTAGTAGAACTGCAGGTGGACCCACCATTGAGATTTCTAGTCCACTGCTGTGTGACAAGTCACAGAAAACAGTATCTGATTACACTACAGAGACAGTGAGACAATCCTGTGGTCCCCAGGGGCCAGATTTGCTGCCAGGTCCAGGCATCCCTCTTGCCAGGAGCCCTGCCAGGCAGAGATGCTGCAGAAGCCAACAGCTGCAGCCCCACACCAGCCAGCTCGGAGGTTGTTTGAGGAGCTAGAAATGGGGCTGCCCTATTTTGGTAGCTGAGAAGTTCAGCTGCTGCCTTTTGCTGGGAGGTGGTGTAGGATCGACCTGCAGGAGCTGTCCTCCTGGCAGAATCCCACCCCGGGGAAGAAGGCAGAGAAGCAGTGCTCCCCGTGTCCTCCATGCAAGGCAGCGGCGTGGCCAGGCAGCCAGCCACTCCTCGTCTGTTGCTAAGGGAACACGGAGAGATGAGCTATAATTACACCAATAAAAGCGTGAGAGACAGCCAGGGCCAGAGGGATGCGGAGTGGGCTTTCCTGATGGCTCCTTCTCTACTTCTACTTCACTTCTTGGTTTGTGAGACACCGACAGAAGGCATCCGAAGCATTTCACCCTGGCTAAGAAGCATTCCTGCCTAAGCTGGAAACTAGTGTTGTCCAGGGGGGCTCTTTCCAACAGTTTTCCCAGTGGCAGTTACCAGACAAAGGGAGAGATTTTAGGTTTCCCTTCCTTGGGAAAGGAATGGAAGTTGCTTGTGCATTTGTTATCTGCAGAGATAAGAGCAAGGAACGCGATAGGGCACCCTGGGCTGGTACAGTGATCAAACAGAGCAGCAGCTGGATACCTGAGACAAGTAAACACTTCTGAACAGGGCAGCTTCTGACCATTTGAGTCAATACTCCAAGGAAAAGGACAGCTGAACGGCGACAGAGGGAGCAAACACTTCCAGCCTCTCTGAAACAACACTCCCTAAGCTCTTCTTTACATCCCACCAGTCAAAGGCTCGGAACCACTGCATGGCAGACTGTGGGTTCTCCTGCTCAGGAAATGATGATGACTCTAGGAGAGCAAAACAGTTTTGTTTCCAAAGTCAGTTCAATCTGATGGTTGGGTGTTCTAGCCTGCTAGAACGTGTTCATCAGTGTGTGCCTCAGCCAGCAGAGACAGGGCACCGCTTGTCTGTGAGCTCAGCAGAGTGACCGTGTCACAAGAAAACAGGTGCTTATCACCAGCGATGCCCTAAGAAAGGGTTTTGCTCCTTGTTTACAGGGAAGTTCAAGCATTTGTTCTTGTACATTTGTGCATTGTGATACTGTTTTCTAACTCCCTTCCAGCAAAAGAGAGGTGATGAGAAGGGGCTGCACCTACCAATCTGCACCCCAGTGCTCTGAATGCAGCTGTAATAACTCTGTGTGTGGCACTGAGTTCTGGCAGGCAGATCTTACTCAGGATCAGTCCATCTCCCCAGATCCAGTGACATCAAAGCGTGAAGCTCCACTGGGGCGAGGTGGATCCTGTCACACTGCGTGCAAGTGCATCTTGACACACACACACACAGGCGTGAGCTGCTAATTATTTCCAGACCTCAAAGACCCAGCCCATGGGCTTTTGGCATGACTAACCGTCCTTGTCCACCCACTTCCTACCCCTGAAGCACATTCATTCCAGAAGTCTGTCTGCCAACAACTGTGTGTGATGCTTGCTAATTTGCTGTAAGCCAGAGCTTGAACCCCTCCCGACCCACGCTGACGCACGTGCTGGAGACCCGCAGATGGAGGAGGTGGCGTTTGCTGCGCGCTCGACTGCATCACGGCTCCCATTTTGAGGCAGTCCAGCCCCCACAGCTTTCCTTGTGTTGGACAATGCTGCTCTTGTTCCAGACAAAGGAAATGCTCAATAGGCAGTGGGAAGACAAATTTAAGGCCAACCTCTGGGTGTACGTTGGGTGTTTACACACCGCACTGGAGTTTGTTTATCTACACACACAATACACACCCCATCGTTCACGAAGCACCACATCTGTCTGGCGAGACACCCCTAATCTTTGGGACCAAGCATGATTTTCTCAGCTTTCCTCCTCAGTCACAAAGAAAATGGATAACTACTCTTGCAAGAAGGAAAGAGCCTTTCTTAAATCTTTTTTTTGCTGGAACTGCCTAGAGATTAACTTAAGTCAAAGGCTGGCAACAGAGATCACTCCTTTTGAAGCTGTGGTGTCTTCTTCTTCTTTTGCTGTATTTACCTGCAGGTTTTCAGACAAACTCCATGTTGATAGAGCAGTATGGGTATGAAATGCCAGGTAAATAGTGCAGGAAGACAGAGAGAGGAATTTGCACTAGAAGACCAGCTTTCCTTTGCAGTGCTGGAGCATCTGCCACAACTACAGAGAGAGTCCAATTTAAAACACAGGAATTTATCCCATGTTCTGGACTCAGGGGTTAATTATTGTCCTTGCAAGTGTGAATGGGAATCATCATCTTTTCCAGTCATTCCCAAATGACTGTAACTGAGTGTGCCTCAGGAGGAGGCAGGTTTTCATGTGTTACCTGACCTGGTAACATATCCAGGTGGGTTTTAAATGTCTCCAGAGAAGGAGGTGAGTGGGAACTTGGGGAAAACTCATTCCATGTTTAGCTCTTGACTCAGTGCCAGACCTTAGAGGAGTCACTTGACCTTCACAGAGACTGTTCAACCTCAGGATAAAATGGGAAGAGAAAACTAAGAGAAAACTGGAGTCTCCTTCTCTGGAGATATTTAAAACCCACCTGGAGGTGTTCCTGTGTGACTTGGTCTAGATGATCCTGCTGTGTCAGGGAGATTTGACTGGATGATCTTTTGAGGTCCCTTCCAATCCCTAATCATTCCGTGAAAACCACAGAACACTGCCCTTGCTGAAAACCTGGAAACCATCCTTTCTGGATGAGGAAGAGCTGTGTACTTCTGTCAAAAGACAGGGAGGGTCTATGGGTGCATCTGACTGCTGCCATCTAAATTCGTCATTAAGCTCTTGGTTTGTGGTCACTAGATATAAAATGGTTTGTTTGTTTATAGAGAGGAAAAGAAGTGTGCTAACTGCAAATGAAAGTCCCCCTGCTCCTAAGAGTATTTTTTCAGTGTCCTGTCTGGGCACTGAACACACACGGCAGCATCTTTATCTCATCCCCAAGGAAAATGAGGAGAAAGAGAAGAAACCCACAACTGAGTTGTTGGCGTTATAGCGGCTGCCGTAATTGCATTTAAATGCAACGCATTTCTGCTGATTAGTTTGCATGCAACTGAAACAAGAGGGTAAATAAACACTTATCAGGGGCTTTATTTTGCCTTGCAGTAATTGCTGCTCATCAGAACTATTGTTGTGGAGGTACACACCGGCTGAATTGCTTTTCCTTACACTGAAGGAATAGGGAAGTGTAATTTATTTCGGTACAAGCCCCTCTAAAGATAGTATGAGCTGAAATTTTCGGTCAGGAGCCAAGTGAATTCAAACACATTTAGGCACTACAGCAGCCCCCTCCCACATTTAAGCTGCTATTCCCATGTGCCTGTCACTAAAATTAGCAGCAGATCTTCAGACCGACGGGAGGGCTCCTGATCCTGACTCCTGGGCTTTGCTCCCGTACGCTCCCAATGCGGCAGAGCGCTGCGGACAAGCAAGCGTGCAGGGAGGGCTGGAGAGGGCAAACTGGGCTTGGAGGTTCATCTCTCCCCACGCCACGGGAAGCTGTGCCTTAACCTTTCGGTGTCTTGTCTTCAGACCAGCTGTCCGCAAAGCCATCCGGCTTCTCACGGAAGCACCGACTGACGCCAGCCTCCGGTGAACACCAGCACCGAGTTCTCCCGCTTGTGCCCTGTCTCTCACAGCAGCAAAGCAGGGTAGAGAAACATCTGGTTGGGGTGAGAAGGGACAAAAGTGCTCATAAACGGCCACGTAAAGCAACACGGGGGCTGCTTTAGTCACCCTCACCAGCCCAGTTTTATGAGCAAGGCGAAGCCTGTGTGCGGAGCTGGCTCGCGTATCTCTGCAGGGCTTCGAGCCATGAGCCCGACAGATCATTTCAGAGAGCAACAGCCGATTTTATCTACAAATATTTGCCAAGGTTTTTACTACTAATTTAAAAATCTTTCCTGCATGACTGCATGAGTTTATCAGGAGTCCCTGAAGCCACAGATCCTGGAACTCGATCAACGGAGCTGCAAAGAAATTACTTGGAGAGAGCCAGCAGGTTTGCTTGGGAAAAAAACCCTGCAAACAGGGACAGGTCTTTTGCTGCCCCTCGTCCTCACAATGAGTATTTTTACTCCTAAGCTAAAATCCCAAGCATCTCTAGCTTATGTAGACATCTCTGCTCCCTTTGCCATCAATCTGCAGACACCAGAGAGCATCTAAAACACAGTTCGGGTGGTAGTTTCCCAGCCCATAAAGCACCTCCCGGGCATGACCGCAGTCACACTCGGCAGCTCTTTGGTGTTTTATAGGGAAACAGGGTTCACAAGCCTCTGCTGCACAAAGGCCAGTGGAGACAGAATTCGTGATGGAAAAGCCACGGAGGAGGAAACTTGAAAGCAGCAGCAAAACGTGACCAGTCACCACTGCAACAGTGGGGAAGTGAAAAGGGAAGAACTTCGGCACAGGATGCACTGTTCGGAAAGGTTTAGTTTATAGCACAGCACATCCATCCTTCAACGGTCACGAGCACCACCCCTTCCTTTTTGTTGATGGGAGGGAGAGGAAACGCACAGAGAACAGGAGCAATTTATTCCAGTCACAAGGTTGAGGACCAAACGTTCCAAATGATAAAATCCTTGGAGAGAAGACATCTCTAGCAGGGTCTAACTCTCAGGGAAGCATTTGCATCTTGAAAGCAAGGGTAGACATGGTGCTTCATGAGATGGATTGGTGGTTAGGGGTTATAGGGCAGATGGTTGGACTTGATGATCTTGAAGGTCTTTTCCAACCTTGATGATTCTGTGATTCTGTATCTTTGTGGCTGCTGTGGGTGAGTAAGCTCCTGCACCTTTAGTAGGTAAAGGCAGATGGGAAATCCCTGTAGGAGCATCTTGCAATAGGGTAAAGCTCTGCCAAAGCTTGTGGCAGCCCTTTAATGGGTTTTTTTTATTTCTGTGGTTCTTTTCCACTATCAGTGCAGCATGAAGGAAGATAAAACTACAGATAAATAGAGGTTCCTGGTGCTCAGGTTTCCTCAGTACTGAAAGTGATATTTAGAGTTAGAATAAGCCTGTTGCTACCAAGAGCAAGTCCTGCCTGACTAATCTGATGGCCTTTTATGATGGGGTCACGGCCTTGATGGACAAAGGCAGAGCAAGAGATGTCATCCACCTGTATCTGTGCAAAGCATTGGACATTCTCCCACATGACAGTCTGATCTTTAAACTGGAACAATATGGATTCAATGGATGGACCTCTTGTTGGATAAGGAGCTGGCTGGATGGTGGCACCCAAAGAGTTGTGATCAATGGCTCTCAAATGGAGAGGTGTGATGAGTGGTGTCCCTCAAGGGTCAGTACTCAGACCACCTGCTTTTGTCATGTTGTCTGCCTGCTGAGTCTCACTCAGCACTCTCTGTCTTGGCCGGGTTCAGGGTGAAAAGACAAACTGCACCATCTGGATCTGCTGCAAGAAGTCACAGAGCACGATGTCACCAGCATACTGATGACACAGCAGTCAAAGCACAACTGCCACGTGAACACTCGGCAGGAGCTGTGGCAGGGTGAGTCTCAGGGGACCCACCTCTGAGTTTACTGACAAGGGGAAAACTGAGCTAATGATCAAATCTTGCCAGATCCTGTCAGTAGAGGCACTGAGACTCTGATCAACTTCATTTGAAGTTGCTGGCAGATGAAGCAAAGTTAGCTGTTTTGATTTAATCCATCACAGAAGCATAGAGCCAGGTAGGTGGGAAAAGACCTTCAACATCATAAAGTCCAAAGGAGCTCTACCAAGCCCACCACTAAACCATGTCTCTAAGCACCATATCTACACGAGTTTTAAACACATCCAAGCACAGTGATTCAACCACTTCCCTGGGCAGCCCGATCCACGGCTTGATGACCCTCTCAATGAAGAGCCTTCTCCTACTTCGGTGCCCTTATCAGAGCATCATTTTAGCAAGAGGTTCTGTTCAGAAAGCAGTAGCACCTCTATGTTCTCAGTGCGACTGCAGGAGGACAGAAGCAGCAGCTGAGCCCTGGGCAGTGCTGCTGGGGCTCCACAGCCTCTCCTGAGCAGAAGCATTGCACCCAAGCACAGTCACTAGAGGCTGATCCAGGCATATTAAGTAGAGGCTGAGGTGGTAATTCTGTAGGTATCTCTAGTTCTTACCCATAGCAGAGCAAGGACTTCACAGTAATCTCTTTCATCTTAATGCACTCACCTTGCAGCCTCCAGCTGTCCTCACATCTCCCTAGCCAACACAAAGCAGATCCTGACATCAGTATGGCCAGGGAAATGCACAGACTGGCACAAGACAAATACCCACTGCTTTACTCACTTGCCCGAGCACTTGAGCTGCTAGATGAAGGCTGAGCTGTGCAGCTCTCCATGGGGCCATCACAACAAAGACAAGCACTGAGTTGTTGTTTGGGAAACTGCTGGATGTTTTGACCTTTTAATTCCATCTCATTCCTTCAGCTGAGACATAAAAGGCTCCCTGCACAGAGAAGTCCCAGGTGGAGTGAAGACCTGAATACACAAACTCCTGCGCTTGTGCATTTTGATGTACTGGCTGACTTTTTCCATGTCAGAGGCAGGCTGTCCTTGAAAATTAGGGTGATTCATCTCAATTCAATCTACACTAAGACATCCTTGAACCACTTCTTTACATCATACAGATGCTTAGCACGGGCCCCTTACTACCCTTTCCAAAACACCATGCTCCTTGGCTCTTGCTGCTCCTGGATTAACTCCTACAAGATTTATGTTCTCTAAAAGTAGAGGATTCTTTTAAATCCTGAACCTCCAATGATAGCACTATAATCTAAATCAAGAAAAGGATTTGTATGGACTTTCTTATTGACCCTGAGAGAACTCCTTGGCCAGTCTTGGATAATAAATGGTCCTGCCAGATGGATGTGGAGCCTGGCAGGTAACTCCTACACGGTAGGGACTTCCAGAGGGAGTTAGGGCAAATTAACTGAATAAGATATAATGACATCTACCTGGTTCCAGACAGGAAGGATTTAAGCTTTATCAGTCTGTATGATCTCCCAGAGATATCTGTTTAGGGTGTCTTAGTCCCTCAGTTATTCCAAGTCCAGAAGAATTCCAACAGCCAGATGCTATTTCTACACCTTCATATGAGCAGGCATCTTGCAAACATGGACAAGTATATAAATACTGGAATAAAAATCCTCAGCCCATCTATGAGCCCGTCTATGTGACACCCATCAGCTTAAGTCTGTCTTGCGTGGAGGACCAGGAGGCATGGGAGGAAGGCAATCCAGCTCACCCAAGGTGATGGACAAACTCTTTCTGTGGCAGCCCTTGCAGGACCTCCATCTCAGAGTATGAAACACACTTGGTCTGGCAAGACAAGACCCACACAAGTGTTGGCAACGCCGTGAAGAAGGATGGGTGCATGAAGGTCCACATGGGTGCTGGCACTGAGGCTCTTTAGTAGGAGCCAAGCTCTGCTTCCAGTGATCTGTGATTCTGTGCTGTTCTCAAAAGGAAAATGTAGTTTTGATTCTGCAGAGATGACATTCCATGCTCTCTAGAGCTGCCTCCCAAGGTTTGCCTCCCTGAAATTCAAGGCTAGGCAGATTTTCTAACAAACTGGGCAAGTGCATCAACTCCAGGAAATGAAGATGCTGCCAGATGGCTCAAACGTTTTGCAAACAAAGAGTGACTCTTCCCAATGCATTATTTATCCCCTGCACACTGTAATGAGAGGCAGCTCGGTCTGCAGGGTGAAAGACATGTTGAAATCCAATAAGAGACCTGCTTGGATGAGTTCAACTGGAGGAGATCCATGAGGCAGCAAGAGAGGAAGCAAGGAGATAGAATGATGGCTAAGGAAGATTTAAGGCTGCATGTTTAGTTGTGTGATGGCTAAGAGAGGAAAGAAAGAGCTTTAACAAGTCCTTAGCACTATCCAAACAGAGATTTTATTTCCTTCCCCAAAATTATTTGGACCAAGAGCAACTTTCTATAACCTTAAGCATGGCTTGCTCCTTCCACTCTCATAATCCTGATGTTCATTGACAACTACTACATTCACCCTTCCATTTCTGAGCAGCACCTACACTTGACTATGTGTGTCCTGGTGACTTGAGCAGGTCCAGCATGTCTTTCCCCACCCTGCACTAGCTGGTTTCACGTCCTGCACAAGCAGATCAGGTTCCTCTATTTAGTTGCCTGGGCGCCCGGTGTTTATGTGTGCAAACATTTCCATTGTCTCGCTGCGATCACAGCTGAGCTTGGGCAACAGAAACTCAGTTGACATGGAAAACTGTTAATTTGGTTGGCACATATGGGATGTGATTGATGAGGGTAGATAATCCTGATAGAGAAAAAAGAACCAAAGGAGCCAGTTTGCCTTGTTACCCTCTTAGGGCTGAGCAGTTTCCTACTCGCGCAGACAGCGGCTGGCCGTCTCGCTTCTGGAATGCACACGTGTGGAGAAACCCAATCTGACTACTGAGAAGGCTCAGCTGGGGGAGGCACACAGCCTTCCAGCCCACCACTCCAACGTCGGGCTTCAGGGCTATGAGTGGGGCAGCTCAGGGACCTGAGCATGGGGAATTGACCCACAAGAGGCTCTGTGTGTGTGTGTGTGTGTGTGTGTTCAGGGCAGTATCACTGCTCTGTTAGAACCACTGAGAAATCTTTCCAGAGATTAAAGTCTGCCAGTTCGTGCTTAGCTCAACAGAAACAGCAACCTGAGTGGGTCCACTCTAGTTCTGTCTTTACTCCTTTCTCATCTCAAGGGACAGCAACAAAACAAAGCTTCGCTCTCCTTTGCATCCTACAACTAGCAAAACTCTGGATCGTTTTTAATGCTTGCACTCATTTTATAGCTGCATGGTGTTTGTGGGAGAAGCTTTGGGGATATCTTGAAGACACCCACACCCTGATAAACAGCAGATAAAGCATAGCAGCAGGCACTTTTTCCTTTCCATGCATGCCAACAGGCTTCTTTCTCATCATGGAAAAAAAAGCTGTGCAGACCAGGAAGCAGCAACCTGATGACTTGCTTGGACTTTCACCCTCTGGGCTCCAGCCCATGTACTGTAAGATATGAATTACTCAGCTGTGGCAGGTCCCCTTCCTCCACACCCACAGCACCATCACTTCAAAGCCTGCCCAGGAATGGAGCCCATCATGGCAGCTGCTGGACAAGGCACCTTCCTCGTTGGAGTGACTCTAATTCCGTTTTGGGACAAGAAGCAGCAGATTCTCTCAAGTTTATCACTCTCAGGGACTTTAAAGCAGAGTATCTACAAATCATAGAATCATAGAGTCATTAGGGATTGGAAGGGACCTCAAAAGATCATCCAGTCCAATCCCCCTGCCACAGCAGGATCACCCAGACCAAGTCACCCAGGAACACGTCCTCCAGGTGGGTCTTAAACATCTCCAGAGGACTTGCCTTCTGTTAAAGGCAGAGCAGAATGAGGAGGTGTTGGTTATAACCACAAGCTCTGCATTCTCGTGCTCAGAGGGAGCACAAGCAGCAGTCGCAGGTTTGGCTAATACAACAGACTGTTACTTGTGTAAGGAGCTGGAGCCTGGGGAATTTACTTGCTGTGGGCATGCAGATAGGAAGGACTATTTAAAACTGCTCCTCTGTTGTAATCAAGGCAATCACCTCTGACATCAAAAATGATAACAGGAGCTTTCTGCAACTGTTTGCATTTGCATATATATGTGACTTAAATCTAATCCCAGTGAGAACTGCTGCCTTAGACATGAACTTAAAGCACTAACAAGCTTAGCTTGCCTCACCCCCATAAGCAAAGAATGCCTCCTTCTCAAGGAAGAGAGGGCAACATCTCCCTGATGAGGGGATGTTACTTTGTTATAGAGTCACAAAGATGATGAAGGGAGTAGGACACCTTTATGAGGAAAGGCTGAGGGAGCTGGGTCTCCTTAGCCTGGAGAAAAGGAGGGGTGACCTCATTAATGTTTATAAATACATGAAGGGTGGATGTAAGGAGGATGGAACCAGGCTCTGCTCAGTGTCATCTAATGATAGGACAAGGGGCAATGGGTGTGAGCTGGAACACAAGACGTTCCATATGAATGTGAGGAGGAACTTCTTCCCAGTGAGGATGACAGAGCACTGGAATGGGCTGCCCAGGGGGGTTGTGAAGTCTCCTTCTCTGGAGAGGTTTAAAACCCACCTGGATGTGTTCCTGTGTGACTTGGTCTAGGTGATCCTGCTGTGGCAGGGGGATTGGACTAGGTGATTTTCTGAGGTCCCTTCCAGTCCCTAATGTTCTGTGATTCTCAGTGGGCTTAATATGCTTTTTATAAACAAGGTGCCAAAGGACAACCCACCAGCACACCTCAGGACTGTCCAGTGGGTCAATCCAGGATGGGCCTGACTTGGGAGCAGGGATGCTCTGTCCATCTGAGACCGCTGAGCAGCGGAGCAGAGCCTGAGCACTGGGACTGTGCAAACGGCTCTTCAATGTCAGTGGAGAAGCAAAGTGCTGCTCCTCAAAGCCAATGTCAAACACATGCAGAGCCTTGTGCAAACAGCTCTCAAGGGGAGTTACACACATAACTAAGGGCTCAGAGAGAGAAGGAGGACAGGCTTGTCTGGTCTTAGCAGCTACCTGGGGCTCCAAACTAGGGCAGTCCTCCCTCTTCGGCAAATGCCCTGGGAAGTCTCACACTGCTCCTGCTGGGGCTGTTGGCAAAGCGAGGTCCTTGGGAGAGCTGGGGAAACCTGGCAATGTGAAGCCTGGGGACTCATACCAGGCAAAAACCCTCCTGCCATCTGGAGAGCATTGGTGTGTTGCATTGGTAGTGGTGTGGCAGAGAAAAAAGAGCTGGGGCTGGCTGGAAAGGTCTTTCCAACAAAGAAACTCCCGAAGGCAGATGGTCCTTTTTCACTCATGACAAGCTTTTCTGTGTGACATGCACTTTTCAGATGTGTTATTTTTCAAACATCATTCAAAACCAAATCTTTTTGTGGCTTTTGATGGAAAAGGAAAAGCCAATCCACTTTTTGCTTATGCTCCCAGGCTCACACAAGCTTCACACACACACAGTATCACACACAGTACATTAGGGATTGGAAGGGACCTCGAAAGATCATCTAGTCCAATCCCCCTGCCACAGCAGCATCACCTAGACCAAGACAGGAACACATCCAGCTGGGTTTTGAGCATCTCCAGAGAAGGAGACTCCACAAACCCCCTGGGCAGCCTGTTCCAGTGCTCTGTCACCTTCACCATGAAGAAGTTCCTTCTCATATTGGTGTGGAACCTCCTGTGTTTCAGGACCATCACAACTAACTTCTGCCTCAGAAGAAGTGCAAACAAAACAACTGACATTTATCAGGATGGTTTGGAAAGCAGCTTTAATAGAAGTGACTCTGAGATAAGCTGAAGGCATTGGCATACATACCAATGATGTTAATGGGCTGTTTGCTCATTTAATTTTCTCCCTGGAGATAACGGGCACAAACGCAGAGCTTTTCTGCACCAAGCTGGAGACGTGACCCTTCTCAGATGTACTGATTGTTTCCCCTTGCCACATGCAAAAATCCCAACACAACCGAGGCTCTGAGGACCAAAACACTGCTTGTAATCCGTGTTTCAGTAGATGAATCAGTGCAACCCCACAGCAGAAAAGGTAAATTATTACTTTAACCAGAAGTTTTACCTTCATCTGATTCATTTGGACTAGATGATCTTTCGAGGTCCCTTCCAATCCCTAATGATTCTATGATTTTTCAAGCACATTCCTGTGTTCTCTGATCATGTGGCACAAGCCATTTACAACCATTTTCCACAGATCACACAAGCTGCCCAATTCCACGCAAGCAAATGGGCAACAGCAACTTAAATTGATGCAAGATCCACTAGCTACAGGACAAAAACATGGAGGAATTTGTTGAAGATTGGCTCAGGAGGTGACAGGTGCATCATAAAGTCTGTCTCATGGACAAGGAGGCAGCTTCTAGATGGCAACAGGATAAAACTGAGATTAAAAACTAGCTAAGCATCAGCCAGGATCCAGGATCAAAGGGGAGTAGCAGAAGGAAAGTACAGATCTAGCAGATTCATGTTGTAGTTCAGGCTAAGATGCTCTGGAAGTGAAAATGCAGTGCCTGATTGAGGACACAGGTAACTCAGAGGATGAGATCAGTACGAAAACAGACACAGGCAGTGAAGGATAACAATATTCAAACAGCCCACAGAGCGTTTTACAGAGCCCAGCTGCAACCCACTTGTCACTTCTTTTGCCTGGACCTCTAATGGGTCCCTGCCAATCGACCAGTCCCAAACCTCATGTGGACCTGAGGTTTCTCAAGACACTGAGTTGCCCAGGTCCTCATGCGGGGAGGATAGAGACTCACATATACTCAGAGGACTCCTCTGTGGGTAAAATTCTCTTTCAGATTTGACAGGTGGCATTTCAGCTGCTGATGAAAGTTGCTTCGGCTCCAGCAAAGTGCTTTGCAATCACCACTTCTTTGCTTGCATCACACGTGTAATTGAGTGCTGTGCTGGGCCACTCCTTCAGTTTGTGGCAACTTGAGTTTCCCTGAAGTAATGCAGCTTTCTCTCCTCTCCTTTTTGTAGGGCTTTCCTTTGGGGGTGCACAAGAGTTCAGGTACAACAGAGAGCAAAGAAGAGACAAAGCCACCAGCACTTCTGATAGTATCAGCCCATTAGAGCTTGTTGTTTGGTAGGTAGCAAAAGGTAGCACCAGGGTAGAAAGCTCTAGGGGAAAAAACCCCAATTTTGGGGATTCTAACATGTAGAACCTTGTGCAGAGAATCATAGAATCATAGAACCATATTCGAGGTCTTGGAAGGGACCTTAAAGATCATCCAGTTCCAACCCTCCTACCATGGGCAGGGACACCTCCCACTAGACCAGGTTGCTCAAGGCCCCATCCAGCCTGCCCTTGAACACTTCCAGGGAGGGAGCATCCACAACCTCCCTGGGCAACCTGTTCCAGTGCCTCACCACCCTCACTGTAAAGAATTTCCTCCTAGTAACTAATATCTAGTCCTTGAAATTATTTGGCTCTCTTGATAGTTTTGCTTTAGGGTGAAGAAAAACCTTGAGGAAAAGCTCCTCGACACCTGCAGAAAGGTTAAGGAGACTTGGAGGCAGGTTCCTCCTAGCTGGCTCCCTCCATGCACGAGGCACTGCCAGCAGCACTGGCCTGTTTTCCCTGAGCAGCAGCACACAGTAATTAAATGAGCTCTTCTTTCGCATGGGCTGGGCACCTGCTTGCTTTGGAGGGTGGTTTTGCCCATGGCAACTGTTTTCCAGCATGCCCCTACAACCCACCAGCACAGAAGGATAAATGGGGTGCAGAGAGGAAGGTCCACTGAGCCAGCAGGCAAAGGGATGCTCCTTGTAGCAGCACTACTACAGCGTGCCTGTGGTGCAGCCTGCACCCCAGAGAGCCTGTAGAGCAAACGCCGGGGCACCCGCAGTGCCCGGGGCTTCCTTTCTCCTCCCTCTTTGTTGGTTTTTTTAAATCTCAAAGGAAAACTAGTGGCTCCAGTCCTTCGCTGCTGAATGCATTGTGCTGGAGTACAATAATCTGTTTTCTTGCTTGAGTGGGAACAGAAGAAGTGGTCCTCTTTACCACAAACAAAGCAGCTTTTAGAGCTATTTAAAAAGAGATCACAATTAAAACACAATGAAGAAAGAAAGCCGCTGTTCTCCTTTAAAGCCTGGGCTAGTATCACTGAAGGAGATCTGGACACAGCCCTGGGAATCTTTTTAGCAGAAATGCTTTCCAGGATGTTAAAAAGAAACAGCCCCAGATTTAATGTTCCTGGGAAGGAACAAGCCCATGAATCACTGTAGGTTTGGGTAGACCTGTTGGAGAGTAGCCTTGAGAGATCTTGGAGTCCTGGGAGACTGTAAGCTGACCATGAGCCAACAGTGAGCCCTTGTTGCCAAGAAGGCTAATGGTATTCTGGGGGGCTTTAAGAAGTGTGTGGCCAGCAGGTCTAGAAAAGTAATCCTCCCACTCCACTTCACCCTGGAGCGGCCACAACTGGAGTCCTGTGTACAGTTCTGGGCTCCCCAGTTCAAGAGAAACAAGGAGCTACTGGAGAGAGTCCAGTGGAGGACAACAAAGAGCTAATCACAAAGCGCTGGAACAGGCTGCCCAGAGAGGTTGTGGAGTCTCCTTCCATGGAGATGTTCACACCTTGCCTGGATTCAGTCCTGCATAGTGTGTCCTAGGTGCTTTGTAGGGGTAAGGTGCAGGCTTACGATCTCTTGAGGCCCCTTCCACCTCTGATGATCCTGTGCTATTGGTTGGGTTGGGTTTTTTCACTTACAAAAACCTCCACTCAACGTTTCAATTCAAGTCAGCTTTGTCCCATAAGACTTCTTGCTGTTCATATCACAGTACTTTTGGCTAAGAGGTGTAGGCTTTAAACTGAAGCAAGTCAAAGCAACAGAGAAATCTGTTTGTCTCATTACTAGCTCTCAGCATCCAAACACATCCCTGCTCATTTTTTGTACTGCTGTCTCCACCCTGTTGTAGGACACTGCAGCTGAGGACCACTCAGCATCTGTCCTCGTTGAGCTGCCATATGTCTGCTTTTCTCTCAGCTGCTGTCAGAGGTTTTTCAGGTCTGCTGGGACAGCCAGTGCTGGCCCAGGCACTGCTGCGAGCAGCATCCCTGCAGATGGCATCCCCACCAACTGCATCCCCAAATTGCTCAGCCAGGGCCAAGCCTCAGAAGATGGGCAGGAGCACCCAACATGGAACAATGATCAGGTTGAATACGACAGGAACACATCCCCACCAGAGTGCTACAGGGACACAGGCAGAAGGTATCATTCCCAGCCAGCAAATTACAGCACCTACCCTTGGCCTTGGCTTCCAGCGGGACAGAGGCCAGTGCTCAGAGCTCCCATAGGAACATGTGCTGCCCAGGTCTCTCCAGATAGAATCATAGAATCATTAGGGATTGGAAGGGACCTCAAAAAATCATCTAGTCCAGTCCCTCTGCCACAGCAGGTCACACTGAAGCATGATACCTTCCCCCTTATTCCATCCTTTCCTTCTCTTCTTTCCATTCTGCACTGAGCATCCTGGTGCTCTGTACCAGAAACAGCAGTGTCCCTGTCAAGGATCAGTGTTTCCCCCTCCTCTTTGCTGTCCCTGATGACCTTCCTCTGAAGAATTCAGAACTGACAGGACTGAAAGAGGTGTGGAAACAGAATTTTTCACAGAATCAGAGATTCATAGAATAGACTGGGCTAGAAGTGTCCTTAAAGACCATGTAGTTTCAGCCCCCCTGCCATAGAAACCCATAAAGGGGGTTCGTCCAGCAGAATTCCCAAAGGAAGAGGTGCAGAAACAGGTATCACTCTGATTTCATCCTCTCAGACTTTCCTGAACAGTCAAAAAAACCACTGAAGAATAGAGAATAAGCCACCAGCACTTCTACACATGCACTGGTACAGGCTGGAAACTGGCTTTATTTGCTAGCACCTGCACTTTGCTAAGTTCGTGTAGATTGAGTGATTTAAGCTGAACTTCAAGTGAAGACCACAAATGCAAGATGAGAGAGCAGTCACTGAGTGACAAATCACACAGTGTCCCTTTTTTATCCCTTATCCCAGTATTAGTAATAAAATGACACTCAGAGGGCATTTAATTGGATGAGTTTATCTCAAGATCACAGGAGATGGACAACACATTAAAAGTTTGAGCCACTACTTTAAAAGTTGGAGCCACTGCTCAGCGATGGCTTCAGAAAGCACAGGCAACCTTTCTGAGGCTGACTCTTCCCTGCTGGTTGCTATTTGTAGCCTGATCTCCACATGGTCTTGGAAGCCTTTGACTAAATGTTGTGAAATACAGGCAGTGCTAAGCAACAGAGAGGACAACACACAGGGATCCAGACCCCTTGGAGCTGTGAGCTCAGCCCTTCAGCTTTCGAGGAGCTCTGAGTCTCCTCGCGCACAGATTAGCAACCACACATCCTCTGGAGATGTTTAGAACCTGCCTGGGTATGTTCCCGTGCGACAAGGTCTAGGTGGTCCCTTGGTCGAGGTCCCTTTCGATCCCTAATGTTCTGTGATACTGTGGTTCTTAAAGCAGCTCAAAGCCAGCAAAGCTAGATGGCCAAGGTCTTTGGATGCCAAAAGAGAGCTGTCCTTCTCATGCCCAGCTATGCCTGCAGAAGACGCTACGCGGCATCAGCTATTCTTCCTTTAATTGTTAGTGGGGAATGAGAGTGTGGTTTTGAAAAGCAATCTGAAATGTAGTAATGAGCAAAAGCAGCCCCATTTTAGTGTTTGCATGCACGCACTGCAAACAAGAGTTCCCCTCCATTTGTGCATTGTTCCCTCCCCACTCCCATACCCGCTGATGAATACGCATCGACCGGCTGAACGATCTGTTGTCCAAGGCTTTGGATTTTTGGCTTAGCACTGCTAGGCTTGGCACAGACCATGCTAATTTAGAAGTTATTTGGATGCTCTAGCTTGCTATTATTCCATTATTTTTTTAAAGTGACATCCCAAACAATTATTAGTGCTCCAAGGACAGGCTCAGTTGCTTTAAAACTCCAACCAAACCACACAGAAACAGTCAGATGGTTTCACTCTGAAAAGAAGAGCTCACGAGAGTCTTCCCCAGGCTTATTTTCCCAGAAAGAAAGTGTGGATTGAAGCTGTTGGAGTGCGTGGACCATTCATCCTTGCCAGGTTTCTGAGCTCTTCGTTACCATTGGAAGAGGATATGTGGAAAGGACAGAGAAGGAAATATCAGCTTTGCTCTGTGAACTCAAAGACCTCGGAAACCCAGTTAATTACTGGGAGGGAGCAGGATCAGAGAATCATAGAATCATCAGGGATTGGAAGGGACCTTGAAAGATCACTAGTGCAATCCCCCTGCCACAGCAGGATCACCTAAGTCACACAGGAACACATCCAAGTGGGTCTTAAACATCTCCAGTGAAGGAGACTCCACAACCTCCCTGGGATGCTCTTGCTCAGGGGACTGGCCGTGGATCCATGCTCCCCCATCCCACCTCCAGGAAGCCATCACACCTCTCCCAATCCAGCTTTCTCCTGCAGCCATCCTTCTTCACTTGTATTATTGTCAGGAAGAGTTGATTCCTAAGCAAGTGTTTAAAAAGAAGAAGCAGATGCTCTCCTCCAGTGCATAACAACAGAAAGCAGCATAATCAGGGGCTGATTACAAGACCGAGTTCCTCTCTGTAACCCAAGACGTGGAGCAGGTAGTGGCCTGTGCTGAGCACTGTGTGCCATAGCTGGCGTGCTGATCATTCCTCGCCATAATCTCAGCTCCTGCAAGGCAAGGTTTTGTCAACAGCACTTCTTGCTTCTGGAAGAGTCTCCTCAAGGCTGTGAGAGATGGAAGAATGTCCTTATTCCACCTGGAACACGCAACCCGTGGTCCACAGGCTAAGAGCAGAGACCCGGGGGGACCAGGAGATTTTGCAGGATGCATTGTGAAAGTGCCAGCAAGCACACAGCTTGTTCCAGAGGCAGCAAGCTCAAACAGGGTGCTTAAACACAGCGATCTAATCACCCAGATGATAACCCCGATTATACCGTGTGCGCCGTGACACAGGTCACCTGTGGCAGGAGCAGAAAGGGTCACAAGGAAAGGAAGATAAGCAAAGCTGGGTTTGAAATGCCACTGAGCAAAGAGAGGCAAAGACAAGGGAGCCGTTTCAGTGGGAAGTGACCAAGGCTGCTGCATAGAAATGAAAAATGAAATAATAAGCAAAATATAAGCTGAGCACAACACAGACAAGTCACTATGAATCAAGGCAGAGGGACAACGTTTTTGAAGCTTGTCAAGCCGCACCAAACAGCCAGCTCATCCCTGGAACACCACCAGCATTGCCCAGCACTGCCTGGCAGAAGGACTTGCATGAAATGCACAGAAGCTGCTTTAAGAGGCAGAAATTCATTGTCTGCAGCTGAGCAGAGAGGCTGAGTGAGAGCAGTCTCACTGTGCAAGCTGGGAGGTAAGCAAGGACAAACAAGAGGTACTTCGAGACAAAAGCTTTGAGGTTTTGTTGTATTTTTAAACATAGAATCACAGAATCGTTTAGGTTGGAAAAACCCCTTGAGGTCATCAACACCTTGAGGTCATAAGGAGGATGTGGACATGCTGGAGCGAGTGCAGAGGAGGGGCCACGAGGATGATCAGAGGGCTGGAGCATCTCTCCTGTGAGGCCAGACTGAGAGAGTTGGGGCTGTTGAGTCTGGAGAAGAGGAGGCTCCCAGGTGACCTTATTGTGGCCTTCCAGTATCTGAAGGGGGCTACAAAAAGGCTGGGGAGGGGCTTTTTAGGATGTCAGGTAGTGACAGGACTGGGGGGAATGGAGCAAAGCTGGAGATGGGTAGATTTAGAGTGGATGTGAGGAGGAAGCTCTTCACCGTGAGAGTGGTGAGAGCCTGGAATGGGTTGCCCAGGGAGGTGATTGAAACCCCATCTTTGGAGGTATTCAAGGCCAGACTGGATGGGGCTCTGGCCAGCCTGGTCTAGAGTGGGGTGTCCCTGTCCATGGCAGGGGAGTAGGAACTGGATGATCCTGTGGTCCCTTCTATGACTTGGTCTAGGTGATCCTTCTGTGGCAGGGGGATTGGACTGGATGATCTTTCGAGGTCCCTTCCAATCCCTAATGATTCTATGATTCTAAGCCAAACCAATAATCCTACACTACCAAGTTCAAACCCATAACCCTACAAGCTACCTAAGTTCACTACTAAACTATAGCACTAAGCACCATATCTAAATGGCTTTTAAATACAACCAGGGATGGTGACCCAAGTCCTTCCCTGGGCATCTTGTTCCAAATGGTTTCCAGCACCTTCCTTATGAGGAGAGGCTGAGGGAGCTGGGTCTCTTTAGCTTGAAGAAGAGGAGACTGAGGGGTGACCTCATTAATGTCTATAAAAATGTGAAGGATGGGTGTCAGGAGGATGGAGCCAGGCTCTGCTCAGTGGCATCTAGTGATAGGACGAGGGGCAATGGGTGTGAGCTGGAACATAGGAGGTTCCACACCAACATGAGAAGGAACTTCTTCCCAGTGAGGGTGACAGAGCACTGGAAGGGGCTGCCCAGGGAGTTTGTGGAGTCTCCTTCTCTGGAGATGTTTAAAACCCACCTGGATGTGTTCCTGTGCAACCTGGTGTAGGTGATGCTGCTGTGTCAGGGGGATTGGACTGGATGATCTTTCAAGGTCTCTTCCAATCCCCAATGTTCCATGATGCTGTGGTTATCACCTTGCTACCTTGCCATCTTGATTTAATTCATATTAGGTATTTACACTCCTTTAACCAGAGTTTGTGAAAGATTCCAGCGTTTGGAATCACAGCCACTGCTGCCATGTGCTGATGGCATGTGCGTACGTGCTCGTGTGTGCACACATAGAGACCCTCAATGTTTAGACCTGCAGATTCTTTTATCAAAAAATATGACCAGTTTTTAATACTGACTCCTCATCGGAATTCATCAAGACCATGCATTGATTATAATATTTATTTAAAACAACAGTGACCTTCTAGAGGTTCACTTGGGGGCTTATTGCATTTTTTATCCCACATGAAATGGCTTTAATTTTCGGGGTTTATCGTCGATGTAAAGATGAGGAATGGCAGGGCACAGCCGATTGCAGTGCGACGGAGCGCAATAAATATGGTTCAGTGCAGAGCCTGCCTGAAGTGGCCCACTGACACGCAGCACGGAATGAAAGCCAGGGCTTCCAAACAGAAAGAATAAAAGCAAGCAGAATTCTTCCGGTAAGATCCAGGGGAAGGTGTGCTCTGAGTGTAGAACTTCCCTTTTTGTCACCCACCAGAAAGCTGATCACGGAAGGACAAACGCTTCCATCGCGGGGGCTGCTGTGGAAGCAGCCCGGCAGGATGCTCGTGCCACCAGTCTGAGCGAGCCCGGTATCAGGCACTGAGGCATTTCTTCAGATGCACATAAATGGTTTGTCCATTTCTTTATTTATTTTAAGTTGCATTTCCTATTTCTTTCAAAATGCAGGATCCCAGGAGCTCCGAGGCAGCCGGGCAGAAAGGCTGCCAGGCTTCTGGCTGTGTCTTGGCAGAGGTCTGCTGCCACGTTTCTACAAAACCTTTTCGTTCTCCCGCAGCACTGATGGTGCCTCCAACAAAAAGCTGGCTCCTTGCTTCCCTCACTACTGTCTGTAGATATCCAGAGCTCCGTGGAAATACAAAGAGAACATATACTTATTTGAGAGCTGAGACTGTGGCCACTGGCAAGGAGCCTTTTCTCCTGAAAAGGCTCTTGTGTTCCCAGAGCAGCATTCATGGTTGTGGGAAGCAGGCTGGCCCCAAGCAATAATGCGACCTCACCTCTGGCTCTTGCTGTCAGCGCAGCAGCTGGAGCCTCCCTCAGCCAGAGGGAACGACTTCGCTGCAGATTTCCAGGGCTGGAGAGCTGCTGCGTGTCTGTTTACTGAATGCTAATAATCTTCGTATGTTGTGCAGCTTGACAGTCCTCATTCAGCACAGAAGATAATAACTTGAAGAGAGCCAGCCCTGCCAAATCTAACAACCAGAAATTCAGCTCCTCTTCCGTGTTACAAGCACAATCCTGTATTTTAAAAACCTCTTTTGCCTATCGGGATGTTTCCTGCGTCCAGCCCTCGCTTATCAAAACACTTATCTGTAAAACAGTAAATATACATCTAGCCACTTAATTCTTACTTCTCAAGAAAGGAGGAAAATGCTTCAGTGGCCTGGGATGCAGGCAGGATGGACAGCCCTCGTCCCTTGGATTGGCATCTCAAATGAGTGGCTTGTGGAGGTCTGTGGTGAGCTCAATCAAATGTGCAGCAGACAGCTGTCTGGACTGTCACTGGACTGTGAACTGGCTGCAGGGTAGAAGCCAGAGAGCAGTGGTCAATGGGACAGAGTCTAGCTGGAGGCCTGGATCTAGTGGGGTCCCCCAGGGGTCGGGACTGGGACCCGTACTGGAACATGGGAGGTTCCATATAAATATGAGAAGGAACTTCTTCATAGTGAGGGTGACAGAGCACTGGAAGGGGCTGCCCAGGGGGGCCACTTGGATATGTTCCTGTGTGAGCTGATCTAGATGATCCTGCTGCATCAGGGGGATTGGAGTAGATGATCTTTCCAGGTCCCTTCCAATCCCCAATGTTCTGTGATTCTGTGATTGTGACTGCACTGGGCAGTAGCTATGAAAGGGCTGTAACTCATCTCTCTCTAGCTCCTTCAGGACAGCGACTTCCAGAAGCTGAGCTGAAGTTGGCTTAGCTGGGCTGCACCTCTATTGTGATGGGAATGAGGAGGAACAGCCAGTTGCTAGAAGGCATCAGCATCAGAAAAAAATGCAGATTTGTGGCTTTTTGCATTTATTTTCCAGAGCTCAGCCTAGGGATCAAACAAAATCTCACAGACAGCCCTTGTGAAGGGACACAGCAATAAGCAAGGTACTGCTGGAATTGTTATTGCCCTCTTCCATTTCAAAGCTCAAAGCTTAATTTCCTCCTTACACCTATGAGGTGATTTTGCAGTAGTCAGCACGCTGTGGGAAGTGCTGATGTACAAATACCTAATTAGATATAGCTCCACTTATCTGAGAACGTGGCAGCGTTCTGGGGCAGGCTCACAGCAGCGCAGACTGCCTGAGTTATATAACGTGCTCCCGGCTTTTGAAGGGAAGCCAGGCGAGTCCTGTATCACTTTGTTGACTGAAGACATACCTTTCAAAAGAAATCAAAGCTTGAGCTGGACTGCTAAGTCTGTGTTTAAGCTTCAGAAGTGCAGCTGGATTGTCAACCTACCAACACCCTTGAAGTCAGCGTATGTTCCAAGTATGCTGGAAGTCAGACCAGTTATGCAGGAGCCAAGGTCTGGCAGCGTGGCCAAGATGTCCAGAATGCTCTTCAGTGTTTCAGAAGCATGCAGGCAGCCTTAGCTAAAAACTCAGCCAAGACATGGACAACCATCACACTTGTCTTCCCTTCCCCAGTGCAAGAAGCATTTCAGTGAAAACAGTGTTCTAAGTTTCTTGTGCCCTTGCTGCCCTGAGGACTCTCCATCTCTGATGACGGTTAGCATACAGGGTTTGCTCTCCAGTTTAGACTTGGTTAAGTTTTAGACTTGACCCTGGGACTTTAAATACAGAGGGTAAGAAAGGGAAGAGATGGAAAAGCAAAGAAGTAGAAGACAACTCTGGCAGCTACCAAGCAACATTAATCATACATTCACCTGTCAGAGAAGGCTGATGGCTTGGCTGTTTAAGAAAACAACCCAGAACCAGGCTTGAGAAAGACAACCTCCAATCACATGTCCTCCTTGTAGTCAGAAAATACTACACTGAGTAAAGAAAGACAATTCCTTTACCCACAAGAAGGTATTTCTTACTGAGAAACAAAACTGCTCTGATCATGTTTGTGGGCTGCAGATTGACAAGGCAGCAGCAGAGTTGCTCTCTGGTCCTTAAAGGCAGGTCTGTGACAGCAGGAGCTCCTGAAATCAAGGACACTTTCTGCCTCTGTCTCACTCATCAGCGATGAAGACTAATCAAATGTTATCAGACTCCAATGATATCTACCCAGGGAGGGTTTTAGAAGGATCCATAGGTTGGACAGTGTCTCCAGGCAGCCTGCAAGGTTTGGGGAAGATGGGAAGAAGTAAGTGGCAAAGAGACATCCTGTACCTTCTGTGCAGCCAGGGCTTGCCTCAAAGCAGCTGCCCAGGACCATGGTGCTACGGGTGAGCTCTTTATAGATTAAAAAGTCTCTGGTCAGTGTCAATTTGTTCTGGGTGAGGAGGTTACTCTCCTGGATTTACTTTAGTTCTGTGTAGGCACTGAACACTGACTCAGAAACGATGTTCCCGTGTGTCTGGAGTGCTGCAGCGACTGCTGGCACCCTTCCTGCTCACAGCCCTTGAATGTTCCCAACACTGCACAGAGGTGTGTGGGATGGGATGGGGAGTGTATTGCCAACATCGTGCTATCTTAGGGTTAGTGTTGGGTCTGATGGAGGAGACAGATGGGTTGAGAGAAAGGGCAGTGTTGCAGAGAACCAGTTTGGCAGCAGCCAGTGGAGCTCGGTGAGTGCAGAGAGCCAGCCACTGGTGTTCACAGAAGGTGCTGCAATGACTGTGCTGGCAAGAGGCACCCCCCTCCTTAGCAAGAGAGGAAACTCAGGGCAGACAGCAGCAAAGCACCGGTGGCTGATGGCAAGTATTCTTTAAGCCTGTCTGGTGAAAGCTTTACTGGATGCGAATGGAATGGTTTTGTCTGTCCTTTCAGCCCTTATCTTCTTCATTTAGTCTGTGGGAGAGACTGACAAGCTGTTCAAATGACCTTGGCAGCTCTGTAATGCAGGTGTCATTGCTGGACTGAGCCCAGCAACTGATTGCAAATAGTCTAAGTAGACCTACAGTTAAACAACTTCCATTTTCACGGCTACAGACACAGCAAATAGAGCCTGATGTCACCTTGCATGAAGGTCTTTCATCCAACAAGTTCATCCAGACACTGCACATGAGATGCAACAAAAAAAAGATGCAGTTAGATATTAGGTAAAAAAAAATCATTAAGATAAAGAAGCACTGGATCCCATCTCCAGGGAGGCTGTGGGGTCTTAAGCCCTGAAGATATTCAAAACCCAACCAAACACAGCCCTGAGCAAAATCATTCAAATCAGCCCAGTTCTGAGCAAGGCATTGTCTCAGAGTGTCTCCAAAGCTCTCATGCAACTAAATGATTCTGTGACACAATAATTCCTCTAGAATTTCTTAAAGAGTCATAATAAGATTACCCAGGGTTAAAGTGGACAGCTTGGAGACATGGGGGCTTTTCTGTGCTCCCTGTGGTAGGTTCAGCACTAGTGAACACTTATGCAGACCAAAGGCTGGTTGAGAAGGTCCTAGAAAATGCATTTTTCCTGAAAGATGGCATCAGAGTGAATTTTAGCATTTTATATAGACCTCTGAAACAGACATGGCTGCAGTCAGAATCCATCAAAAGCCTGCAGCATGATGGTAGAGCAGCTCAATCAGCACCCAATGAAGGATGTCTGCAGAGCTGCTGAGGGCAACGAGCTGAGGAAGGGCACGCAGCATAGTGGCAGCCTACTCCCTTCTCTGCAAGGGAAGGGTATTTTGCCATGAGGTAGATGCAGGGCATCATAACAGCAACAGAAACTCATCGTTCACAGACGTGTGGAAGTTTTTGTGTTGTCCTTTCCAAACCAAGGTCAGTTTTGCCTTGCTTTTAATGTTTCAGAGACAAGATTTGATTGCACTAGGAAGGGCTGAATGACATCACCAGCTCATGCCACAACACAGTGAACAGAAGTTACGCCGTTATCATGCTTTAAAATACTCTGCTAAAGAGTGAATGCTGATGTGACACTGCTTTCAATGCTGTATGCCTCATGTAAGTCACCGTGCCTCATTAAAAACATCATAGAATCATTAGACTTGGAAGAGATCTCCAAGATCATCAAGTCCTACTGTCAACCCAGTGCCTCCATGCCCACTGAACCATGTTTTCAAGTGTCAGATCTACATGTGTTTTGAGCACCTCCAGGGATGGCGACTCTACCACCTCCCTGGGCAGCCTGTTCCAATACCTTGCCACTCTTGCTGTGAAGAAATTTTTCTTCATGTCCAATCTAAACCTCCCCTGGCTTGTGTCCTTTTGGGTGTGAGCTGGAACATAGGAGGTTCCACGTAAATATGAGAAAGACCTTCTTCCCAGTGAGGGTGACAGGGCACTGGAATGGGGGTGTGGAGTCTCCTTCACTGGAGATGTTTAAGACCTGCCTGGATGTGTTCCTGTGTGACTTGGTCTATGTGATCCTGCTGTGGCAGGGGGATTGGACTGGATGATCTTTCAAGGTCCCTTCCAATCCCTAATGAGTCTATGATTCTAAGTTTTTCACAGAAAGGGTGCTCAGGCCCTGGAATGGGCAAGTGAAGACCACCCAAGCTCCCTGACTCTCTGTCACCCCGGGCCAGTGAACACCAGGGACCCCAATGTTAGTGGCAGAGATGAAGCAGGCAAGAGGAGCTGGATATTACATCGTTATCACCTCACAAGAAATGCTTTCCAAGCTGAAAATAAGCACATGCTGAGCGTGGGGTATCTGTGGAGGACTCTGATTTAACACTTAAATACTTACAGAAAAGTTCAGACGTTGTGGTATTACTCTCAAATGCAATCCAAATCCTAAACCCCAGGCAGTGACTGCTTTGCACAATGCTTTGCAAAGCCTCTGAGGTGCACATCAAACTAGCCATGAGGCAAAGGAAAAGGCAGTGAAATGGTGCTGTTTGATGGGTACGTGTGTGTGTGTGCACTCAGGTCACCAAGCCAGTGCACTAGCACTCTGCATGTCACTCCAAGAAGCTCACACTGTTTCAGACAAAATGCTGCAGACATTGCAATGCAGATGATACTGTCTCATCCCTCAAAAGCAGCAGGAGGCACTAAGAGAGTCTGCAGTACAGTTAACACAGCTCGATATCTAATAGAGAGCTTTATTAGATCCTTCTTATGGGAGCCTTCTGTTAAGGATGTGAAATACAATGCGTCGCCTTAGACAAATAGGTAATAAGAACTGGGAGACATTGGTGCATGGTGAAAAGTCTATTCCAGCAAGAGCATTTACCTGATTAATTATGAGTAGCAATTGTGAAGATTCAGTTATTTATATGATTTTAATTTCATTCCAATTCCAAACGGAAGTTTAATTATAATTGCACCTAATTCACCCAGAGGATGAAAGGGCCCATTTAACAGAGGACATTCTGCCTTCATTAAATGATTACAAAGAGAGCTAAGAATTGATGATATTTTGCCATATTGTTCCAAATCCCAGTGGATTTGCATCAGATACGCTCCATAACATTTAAAGAATCAATCCTGGAACTCCAGTAAATGAATCCATAAATTACACTTTAATATCTCAAAGTGCTGCCTTTCTCAGATGGAGTTTGCCAGTCGCGGGATCGATACCGAGAGTACGACGCTAGAGGAGCCTTATGAAGAGCCATTCATGCAACTGCATCATCACACCATGTTTCAGAGTGTTTTGTGGCCAATGCATTCACATCTAAACAAGCAGACTGCCCCATTCTTGGAGCAAAGTCTAGACACAAAAATTTTCTACAGGTTGATCTTGTGTTTCAGAAGAAATAATGGAGATTAATGTTATCCAGATGTGACAATTGAATGGGGGAAAGCAGAGAATCATAGAACCATTAGGGATTGGAAGGGACCCTGAAAGATCATCTAGTCCAATCCCCCTGCCACAGCAGCATCACTTCACTGGAGAAATTAAAGAATCAGAATCACTCAAGGTTGGAAGGGACCACCTGATTATCCAATTCCAAACCCCCACCAAGCAGGGGTTGGAATTTCTGCACCCACACCAAAAGTCAGAAAAGAAAGGAAAACCTATATAAAATCATGACATTAACTGAATGTTGTGTCTAGGAAGTGCCAGCATGTACCCAGGTGTCTGACTCTGAAATGCACACTATGAGGGCAGGAATGGAGTGTCCAGTTATGGAGATAGAAAATGAGTTAAATCCTCACTTTCCCTCTCTGTTATAATTGTGTGGGTGAGATTGTCCACAATAGCAAGAGCTAATGCAGTCCAGCAGTCATCCATTGCTTCTGGGAACCTCACACCTGCATTATAAGTATCTGGGGTTTCTTACTGTGGGCTGGACATAACTCATGTCCTCCAGAACCCCCTGTGCATGTGTTGGGGGGCTGTGATGGAAGGACAGCTGTCACTGTGCTGGTCTTTCCTCTGCCTTACACCAACATCTCTCTGGCTGCCAGTGCCTGCTATCCTGAGGGCTCACTGGCCAAGCCGAGGAGAAGGAGAGCAGCATAAGCTGAGAACAGTCTTACAGCAATGGCATCAGTGCAGCAAACCTTGGTCCCTGCCCCTGCCCCTACCCTACAGGGTCCTACTACTACCTCGTGCCCCATCAGGGCTGCACTGTGACTTCTAACCTCATCCTGAAAGTGAGTTCAGGCAGTAACAGACACCAGTGGGCATCGCAGGCGATGCACAGAAGCTGGCACTGTGCTGCGTCGTGCCGTAAGAGCAGAAAGTTCCCATTCTTTGTCCTCAAGTGTATCTGCAAACTTGTCAATCAGTGCCAGACCTGCTGCCCAAGAAATCACGACAAGAGCTCGCTAGTACGTTCCCAGCAAGTGGCCTTGTGTGAGCACCCTGCTTCCCACGCTCCGCTGCCTGCACATCAAGGAGAAGCGCTCCTCTTCGGCGACATAACCATATCCTGCACAGGGCTCAGCCTTCTGCTTTCAGAGCAGTGATGCAGAAGCTCTTCCTCCTTCCTTACTTCCTCGGCTGCACTGTCAGGAAAGCAGTGCCACAATGACGAGCACGTGTTTCACCCAGCACACAAAGGAGTGGTTTCAAAGCCATCCGGAGTAAAAGGTGCTGCTTGCATGGTCCCACTTTAGAAATGACCTTGTCTGCAGCAGCATCCAGACACTGGCCGGTCCTATCATGAGTCACAAGGCATTCATTTATCATGTCATTGCTTCTTATCTGGCTCTGGCAATGGCAGTACAACTGACTCGCAGTACAACTGCAGTCTAACTGACAACAGTTTGTTTTGTCTTAAAGTAAAAACAACCAACCCTACCAAGCCCCTTCTGGTCTTTCAGCCTCCTTTAATGCTACCTGCACCCAGTGACGAGCAAGATCATTAATCCTGCACTCAGGACTATTCACCACGGTACCCCCCTGCTTATTTTTGGAAACTAGTGCATTGCCACACGCTCATCCTTTTTCCCCAAATCACAGCAAAACCTCGGCACATAAAAGAGAGAACATCACGTTTTAACTTGCTCTCAGATCAGAAAATTAGAAATGCTTCCCTGTGGTAAGGTCCAAGCGAGCAAAGGGAAAACAGAGAGAGAATGGAGCAAACTCTCTGCCTTTTATAATATTAACACAGAATCACACGGAACATTGGGGATTGGAAGGGACCTCAAAAGATCCTCTAGTCCAATCCCTCCATCACAACAAAAGACAATCATAGAATCACGGGAGAGACAGGATCAAAGAATCATAGAGTCACAGAACATTAGGGATTGGAAGGGACCTCAAAAGATCCTCTAGTCCAATCCCCCTGACACAGCAGGATCACCTAGACCAAGTCACACATGAACACATCCAGGTGGGTCTTCTTCAGTGAAGGAGACTCCACAACCCACCATGGGCAGCCCCTTCCAGTGCTCCATCACCCTCACTGTGGAGAAGTTTTACCTTCTGATTCACCTCAACCCTTTGCGTTCACAGGAGACTTTCACTGGTTTACTTGGCTACACAGGGATAGGACATACCAAAGTTAAGGTTTTGCTGATGGCATTGTGTACAGTCAGGTACCAGCCAGCCTGTAACAAGGGATGAACATTCTCCCGCACATTTTTGCTTTAAATTAATTGAAGCAGTGAAAGTGTCTCTCCTTTTAGTCTGACAGTTGCAGTCTGCAAGTGATTATATAGGAAAATAAAGGTTTTTAGGTTTGTTTCTTTTTCCTGGAACTGGGTAAAAGGAGACCTTTGATCTAAGGCAATGTCAAAGTCCCTGGAAAAGAAAGTTTCCCCAGACTTAAGGAGCACAGAACTTCCAGTATGGAAAACATTTTGCATGCGAGAGTCACAGTTCTCAGACAATGACAATATGCAGATCAAGAATAGCACCACACAGGAGCTGCTCCCTGCTACGAAGCAAGCCAGGCTGGAGGAGCTATTCTGGGGACCGTAAAGTGTGCCTGCTCAGACTCAGGGGCAGGCAATGTCTCTGTGAGCTGGCTTCTGGGAGACTAAATTTGGAGACCCAAAATTAGAGGCCGTTCTTGAAAATGTGAGGCTGGCAGCGACATGCAATTTTCACAGGCTTGTGACAACTTGTTCCTCAGCCACTGTTTCTTCAAAGACACCAGGAACAGCCCTCTTTGGTCTGGATGAAGTGGTTTGACTCGTCAGAGTTCACCAACTAAGGCAAACATAAACCCTGAACACCAACAGCTGCAGAACTACAGCCTGATGTGTGGAAAAGTAGTCACCTTGTTCTAGCGGAGCTCACACAGAGCTTCATCCAAAAATGTTTGTCAAAGCAGTCCCAGAGACACAGACCTTAAAAGTGCTCAGCTGGAGCACTGTTGCTTCTCCTCAGGGAACTCTGAGCTTCACAGGGCATGACAACTTTCCACCTCCTGGAAAACCAGCCTCTGAGAGGTGGTAGAAACCATGCAGGGGGAACCCAAAGCCCCTCGTACTGGGACGCAGCCCCAGAACGGCACTGTGTGATGTAGGGTGACTCGGACCATGGTGAAAGCAGCAGGGAATGGCTTTAGCCACCGTGGGGGTTAGTCCTTTGCAGATGTCACCTGCAGGTGCCACATTGGCACTTCTGTCCTTAGACAGAAAATATTTCCCTACTCAGACACAAGAAATATTTGGGGGAGATTAATCAGTTCCTAACTCTGGGTAAACTACTACGCTGATTACGTAGAAGTTACTCGTCCATGTGCCTACTTAAGGTATGCATTGTGTGACAGTAAGGACCTACGGCAACTCGCTCTGCTGTGGTCATTTTCCTGCATCTCTCTGGTTATTCAGCAGCAGCTTCAGTTACTGACATTTCCCTATCATCCTTCTTTTTATTATTTCCTACTTTGGTTCCAGGTGATAAGAACAATGTCATGTTCTTTATTCACATTTAATTTGCCTGCATATCTACCCCACACACTTGGGACAAAACCACTATGATGATCCCTTCCTCAGAGCATTAACACTAGGGCTTTCTTTTGACCCCTGCTATAAAGTCATTTTGATGAATTATTTCTATCTAGAGGTCCCCAGGGAATTGCCCTTTATAATATCATTTTTATACTTTGTATTATCATTTATTATCATTTTAGTCTGGAGATGAAAAGGCTGAGAAGGGATCCCATAATACAAATAAGTCTGTAAGTATCTGAAGTATACGTGTCAAGAAGAAAGGGCCAGTCTCTTCAGCAGTGACAAATGGCAGAACGAGGAGCAATGGGTAAAAGCTCCTTTTCTTCATGTCAAATAGGCCCAGCTCCCTCAGCCAACCCTTATAAGGCTTGTTCTCTAGACCCTTCACCAACCTGGTTGCCCTTCTTTGGACTCACACCAGCACCTCAATGGTTTTCTAGTATTGAGATACCACTGTGCCTTTAGGTGGGCAAATAATGCCAAGCCCAAAATCCATCTCCACCTTTGGACAAGAATGTAGTTGTATCCGGCTGTCCTGTACAAACAGCTGTGTTCTCCTAAACTGACTGACTTCAACCATCATCTTCAGGAAGTGAACGAACCCGCAAGCTTGCCAAGTTCTCCTTGAGAAGTAAAGCAAACCCTTGGGTGTGAGCACTGACTTATCCAGGAGCGGGCTTTGGCTGTCATCTCCTCAGTCATCAATCCAAAGCCAGACTGCAGTACTGTCACATTTTCCAGCCACCACAAGAACAAGTTTCTTCTGGGCTTAAGGTCCTTATTAGTAGGTCTTAGAGCATTAAAAGCTTCACTGAAACCCTTTGAATGTGACTTCTAATCCATCCTGACAACAATAAATATTTATGTGTTTTAAGCTAAACAAGCAGTATATCTTCACAGGACGGGAGTTTCAGTCAGATAAAGCCTCTGTGTTCAAAAAATCCACCTACAGTCCTGTTTCACTTGTTTTTTCAGTAAATTTTCCCTGTGTTTGAAAATGAAAGCTCTATGCAAAATGTTTGCAGTCTTTTCAGTTTCACAGTTACACTGACTTCCTCTGGCTTCTTTAATTTTTAATCTGTTTTCTCCCTCTCTCTGGGTTCCTGCGACTGAAAGTGCCAAAAAGGAGAGAGAGAAAAATATTGCAAACCTCGGGAAGAAAACCAAAAGCAAAACCTAATACTCAAAAATGCGGGTGTTGGACAATATTTCAAAATCAAAATCCAAAATACACTTGAAACACTTTTCATTTTCATCTTTAAAGCAGCCATTCATAATACTTTTTTGCCCTTCCCTTCCCTTTATTCTCTTAGCTTGTCCAAGAAACTTTGTATGGGTGGAAATCATAGAATCATTAGGGATTGGAAGGGACCTCGAACGATCGTCTAGTCCAACCCCCCTGCTGCAGCAGGACCACCTAGACCAAGTTGCACAGGAAGACATCCAGGTGGGTTTTAAACGTCTCCAAAGAAGGAGACTCCACAACCCTGCTGGGCTAGTCCAATCCCCCTGCCAGAGCAGGATCAACTAGATCAAGTCATTAGTCTGGAACTTAAACCTACTCTTCTGATCTCTTAACTTCCCAGGAATTGTTCTCCATTTGGGGATTTAGAACATATTTCTTTCCAGGTGCAGCTCTGGGACTAGAAACTTGTATTTGAGTGGAAGTTCAGAAAATGGAACCACATAACAGAAAGTCTAGGAGCAAGGGTTAGGGGAAAAACACCAGCTGAAGCCATGACAGCTGGCAGCGTAACAGTCACAACATCTTGGCTGTTTTTTTTGGTGTAACAGCAACACCTTGCTGCATCAGGGTTGATGAGAGCCAACTGCATCACATCCTGAAACATATCTTTGAGAAACCAATGCTGAATGTGACTTTTTCCTGACACTTACATAATTTCCAATGTTTTCCTAAAAGCTCCAGCGTCTCGTATGACATGGGCTGGTGAGAATCGTGGGGTTTCATGGCTCACAATAAGGCAGTGGAAACCTAACGGACACCAGCAGCTAGACACCGGCCAAGACAAATCTTGCTGTAACTTGCACCTCGTTAGCTGTACATGGCAGAAGGGAGGAGAGGCATGGGGGCAGCCAAAGGGCTGAGGAATAGCCCTGGCACTGCCGGCGTGACACGCGGGAGAAAAAGCCTGGGACACACTGGGTGAAGTATCGCAGTGGGCAGGGAGAGGCATTTGTCATACTCTGCATATCCCCTGGTGAGATCACTATCAGAACATCAACCACAGCTCTAGCAAGGCTGAATGCAAGTTCAAACAGGTGCAGAGACCTAGTAGGATGGGACTGGGGAGTCGTTTTTACTGATGAGACAAATAAAGCATAATAGGGTTATCCCAGCAAGAGAAAGGCTGAGGACATTGTGATTGCACTTCATAAATACTTGCCCAGATACCAGCAGGGCTGAAGAATCATTCAAATTCAAAGACAAAGCATCAGCTATCTTAAGCTAAAAGCACATTGCTAATCATCAGAGAAACAGTAATTGAAAACAGAATCATAGAATCATCAGGGATTGGAAGGGACCTCGAAAGATCATCTAGTCCAATCCCCTTGCCCCCAGCAGGATCACCTAGACCAAGTCACACAGGAACACATCCAGCTGGGTCTTAAACATCTCCAGTGAAGGAGACTCCACAACCCCTCTGGACAGCCTGTTCCAGTGCTCTGTACTGGTATGTATCTTGCTGAAGGCCCTTGAAGTACAACACCTGTAGAGCCACCAGCCATAAAGATAATTTGTCTGAGTCAGGACCAGAGGAAGGAGGAAATCTGGGGTTGAAAGGTATTTGCTGTGAGAAGACATCAGCCTTCCTGGTGGCTCAGCCTGCACCAATTTGCTGAAGGCAATTCTCATTCAACATATGAAGAGCGCTGGCAGGAGTTACCTCCTAATTAGAAATCATTTAGTCAATCAAAATATAGCTCCTCGGCTACGCAAAGATTTCGTTTCTTCTCAAGAGCCTTACATGGAAAGAAAAATGGAAGCGTTGTAGCAGGAGGAGGGCACAACTTGATTTAACAGTGACAAAAAGAGTCTGAAAGCTTCAGGATCCCATTTGTGGTGCAACTTCCAGCCACGTAGGTACTTGTCAAAGCTAATTAAGACGGGCCATCTGCAAATGCTTGTGATTGGAACCGTTCCCCGCCGTGCCAGCAGTACAGTGTGTTACAGCTCCTCGCATCCCACCCTGAGGAACGTTCAGCTGCTTTGCTTGATGCTACCAGACCTAAAGTGGGGACGACTCTCTCCTTCGTGCTGCGTGTGAACGTGTTACCTGAGCATCAGCCCTTGGTTCTGCCACACAGGAAAGCACAGGGGAAGCATCCCTGTGCCGTGCACGCCGTCAGGGACAGGACCCCACCATGGGAAACGAGGCCAGTGCCACCCTTGCATATGTGTGTAGCTCCTGAGCGCAGCTTGCACTAGGTCAGCTCCTACCGATGATGGGCTGGGACACCTGGCCAGGTACCCTGTGGCAACAGCTTCATCTTCAAAACACTGTACTAGCAGTTCACTGCCTTCAGCAAGCCATTTGCAGGCAGCACTGTGGGCAGTGATGGGCTAGCTCAGAAGGATCAAGCCTGCCAGTGCAACCCACCATGGAGGACAGATGAGTGCTGGCAAGACTGGGAGGTGTCTATGGAGGAACAGGTCCAGCAGGACAAAACAGCTCACAGGAGTGACACCCAGGCAGACAGCAGCCCAGCAGTGTCCATGATACACAAATATTTCTCCTCTCCTTAGCAATGACTTTTTTTGTTGGTTCATGAAGTGTTCCCACTCTGTAAGCAGGAGCACTGCATTTGCCACCTCTCAGGGCGTCACACAGAGCATCCAACCCAAGTTCTCAGCAGAACCTCTCCCTGGCTCCAGCTATGTTCCAGGCTTTCTCCAAAAAGACATCATGATCTTGCTCTTATAGTCTCTTTCCCCCCCTCAAAGCCATAGACACAAGGCAGGTCATTCTGTAGCACTTGGCATTTCTGCTGAACTTCAGGCAGAGGTTAAGTAACCAAATTAATGGCTGCTGTGGAGACTGGAACCTAACAACTGGAGTGAGTGTGTGTTCCCTGCCTCCAGAACGTGGTACCAAAGCAGGCTTCCTGTTTATTGTTGGGGAAAAGCTACAGAAACACTATTTCTGCAGTAGTCCCCAGCCCAGAGTGCTCAGTAGTTGGCAGGGACCCAAGACTCACCACAGCCAGAGGCTGGAAAGCACTTCTGAAAAACGAGGAAATGAACAAGTAAACAAACAACAGACAAAAGCAAATAGGGATAGTGACACAGAGAAACCCCGTTCCAAGAGTCACAGAGGGTTTCTGTGAAGGAACAGAAACTAGTTCTAGCAGTGCCACTTCTACTGCAAAATGTAAAGCAGTGCTTTTTAAATTCTAGCTACAGAAAACACCTCTCTAATGTTATCCTGTAAAGTATCAGCACAGTTTAAAATGATATTTTCCCACTGAATTATTAGGTTATCAATGGTTTTCAGACAGAGTTGCATTTCACAGAATCACAGAATCATTAGGGATTGGAAGGGACCTCAAATCCAATCCTGCTGCCAGAGCAGGATCACCTAGACCAAGTCACACAGGAACATGTCCAGGGGGGTTTTAAATGTCTCCAGAGAAGGAGACTCCACAACCCCCCTGGGCAGCCTGTTCCAGTGCTGTCACCCTCACTGTGAAGAAGCTCCTTTTTGTACTTATGTGAAACCTCCCATGTCCCACTCATTGCCCCTTGTCCTATCATTAGATGACACTGAGAAGAGCCTGGCTCCACTCTCCTAACACCCACCCTTCACAAACTTACCAACATTAATGAGGTCACCTCTCAGGCTTTTTCCAAGCTCAAGACACGCAGCTCCCTCAGCCTTTCCTCATAAGGAAGATGTTCCACACCCTTCATCATCTTCGTGGCTCTACGCTGAACTCTCTCCTGCAGTTCTGTGCCCTTCTTGAACTGAGGGGCCCTGACCTGGGTTTTCTGATCTCACCATAATTATTGATCCATCACTGAAATCAGGAAAGTACACGCATACCTCAGATTTGGCTCTATTCGCCTTACAGGTATCTTTTATCCTTCTAGATACCAGCTCCCGACTGTAGACAGCTCGGTGCAGATACTTCCCTTAATATTTACCTGATTTTTAAATTTCTGACATTCTGATAAAGCTGGAGCTTTCATTTAGACCTTAAAAATATGGGCAAATGGGATTTTTAAGAAAAGCAGCAGCACCCAAAAGTGAAGAACATGGTACTTGACCCTTCTTACATTCTCTGCTTGGTTTGTTGTAAAAAAACCCCACCAGACACACAGCTGACATCCAAAGGAAGCCACAATTTACTCTCAAAAGGAAGTGTTGCAGAGATAACTGCAACTGCAGACCCTCAGTCAGGGTCACATTCTGAGGACACTATTTTAGACAGGGAGGCAGCAGTGCTGGCAGAGGACAACAAAGTTTTCCCAACAGTAACTGGGAGTCTCAGCAAGCATCACAAGCCAAACCCCAACTTCCAGTCAGACAAGTAAAATCAGCTGAGATGGTTCCTACTCTTCTTCAAGTGCAACAAAAATGTGCAAGAGCTGGCAAAAGTGATACGCAGCTGGAGGAGAGAGCAAGAGACAGATTAGAAGAAATATATTAAAGCTAAAATAACAGAAAACAAACAGAGAAGTGCCTGTGTCCTCAGAAGAAGAGAGTCATTAACAAACGGGCTTTAACCCAGAAGGATGACATTTCTGGCTTGCTGCTCTCTGGGGCTGTGTGCACTTAATCTTAACACGTGCTGTGCTCTGGCTTCTCACAACTGTTCTGAGACAGAAACACTGAAGTGTAGCTTAAATGCCTTGATCAGCTTTTCGCTGATACTGCTGAGTGTACACTGGCACTGCCATGAAGAGAATACAGCCAGTTACTCCTGACATAGTTCTGCGCTGAGCAGTGACATTACTCTGGATTTGTATGTGATCAGAATGTGGCTCACTCTAGCCAACCAGCTCTGTGTAGTGTGTTCTCACCATCCTCCAACTTCACAAAGCCTGACAAGTTATGAGAAGTCAGTGTGACTCAAAAATCGCTGCAGAAATAGGGGCTTTTAAAAAGCCCATATACACTGCTCCTTTTTCAATTGAGTATTTATTACAAAATCATACCTAATGGTTTTTATTAACATTTAAAATTATTTTAAAATTATTCTCAATTATTTTTTAAAATCATTCAAAAGCAGCTAAAAAACAGTTAAACATCCATGCAGGCAAAATTCTTGCCAAACACATTTTCTCTAAAGTCTGGGCCAAATAAAAATACAGAATATATTACCTTCTGTGTCCTTAGAAGAACTTTAGAAACCTCAGGGCAAAACCAGCCTTTGGACAAAATTCCAGGCTGTCAAGACACATAAAAGAGCAGAAGAGTCCTCCTCCAGCAACAGGTGATTACTATATACAGACACCACTAAGCATGCTGGAGGACAGAGGCACCGCTGGCACTGACCTCAGTAGGACAGGAGAGAGCCTTTCCACGTTTAGGAAATGCCAGCACTCCATGGGCTCTCTCCTTATGACCAGGAAAAAACCCCCCAAACTAGAGTGAAGAGAAGTGAAGTAGGACATAAAATTTTTTATTCTGAAATGATCTCTGGCCACAACAATAAACTGTAACAAATATTCACTAGAACAGTCTTAACTCCTGTCATCAGCTGTACAATACATACAGTATCATAAAACTGGCCACTAGGATTAAAACCCACTACAACATCTTTAATGTGAAGTGGCAACAGCAGCATCTCACAGAAAATTGTACATACATATATACACAGTCCACATTCAGTCGTTTTCCACGTTTTCAGTACACACAGTTGCAGCATATTACAGTCACGTGTCTAAGTCGTTGCCGAATAAAAACCCAAGCTACTGCTTAGACGTAATTGTAGCAGTTGAACGGAGTAATTACAATTTGTAGCAGAGATGTACAAGCCCCTAGAAACAATAATTCACAAATATTGGTTTATTTAAATGCTACCGTAGCATTAAATTGGGCAATATTCTAATCTTTGCTGACAGGAGAAAAAAAAGAGATATTGTTGTATTTATCGGAATCGTTATTGATGAGAAAAATATACTTAAAAAATGGAGAGCATTAAATAATGCACGCCCTTTCCTAAAGATTCTAATATTGCCCGATGCTACTTATGTCTAAAGTGTTTTCAACATTCCCATGAAGTTGTTTATAACTCCACACCACTCACCGAGTTAAAAGTGGCTTAAGTGCCTTGCACCCAAATTGTAAAAATCCCTGGCCACCTTTAGAAGAGCCAGGCACATATAAAAGGAATGCACTTTGGTTCATACCAAATGCCCTGGGATTAAATCACACTATAAAACTAAAGAGTCTGAGGTAAATTTTTACAAATACAGTTGATTTCTGTCACCGTAACAAAAATTTATTAAAATAATTTAAGAAAAAAATCAATTTGATGTTAAAGTACAACCAATGAAGAAGGGCCTTCTTTAACCCCTTAATGAGACGGTACTACAAGAACAGCGTCCTCCTCCATGCTAGCAGTGTGATTGCCTTATTGTTTCTATTAAGGCCTCCATCATCTACAGGATGTTTTAAGACAGGTATAGAGCTTAAAAATAGATTTCATCCCTACTATCCAGTATTCGAAGGGTTAAAGAGGCCAAGATGTATGCCCTGCAAGGGGGCATCTGTAACAAAAGGCACATTGTTAACACCAAGGGCACAATCCATCCTCTACTGTTCATCTACACATCTTGCATCACTCTGGTGTTCAAATTCACTTAAGTGGTGATGAACACTCCAGCCGTGCAAGACATCGAGTCAAGTGAGACTACAACCAAAGACAGGACAACACTGTGCTACTACTACATCTGAAACTAGCTCAGACAGCCCCAGACAATGGTAACATGTGAGACCAAGCACTGTTTCCAAGCCAACTTCTACCAGCCCCATTATCAGAGCCCTTAGAATCAAATCACATCAAAGCAAGAGGCTATGTCCTTTCTCTCCCTCCTTTTTTACAGGTATAAATAAGCTACAATAAAAAGCGGCTTCATCACTTAAAAACCTTGATGCAGCTGCTTCTTCTAGTATAGAGGAAGTTCCATTGTATCTGGGTTAAAAAAATAGCTCTGCACACTCTTATTTTGGCCTTTAAGTTTCCGGTGGCATTTATGAAGGTGGATCATAAATGCACTGTTGGCATTAAGAACTAGTTACATGAAAAAAGAAAACTTAGTGGTTTTAGCCCATTAATGACCCATGAACATTACGAATGTTTTCACCTTAAACTGCCACCAAAGGCAGGAACACCTAATCAATGTTCCCTTTAAAGTATATTAAGGGAGGTGATTCTCCTTCTGCCCCCAAGATAAGCATCCCTATTTCTTAACTGTTTCAGGAAGAGTTAAGGTAGAAAGGAGTGGCAAAGCCAAGCAGGTGGTGAAGGAAGTAAAGATTCCCAGTTACTGTAGAAAAATACACTACTGTATTCCCACAGTCTCATAAGAGTCAGTTCATTTTATATGAAAACTAATATATCTCTTTTCCAGACGTAGATTTTATTTACCATAAATTACTGGATATTCATATTCCCAAAGCCACTTTTCTTAGCTGCATTACTATATTTCATTTTTAACATGATTTCACACATGTTTACATATTGCACTTACACATACCGTATAAACTCGTGAACATTTAATACCAAATAATTTAATTTGACTAGAGGCAGGAAACGACTCTTTCTCTTTAAAAACTAAGAAACAGGGTTGATTGATGCTCTAATTTTTTGCAGTTATCAATCAACAAATACCATCCTCTACTCAGAAATTATTTTTGGAGCTTCTGTAGGTGTTGACTTTTTGGCAAGAAGTTAAGTGATATGTTTCCTGAGAATTCTGTCATTTTGCATTTTATCTCTCCCCCAGTCTTGCATTAAATTAAAACTAAAGCAATCAATCTGACAAACAAACAAACAAACAAACACAAAGCTGTAAGTGGTAAAGTAATGAATATGAAGGAGAACTTAACCGGAAACTTTCTTGGCCTCTCAGGGGACCATGCTTTAAGTATTTTTCATGATTTGTACAAGTAACTCAGAAAAATCTGTGCATGTAAGTGTTGCTTAAAGTTATTGAGGTTTAATGCAATCCATTCTAGAATGTCTTGTTCTTATTTCCATAAGCCCTCCCAGATCATGTTTTTACTTTGTTTAAAATTCCCTTTCCATATGTTTTATACATCCAGTGTAGACCACAGCCGTTGTACGTGATGACATACTGATGTTAAGTTTCAAACTGTTCCTGTTGAAAACATGCTACAGTGTGTGAATACTTCCCTCACAGGTCCAGATATCATCCCTCAGGAAAGACCATCTTTCCTCCATTAACGCAGTCAAAGGCAAAAAAAGAAAACGCAAGCATTAGCACACACACACACACAAACAAATCCACACGATATCTCTAACTGTTCCTTCAAAGTTAATTTTCGGCTACAAATGCCAAAGATTAAATCAAATTCCAACCATTTGACTTTCCTTTGATACCTCTCCCTTATTAGAACGTATCAAGGATAGCATCTGCCAACTGTAAAGCCTTCCAGTGAGGTTTTTTCCATCTCCAGTTGCGCTAAGGTGAAGTAGTTCTCTTCAGAAAGCCGTGTAGCAAGCTAGGAGTTTGCCTCTACATGCAGATGTGATCTGAAGAGTAAACGTACCTGAGAGGTCACAGTTGCTCAGACAAACATTGTCGGAAGAAATGAAAGCAATCTGTGAAATCCAGGTAGCATAACAGTCTGGAAGTTAACAGTATAAAAACTGACAGCATGGGCACTTCTGCCTCAGCGATTAGAGACCAAGCTGCACAATAGGAGAGAAAACAGGAGAGGAGAAAAACAAAACCACAAAAGGGAGAAAAGCTCAGTGTGAATGCTCGATGTTATGTACCTGAAATGAAGCCCAGAACATTTTGCTTTAGCAACTCATCAGTCACTCTCAGATTTAGAGGAACAGCAACAGCCGTACTTCTGTCTTCATTCGTTCTGAGACCGCCCACTCCTACCTACCACATGGCATGCAAGGTAAGAGAGCCATTCTAGCCCTGGAAGTTCTGATTTTTTGCATTGTATTCAAATGCTGATTTTAATTAAAAAAAATTAATTAGAAAAAGCATTCCACAGGAGGTGACTGTATTGTGAGTGATACCACTACGTTCTCTGGGCCACCATACAGCAAATGACAATGTAACATGCTGTGGCTCCACTTCAAGTTCCAAGTTTACAGGTGATTAACTGTACTTCTTTGATACTCTCCCTGGAGTCCAGTCGCGAGTAGGTGCAAGTGTTCACACCCCCATACCCATAAAATCCCATAGGTAAGAGTCACACAGACTCACTCTGGTTGGAAAAGACCCCTGGGATCATCGAGTCCTACAAATTTACCCCAGGTGAAACCTAATGTGAACCACAGAAGAGCTGATACCTTTGAAACCACGCTGCAATGCATGACAGTCATGTTGTAACCAGTGGCCTGCCACCGATGTTTATTACTGCGTCACACTAGTTACAGTAAGGCTAATTGTACTGTAGAAGACAAACATTTTAAAAAATAAGTATAAAAACTTAAAGCATTGTCCCCATGTTTTTTATAAAAACAAATCAAAGTTTCTTACATTTCAAATGAGTGCTGCAAGATACAAATGAAGACAAGTTACTGAGCAAATAAGAATGTATTTCTGAGCTACTTTTTCATACAGATAAGGCTCAGCCACATCGTATCTCTCGTATTAACAGCATTGGGTTTTTTCAAACTCAGCTAACGAGTTTTGGCAACACTGTTCTTTGCTGAATATTCCCATTGGCATCTGTCATCTGCGCCAAATTAGTCCTCAGTTTTGAAGCTGAGCTTGAAGTCGGAGGTAACTTGGAAATCGATGTTATAGCACCAGTGCCTTCTGTAATTCTCTTCGCCGAGGCCTTTTCCCCAGTCGGAGGCTTTGGCAATCGTCTCCTCAGCCAGGGATGCCGCAAAGCCTGGCTGGGTGTCATGCGGATAGCAGGATCCCATTCTAAACACTGTTTTAAGAAGTCGAGGAACAGGGGATCATCACATCCCTTTAACGCATTGCCCCACTCTCTGCTCTCTGGTGGGCCACGTAGTTTTCCCCTCCGAGAGCGTCCACCATTAAGTATCACGGAGCCGTCAGACAAGGTGGTGATGTTGCAATAGCGGGGATAACCCTTAGAGCTCACAAAGTTCTTGGCTCGCTTGGATGAGTCTAAGAGTTTTGGAGAAGGCATGCCCAACAACTCAATCATACAAGCCAGCTGGTCTCCTTCATCTTCTCCAGGTAAAAGCGGATAACCAGTGAGCAGCTCTGCCAGAATACAGCCCAAGCTCCACATATCTATGGGCATCCCATAGCGAGCACCAAGGATGACTTCAGGTGCACGGTAAAAACGTGACTGGATGTAAGTGTAGACACGCTGATGCTCGTAACAACTCGAGCCAAAATCAATCACCTTAATACCACTTCTACCCTGCTGCTTCAACAGAATGTTCTCAGGTTTAAGGTCACAGTGGATGATTCTGTTTTTGTGCAAAGCATCCAAGCACTGTAAAATGGAGTGGGCAAACTTGCGAACCAAAGGCAGGCTAAAGCCCTGAAACTTGTTCTTCTTTATTAATTCATAAAGGTTCATGCTCAGCAATTCAAATGTCATGCAGATATGGCTGCGGAATGTGAAGTTTTCCAACATGTGAATAACATTCATGCTGTTATCCTTATCTTGTTTCCGGAGATGCTCCAGGATCTTGATTTCTTCCGCAGCTTGGCGGTGGAAACGTTTTTCATTTCTCACCATCTTTAGTGCCACATGCTGGTGCATCTTGTGATCATAGGCCTTCACCACCTGCCCAAAGCTTCCTTTCCCTATAACTTTCAGGACTTCATACCTGTATGCAATGTGATCATGGGGTACTTGTATATAAGACCCTTGGTCATCATCGTACCCACAGTTGTTTGAACCACCAATCACACCTTGCCGCTTCTTTGCATTTGGACCCAAAAAGTATATTTCAGGGTAGCTGAAGATCTCATGATGCTCAAAAGCTGTTAATTTTTGCATGTATTGCTTCATTGCCTGTTCTGGTGTCATAACAGAGGCTTTCACCTTCCCTGTTCCATCTGTAGATTTTAAAGAGCTGGAGCTCCCTTGTCGCCTGTGAGCACTCTCTGTCTGTCTGTCCTGAACCACTGGCAATCCAGATTTGCCTAGTGTTGTAAGTCCGTTTGGCTGTGTCGTCAGAACCGTCCTCTTGTTACTATTATCTTCAAACAGCTGCTGAACCTGGATTTGTCCATGGCTACCAACATGGAGGTGTTCATTCATTGTGTGCTTACTGCCTCCAACCTAAAATCGAAAATACATACCCAGTTAACAAGAGAGGCATGAACTCTATGCTTCACCTTTCATCCTGCCCAAACCAACCACCCAAAACCAAAGTATTTTCTTTACAGTTGTCTACAGATAATTGAAAAAATAAAGCATTTCTACTGTGACATATTGCTAGACAATATTAAATTTTCCAGATACTTGTTTCTCTGATGCCGCTTTCATCACTCTCTAAAATGTTTGCAACAAGGGAATCACAGCTGTGCTACCATGATAAGCTAACAACTCCTCCAAGGAACGTACAGTCCCGAAACATCAAGAAGTATGCTTGAGGAACACTAGACTTTACAGCACAGTTTAATCAATACTGAAGATCAATATACAACACTTGCTAGAACTTACATGGCTAAGGCTCTTCTAGTCACCTGTTCTCAGAAATCACGATTTTAATCTGTTCCTAAATTTGCCGAATATCATAAGCTCCAGATACAGATGTAAGCAATAAGGAATGTGACAAAAAGAATCTCCAAAATTCTGAGGTTCAAAAGATGCCATTTACTGCTTGTGATTGAGACAGTTACTATTCAGAACAGCACTGAGATCAATGAAGCATGAACATATCCTTTAGCACTTGGACAAAACAGACTTATAGCAACTTTAAAACAAGATGAGAATTGGAGCCTGATGCAGTGAAAAGCAAATCTTTGCCTTGTAGAACACGAGTAACTTTACTATAAAGGAATAAAGCACAGAATTAAGTTTATTTTAAAAATTACTCTTTTTTTAATATAGTTTTCACAAGGGAATAAATAGCAGCACTCAGAGTTTTCAAGCACAGATACACTGGGAGTACCAGGGTGTGAAAACAACTATCGCTCAAAGCCTGTTATTTTTAAGGATAAACAAATTTACAAGCATATACTTGCCACTAAAATAGCTGTCCTTAGAATTCCTCATTTGCTCTAAAGTAGAGGATAATTAGTTTGCCTTCTGCCTGGTCTTACAGAAACGTAGGAAGAATTCCCCTGCTGTCTCTCCAGATGATTCACCAGTCTTAATACTTATGCCAAATTACCAAACAAAAGCTCACCGATACTGTCAGACAAATGATCAAGCCAGGGATGACAGCACTTCTAATCTGAACCTTACTTTATCTAGTCAGCTAAGGATAACATATTCCCTGTTCACTCAAGGTTGTTGAAATGGAATCAGAAAATGACAGTTGTGTGCTGTGGTATGAGGCAATGAAATCTGTGCTGCAACCACAGAAATGCTTCCTAATGAGAAAATCAGGACACGCAACGCAGACTCTAGCGTACTTTGGTTTCTGTTAAGGTGTCAGTCTGATACAGCAGAAGTATGGCTTTTTGTAAATTCAGTAACGTATTCCCAGGGAGCAGCCACACGGACACCAGCTTCACCTTTGGATAATATTTTGAAATTTGCAGCTCTGGAACTCACACAAGAACCAGAACTCTCAGGGACTGCTTTTGCCGAGTTCACTACTCTTCTGATTCCACTTTGACTCCTATTCAATAACTGGTCCGTTTTATTTCATCACTGCATTGTGTACATTTATTTTCAGAGTGATTTGGGTTCACGCTATCAAAACTGATTATTCTTATAGAAAGCACTGCCAAACAAGTGAAACTCAGAGCAAGTAAGTCTGACATGTTTTAGCACAGTGAAGATATACAGGATACCAACACTGATTCCCTTCCTAGTTTGATGTCTCAAAAGCCCCAGGAATTAAATCATCAAGGGGACTTAATGAGCCTCTCATGCCTACAGAGAATTCCTCAGGCCAGATTTGAAGCACACTACTGAAGCAGTTTTCTGAAGGTTGCCCTGTTCCTCTATATAAACAGCAGTTACTGAAAAAAATAGTAATTTAGCCCTAAAAATTACAACATGACGCATCTCAAAAGAATCGAGTCAGTAGGATGTATCCAAGGTTCAGCACATGCAGAATTGCTTAGGCAAAAAGTGCACAACAAAGCAGAAGAGTAACTGAACAGATTACAAGTATTCAGGCAGGGAAATGCCAGGTACAAACATGTCTTCTGTAGCACTGGGTGAAAAACAAAGCAGAACATAGCTGGGCAAATTGGGAGTAGACAGTACTAATGTACAAACAACAAGGAAAACAGAACAAGCCAGAGAAAAATATCTTTACAGATTTCTTAAACCAAGTACTCATCATCACAGACCATATCTTCAATATTCCTGTTTTTTCCACCTGAGTCACTTGTTTTCAGAGTCAACTATTTTCTGCCCTTCCTAAGTACTGCTTGCTCTAATAGATGCACCAGGGAATTCTTCAAACTTCAGTTATTTGCTTTGTATCAGGACTCAGAAAAAAACCCAAATATTTATCCATTGAACAGAGACTAAAGAGTTCTTTTTCCTAAAGCTGTGTTTGCAAACACATTCTAAAGTATAAACCATGTAGCTCTGCTTCCTGCACCTTCAGGCTGCCTCATGGTTTCTCTTGCTGCTCACGGGTTGGCTTTTTTTCCAAGCAGCAGAACGAAATCACCAGCATTATCCTAGCTTCACCCCAAATCCAAAGTGACCGGTTTTGCCAGTTTTCAGTCAGCTGCTGTTTGGGAATGCAAATGCAGATGCAGACAGTAGCACTGGTTTTCTTCGAGGAAGAAAAGACACCAAATTAGCACAGGCTCTATTCCAAAAAGCTGTGAGAGAAGAGAGCTTGCTCCTCTTTTGAAAAGCCGAATAGGAGTTTCAGAGCTATCGGACACATCACAACCACGAAGTCAATACCAAAAACGAACCTTTCTCATCTCAAAGTATTTTCTGTACAAGAATCACCATCTATTATTCTATTTCCAACTTAGATGAAGGCTGGATTCTCACCAGCACTTTGCTCTGCCTATCTACTTCTAGCTACCGAGTGTCTGAGATTGCTGTCAAGTTCAGGCCTGCACTGCTTACCAGCTCCACAGGCTGCACCAGTGACGCTCTTAAGTTCCCTGAACCACAACTAATGGGCTTGGGAAGCTACCAAAGACTGGTACCAGAGTGTTCCATCAGCCCTTGGGTTTGTTTTTTGTTTTGTTTTCACAAATGCATTAAGGGACTGAAGTAGAACATTAACTTATTAACGCTACAGACAACATAGCAGTAGCCTTAAACTGAGTCCACCTTGCCAACAAAAGGGCTGTAACTGCCAAAAGCATCCAGAGAGTATGCAGTGCACCACATTTCGTCTTCGTAAAACTCACTTGGTGTGATACTAACACCCTATCAAACTGCCCAAGGCACACACACACTTCAGCTATATATTACCATTTTGTTTTGAGCAGAACCACAGAAAGAAAGATTTTCATGTCAATCAGAATCTAGAAAGGTTTCTAAAATGAATCTTAATAATAAAGCAATCACAATGAAATACTCAACAGGACTAAGATGTCTTTATCTCCTATTACTCTGCAAGAATAGACAAGGAAGAAATGAGTGTTTCAAAGCAGAAACTTAAAGAATAAATGACTCACATATATCCATTTCTTTATGGATTTCTGGGCATGCTACTTGTAGCCCTACTGTATCTACGAGGTGTATGATATCAGGTGCAGCATGCTTCAACTGCCTATTTTGGTGACTACAGCCTGAACAAATGCACAAAAGGCCTTTTTTTCATGACAAACGAATTCAACAGCATTCTTCTGTTCAGAACTAAAAATAGCTGGTAATTAGCAAGATAACAATAATATGGGATTATCATAATGGTTTTTATCATAATGGTTTTATTATGAGCATGAGTTTTAAACAGCAAAAAAGACTAAGCCCTTGTCCTAAAGAGCTTGCGGCTCAACAAGAGCTGTAGAAGAAACAGACAATTTAGATTTGTTTTGCTGCTGTCATATCTGGTCCATACATGCTTTTTTCTTTTTAACTTTAGCCTTATACAGCCAGTATTTCCACAAACAGAGCCATGCCTCAAGAGTGATACTGATTCATAAGAATTTTTCCCCTATCAGGAGTCTGAACATTACTGGGACACGCTGCATGCGTTCCTCATGCTGAAACCAAAAAAGGACAATGAGTGCACACCAAATCGAACTCGTCAGGTAACTCGTACACACACAAGAGATGTGCCCAGAGGTACTGCAGTCCCCACAGCACGGTCACCAACTGTCGGAACAGAAATTTCAGAGCTCCTCTGAAAAAAAAGCTAAAATAGCTTCATATTCATCCTAAACACAAGTTTTATGTAGAGGAAGAAGAAATATCCAAATAATACAGCAAAGTCCAGGTCATGACTGTACAGCTATTTCCACTCAAACATGAAAGCATTTCTATGGCAATTTAATGGATGAAAACACCACAACATGAAGGCATTTTCTTTGGTTTTACCTGCTTTAAAGCAGCTGCACACAACACAAATTTGCAGTATGTGACCCACCAGATCTTCAGCGTAACAGAGCCCAGGAAACTCTACTCCATTATAATGTAAATTGACATTAAAAAAAAGGTTTGAATTTTAAAATTTTAAGATTAAAATAGGATGACTGATGCAAAAGTATATGGATGGACATTCATTCCTGGTGGCAAAAGAAAACAGGCTTGCTGTAGATAAATGTTAGGGTTTGAAGAGGAAGTGCACTGAACCATGCAGTGCAACTAGGTTGCTGTTACAGTATTAGACAGGGGAAGAAAATGATTAAAACTCTTTACTGCAGGAGAAACAGGAAGAGTGCAGAATACAGGGATACATGCCAAGGAAGATAGAATAGAGATGGAGGTAGGAAGAAGCCAGAGAGAAGAGCCTAGGAGAGGAACTCACAGATGGGCGGGGATTTGCAGGAGCAAAGGAGCCTTCAAGCACATAATCTCTACTGCAGCATGTTAAGTGGTCCTAATGCCACCATAATGAAACAGGAAAGAGTGAAAACGGTTCTGATCATCAAGGCAGACACTTCAGGCTTCAAAGGAGAAAGCAATGACATGGGAGAGAAAAATTAAGAGGACAAGGAGTTGGAAATAAACTCATGTTTTCCACCATGAGCCAAAAAGATCGTCAGGGATGGAAGCTGATAGGAGCAAGATAAAGCCACAGTTTGTCAAAAAACAAACCTCTTCCCTGGTACAACCTGCTTAGCAACAAAGGTTGCTGTGATTCCAGAGTCTGCAGTCAAAACTGAAGCACTTTTATATGATGCTTGTGTAAAACGGTATCTTCCCTACCTCTATCCATGCTCTCCCACGCTACTAAATCCTACCAAACAGTGAAACTTCATCTGAAAGCACAGGACAACAACAGCTTCACTATAGTCTAGATCACACAACTCACTGCTGCCAGAGGTGTGACTGGTACTGGATTACACTCTAAATTAAAAGTTTTTAGCTTCAATAAAAAGCTATCTTCAACCTCATTCTCCCTTTACAACTTGTGTATATGCAATGCACAGCTGAATCTAGCCATTGGCAATATCAGCCACTGAAGCAGATCTATCTTCTGAAAGCACAGAATACTCTTAATTTATAGATATTGCACACATGACATAGATACAATGGGGATGAAAACAGAATAAGCAAATGAACACAAAGAAGGAAACCAGTCAAAGAAAACCAAGATGCTCCATCTTAAATAGCTCTGAGTGAGGAACCAGTGGGATGCCAAAAGCAACAGTTTCGATCAGTGAGTGTCAACTGAGGTCAGTAGGCCTAAAGTTCATAAGGAGCACCTAACAGATAATGCCCTTTTTTTAAGGCTGAAATCCAGCATTCTGATGTCACATCTGATCCTTACCACAAAAAGTTATGTTCACTGACCACAAAATAACCACCTACAAAAAGCTGAAAGGCAGTCTGAGCTATTTCTGTAACAGCACCCAGGGCTAAATAAATACTGTGTCAGAAAGGAAAGGCATTTTACAGCAGTCAGAATCTAGAGGGGCATGAAACACAGCAGTATAATGCTTGAGTGTGCTTTTTTAGTTATTTCATCTCTATGTATATAAACATACACATCTATATACCCATATATAAGAATATGCACATGCACATATAATATAGGTATAAAAATACTCAAAGCACAGAAAGGGAAAGCTTAAACATCCCTTTGATGCTTTTGGAAAGATTTCATCTTTATATATGCATGTTTATATGCACAGACACTATATATAATACACACACACCTATAAATCTATGTATAAAAATATAAAGTTCTGTACTTCCAAAATTTTTAGTAAGCAGTTCCAGAGATACAGTTGGACCACCACGCTTTTACAAATCCCACATTGAATCTGGTCTCTTGTTACATGTGGGCCCCTGTTATTTGTGGGCCTATCTGCATGTGCATTTTTGTGACTGGTGTCCAAGCTGTTTGTACTACATTCCTTCTTTACTGCTTTTATAGAAAAAAATTAAGCTGCTGCCCCAAGTCTAAAATCAAAACAGCACTTAACTAGTAATCAAGTATGAAAAAATTTACCTTTGATAGCAATGAACAGTCCAGTTATGTACCCTAGTTATATAAACAATGATGTTGATCTCAAGTATGCAACTCCACCTTGAATTTACAGAATATTCATCATTCCTTTGAGAATGTCCTATGTATACTGATTTTTTTAGTTTAAGCCAATTTTTTCTATAAATGGATTTCAGTAAGCCACATAGAAAGTCACTGAAACACTAACATCTAAACACACGGTTTCACCTTCCACTAGCCCATAATCACATTACCATTTAAAGCTCTGCCGTATGTTTACAAAGGTGGTATGTGAGCATCCATGAAAAACTCATCAATTCTAAGAAAAGTATGCCACCAGTGCCTTTCAGGGTCAGTATGAAATCTTTCATAATTTAAAAGGAAATGTATGCAATAAAAATTTCAGATATTTAGTGTTAACATGCCATAAGACTCCCTTCTCTCCACAGTCATGCCTTCAGGACAGATACCCTCTCTTACCCATATATAGTGGCATACTTGGGAAGTTTCATTCCTACTAGATTAGCCAGGAGTGGGAGATAATGTGAGATATCACAGAACCGGAAAACAACATCCTTTTCATGCCATCAATGCTTATTCCTTTGGGTTACTACTGCAGCAACAAAAGTCAGATTCATCCGAGTAGTTATAGCTATTGCTAGGGAAGGCAGCTATGAGCCTGAGCTAATAAAACATATAAGGGGAGCGCAGCCTTCATTTTACACCACGGTTCATGCTACCCTTTATTCACAGTGACTAACCTCATTGTCAAAATAATGTCATTGCAAAACACACATTTACCAGAACAGCTCCTCTGTACGAGTGTGGAAGATCGAATCTGTCACTGAAAATGAGACACAAAACCAGACTGAAGAGGAACTGGGGAAGACAAGGAGGAGGCAGAGAGCTGCTTCTCAGTGCAGACACAGGGTCCCAGCCTCACAAGAAACAGGCTCATTTGATAGGAGCCTTCAGAAATCAAATGCACTTCGCTTAAGCAGTAAATTCCTCGTTAGGCAGGAGAGGGCTGACGCCCCGGGATGCCTGGGAGGGCTCTGTCCCGGCGCGGGGGTCATCTGCTGAAACCAGAGCGGCGACGGCGCGGCAAGCCCCCCGGTGCTGGTTGTCCTTTCCTCTCCTCCCCCCCGTCCCAGCCCCCCCGCCCCGAGCCCCGGCTCACCGTATGAGAGGCGTTGCTGGCCCTGAGCGGCGGCAATGCAAGGGGCGACGGCGGGCCGGGCCCAGCTCCT